>VYXC01012391.1:129501-167772 GCA_013397175.1 Platysteira castanea
GCCCACAGCAAAAAAGAGAGCAAAAAGGTGAAAATTTGGAAGGGGTGAGGGGAGAATGTGAGGGAAGGGGGGAGAAAATTAGAAGAAAACCCTGTGGAACGAGGCCAAAGAGAGAGATCGTATTGAGAATAGGTGTGGACGACAGGAGGGCTGCTAAAAAAGAGGTGACAAAAAGAGATGAGACCTGAAAACACTTGCAGCAGAGAAAAGAAGTTGTGTTTTTCAGTTTGTTTATTTGTTTTCCTTTTTATTTTTTGTAATGTATATGTTCAGTGGGGGGTTTTATTTGTGCTTGTAGGTTTGGGGTTTTTTGGGATTTATTTATCTATTTATGTATTAAAATTTTATGTCAACAATTTTATTTTATCCCTGTTAGGGGCATGCAGTGGTTCTGTCAGCTGAGGCAGCTGCTTCCTGGTCCTCCCTACCCCGACCTGTACATCCCCACGGACGTTCCACAGCTGCCCAAAGAGGTGACAGCTTGTAGGTTTGAATGTCTGTATGTGAAAGCTTCCTTTGGGAAGCACCTCTTGGGGGATAAGTTCCCACCAGCCACCCCTTTTGTCACTGGCCACCAACTCTTACTTGCATCAGAAACTAACTCTTGAGTAGAACTAACCCTTGAAGGGAAATCCATGTTTATTAATGAATATTAGCATTCTTGAGCCTAACACACCCTTCCAGTGACAGAGTTTTGCTGCTGCTGAGAGTGAAACAAAAATGTTGTGAGATTGGCACAAAACTGCTATTTAAGGTATCAGCTGACCCATTCAAAACTGTTTTCACTGGAGCTGTGATGAAGAATTAGGGTCTTATTTTTGCTGGCAGACCCTGCTTCTCACACAGCCCTTTTGTTTTTCTTGTGATTACTGATGCCAAATATGTGAAATAAATAGCTTTTCTTCCTAAAATATTATGGGGCTTTGTTTTGCTTTGAATTTTCAGATGAACCTATAAACACGAAAAATGTTCTATCTGATGATCAGCAACCAACATTCAAAAGGCAAGTGCAATGACAGTAAAGCTCTAATTACTTGCAAATAAAATAATCTTTCACTTCCCTAAGGATTGTTGTAATCAAGATTATTTTCTGGGCTAAACTTTTATTTGTTCACAGAGATGCATACAACAGTCTTCCTCTGTGACTTTATGTTTGACTGTTGTTAAATATAGTGGTTGGATGCTCAGTTACTGCTCCTCAACTGTACCTAAATGCCTATCATACAGTTTTGGCAAACAGAAAAGAGACAATTAATAAAATGAAATTCAAAATCTGTTCTCAACTGGACACTTTTGAAAGAGCAAGATCAAAATGGATAGAAGTAACATGCATTTTTCCCCCTGTTGTGTCCAGAGCAGTAGAGGTAAATGTTAGGTGTTCGACATGAAAAGCTGGAGCTGCCTTCTTTCCCCTCCATTCTTAGATCTAGTTTTGAGGATCCCCAGGTTTTCTATATATTTATAATTTCGTTATGAAAAATCCCCTAGACTCTGATATAGACATTCACTTGCTCAGCCAGAATCACTGCAGCACATAACAACACCACCCACTAGTCACTCATCAAATAAATTGATATATTACAGGGGTACAAATACTAAATATAAAAATTAAATTTATACTTCCTTTTCTTTCTATTCACTTCATTACACATGCTTTGGGCTATATGTCTTTTAAAATGTTGAGCCATACTGAGATTATGTATTTTTCAAAAAAATGTAGAACCCATATGTACTCAAGTTTGCTGTCCTGTACCGATGTTGTTCTGTTTTTTGCTAGCCTTCTGTTTGTAANCAACTCCTGTGGCATATTGTCACCCTAAGAGCTTCACTTTCTGACTTAGAGGTGATTTTATAAGATCACCTCTTCTCTTAATGCAGTGAAGCCTCTCGACTTGGGGCATAAGTGATTATAAGACTTCCACAAAATTTCCCCAAAACAAAAGAGGAGCTTCATTCCTAGTAATCCACAACACTGGACTAGAATTAAGAAGCACAGACAGATCACAACTGTAAGGATTTCAAAGTTAATACGTGCACTTTTCAAACATTTGCAAGATTAAAAAATTTATTAAGCACACATTTAAAAATTCAGCTAATGCGGTTTGTGATTTTGTGAAGTGGATGAAAGCAGCAATTTATCTCCAAGTTGATCTCAGTGGGAGAGTGGGAATCTGTCAGACTGACTCATAACACCTTATTTCAGCAGTGAAGAGATGAATACTTTTGCTGATGGAATTAGCTTAAGTGGAAGAAGGAATTATTTTAAACACACATAAAATTTCATTGTCTTTTCTACTCCCTGATCCTTGATGCAGTTCATATTGACAAATATTTGGTAGGTCAGAAAGCAGCAAGTATTCCCTCTTTGTAGTATAACTGAGAATTTCAAGAAATGTTACTTTTTTGGCTGCATTGGATAAAATAATATCTATCAATTTCCAGAAGAGATTAACAAAAACAAGCTCCTGCGTTTTAGAAAGAGAAGTGTTTTTCTTTTAAAATCCACTGTTGACAACAAAAAATCCGTCTAATTTCCTAAAAGTGGCTACTTGTCTCCCTTACCCTTAAAAACAAATCACCTTTTAAAACTGGAAGAAAAGAATGTGATTAAGAGAACAACAATGAGTAAACATAAAATTTTATTTGCATTCTATGCTTTCAAATGGGAAAGAGCAGATAGTCAAATAGTCCTGACATTATCATCAATTTTCTCCAAAGAAGTAATTAAAGCATTGCTGTATAGACAGCACTGCTGGAAGACAATGCTAAGTTAAACAGGTTGTTTTGTTATTTATTTAATAAAAGGAAAAATGAAGAAAACCTACCCTTTGTATAGATAGAGATATTTTCACAATCATTCATATTTCCTGCTACACACATTTTTCCCTGTAGGCTGACCTCACTGTTTTGAAATGAGACTAGTGTGATGAACGACTGAGCTGTTCCAGCATCCCTGAAGAGTTCTTAATTTCTGCTTTGAAAGGTTTCATTCTTTGCCACAGGAGTTTTCGTTCTTGGCAACAGGACAGTGATCTCCCTTCACTCATGAAATTTAGCATCGTTACAGGATGTGCCTTTGTGTGTGATTTGGAGGGACTGAATGGCAGGGCCTGGTCTGTCCCTGACATCTTTGGGCATTCTGGCAATGATGGTAATTACAAGGAGGGGTGGTTCAGAAACTCCACAGACTGAGCTGTGGACACTGATTCTCTTCAGCAACAGAAATAAATGAATCAGCCACGTATGTATCATATATTTTCTCTAATACCTCACCATTACTGCTCTGTTTGTGACAAGCTACCTCATGTGAGATCTTGGTTTGTTTGCAAACGCCCTCCACTGTGCTGCCAAAATAGAGATGCAGTGTATGACAACCCTTGTTTCCTTCCAAAGTCTGTCTGCATTTTCTATTTTTTTCAGATGGTACTGCTGGTTGGGTTTTCAGGTCACGACTAACTGTTGAAATTTCACTATAAAACTTTTCTTCCCTCAGTTTACTGAGCTGGTGACAAAGGTAGCTTCTCAATACTTTCCACCATCATGTAGCCATACAATAGCAACAGGAGCAACCCTCTCTGCTGAATTGTCTGAACACTGATTCTCACATTTGCTGCTGCTAGGTAAATATATCACATATTTAGCATTCAGCATGGGATTTCCTTCCTGTTGCCCACAGCTTGTCTGGAAGGCAGGGGTGATGCAGCCTGTGTGTCTCAAAGAGATGACAAGCATCTGTCCTTTGATCACCCTTCTGCCCTCTTACATGAAGTATTGTGTTTCTTTGGTGAACTGCTCACTGTCTCCCTCCTCAATTTCACCCATCCCAACTAATTAAGGCTACATCCATCCTGTCTGCTCTGCTTTTGGGACCATGTTTTTGGTCTACTGTGTTGACAAAGACACACCAAAAAATCTCACTCATGATACATTTTTAAATGAGTAATTTTCTAGGACAGTGTCATATTCTGAGTCAAAAATTGATGTCTTGCTGGGAAAACATTTTGAATTTACACACATACTTTTGGATCTTTTCAGTCTCAGAACAAGGATGACACTGACTGCAAATAGAAGAGTGGATATTGCAAAACTTAGTGCTTTTCCTGTGATAGTTTTTAAAAGTATATTAGGTGCATAATTTTAAAAGTATATTAGGTGCACCATTTGCCAGCAAGACCTTGAGTGGTTGTGGATGACAATTACTTTACATTTCTTGAAAGGTGTATATTACTGCCAGTAAAACCCCTTTTTCTACTCAACAAAAGTACCAAGGACAGTCCTGAACCCCTCATGATAAAGTTTCTGTCTCTGTGTATAATCCTAATTTTTTTTATGACATTACATTATGCAGGAAAAAATTAAATAATTAATGATTAATCTGACACAACACAGTGAAGAACAGGATGGCAGTGCAAAGAGTGCCAAGTCATGGTTTTATGGAAAATAACTTTAATTAAAAAAATTTGACTTTTTCATAAAATATCTGTGTTGACTGATAAGAGTAACTGTGTAGTTCTGCGCAGGGCAGTTTCATTTAGCAATGCCTGACAGTCTAACTGAAGACTATCACGTTATCAACACAACACATATTGTAACGACTTAGGAACTGGTCAACCAATAGATGTCAAAAATTGGTTTCAGTGGAAAAACTCTCAAATGAAGTGTTTTCCTGACAGGAGTCTTATTGCTCAGTTGATAGCTCTGTGCTTTCCAATATTTTATTAACTATTTGAAGCTAAACAAAACGCCCTACAACTGGCAACTGAAGATTGTTTGGACAAGAGAGAAATAATGTTAGTTATACGGAACTCACAGAGTGTATTCTAGTTCTGACTTGTGTCAGTCAAAGCATTTTCTAGCACATGGAAGTCAAATGAGAAGTTATGCATCATGGGTCAATGATTGCAGCCACCAGCAGAGTGCAGCTTCTTTGGAAAAGCAATAACCTTGCTGAGCATCTACAGTAATTCTCATCTTGAGACTGTCAGAAAAAACCCCCAAAACCTCTTGTTCTCAACTGGTGATGTGCAGGAATATTATTTTGCGTTTGTGTACAACTCAGGAACAGTATGTCACATGAGAACATTCCCTCATGGGGGAACGTTCCCTCATGTTCACACGTTCTCAGATCCATTTTTAAAAACAGAAGCTGAAAAATTGGAGACCACATCTAAAAGCTGTTTGAATGCTGGGGAAAACAAAAGCCTAAGACAGGTACATAAATGTATATTAAAAACAACACCAATGGCAGCAGCAACAACAACAACAACAACAGCAACAAGTCTTGTCTATGTAACAAAAGTAGCTTTACTGGCTGTAAAGCACTGAAGGGGTCTTCCTTGAGGGAAATATTTGTATTTGTCAAGAGTAAGCACAAATCTTTAATGGATAGAGGATGGCACAAGTACAAGGGAAGCGAAGCACTTGAGCCCTGTTATCCTGCCTCAAAGCTGTATTTTGGCACATCAATGAGCTCAGTGCAAGGTGACGTGAAAATCTACTTCCCACAAGACATAAAAAGTCAGCTGAGATTACCTCAGATTCGGTCTGTTTTTCTAATCTGAAGGGGATCACTTAAACCATCTAACTTTTAAAAAAGTAGGAGGCTATTCCCTGTAGGTACTCAACAGTCACTGGAGGGAGACAAAGTGCTCTGTGAGAGCATTTAGGGACTGTTTTCAGAAGGAGCATTTCCTGTTACAGCTATACAGCATGTCCAGAGAGAGAACTATTTCCTGATAGTAAGGAAGGGGTGACACAGCGCTGATGGGCGTACATTGCTGCTCAGCAGCCGGAGGCACCTAAAAAGTGCTTATGCAAGAAAGGAGTGGGACAGAATATCCCAAAAGTCCTGTCCCAAGTGTCCCAGGAAGCAGTCTCCAGGAAGAGGATGGCACAGGAGCAGGTGGTATTTCAGGTGCGGTGTCTGCATAGAAACAAAGCAAGACAGTGTAATTGAAAGACTAAACTTTGCTCTGGAACAGACGTCAGTATAAATGGCATGCCTGGTTGTTTGGATGCCAGCTCCACAACATCAGTTTCCAAGACAGGAGTCACAGACAGCTAGACTGTGAAGGTTTAGTTTCACGTGTATCTGTTGTCTGGGAGAAGTGGTTTTCTGCTGAAGGTAATGGGAGACAAAGAGGGGAGAAAAGCTGGTGGCACACCAAGAATCCAGCTTCTCTTCATGCAAAACCAAGAAGTAAAAGTCTGTTCCCAAAGAAACAAAAATTCCAGCTGTCAGACCACATGCACCTCTACACAGCAAAGAAAATCAAAACGTGCATATATTCACTGTCAAAAATTCCTGTGTTTTCCGGCTACAGACAATCCACAGTTTGGGACTGAACCCTCATAGTACCTTGACGACCCCTCCAGTGCCAGCAACAGGACCTGGTGGAAGTACTGTCCATGGCTACACTTGATAAGCCACATGGTAAATAAGTGAGTTGGCAACACCAGCTCCCATTCTACTCTGTCTTAAGATGTTAATTTCCACTAGACCACCTCCCTTAAGATCTCTCTTATGCTACTGCTTTCTGAAATTGGACATATTTGAAAATGAGAGTTTTATCATCTTCTTTTAGTCCTTCACTCTCTTTTCTTCCTCTTTAGTGACATCTCTGCAGTGATGTGGGCTTCTCAACTTGGATTTATTTTTTAGTGTCACCTCTCTTTATATTTTTTTTTGTATAGAAACTTGTCAGATCACGTCACCTCTCCCTGCATATCAGAGGACAGAGGAAAAAAGCCACTGCAGTGCCTGTAATTCAAAATAGTTCTGTGCTGTGTCCTAGCTTCGCCCTCAGGAAATACATGCAGCAATATGCTCTCAGGCTTGACAGCATCTCTTACGGACATGACAATTCAGGTTGTTAGCTGATTGTTCTATTTCATGACCCGAAGTAATACAACCAGGTGAACATCCTGAACATCCCTGAACAAGTTTTTTCCCTGTAGCCAGCTTTTTTTTGATATGGATCGTCTGGTGACTTATCTTAAAAACATGCCCTCACAAACACTATAAAGGTAGAAAAACAGACAGTGATGATAAACTTTCACCTGCTACAGATTTTGCACAGAAGAAGGCTTTTTTATGAAGTTTATAAAGTCTTCTAAAGATTTATACTTAAGTTCCATTATTGAGTATCATAAATGATAAATTTAACTATAACACAACTACATACCTAAGCATAACTACACATTTAATTTGTCTTATTTAAGCTTAGTAAATGATGGAAAATATTGACCAGGTAGTGTTTAACTGCAAACCCACATATAATTATGAGTGGTCCTCAAAGTGTCTTCAAATGCACCACAGGCTTCTTTGAAGAGAAGATTATGTCAAGCCATTAAAAAAACAAAACAAAACAGCAGTTTCCATCTCTACATTCAGAGATTTGAGGTCAGAAAGAACCATTTGTATGACATAGTCAGATGTCTTTGCTTCCAAGATGTAGAAGGAAGATAACATGAGCTACATTTTTACCAAAACCCTGTGAGCTATGACCAACAAAGCAGCACTAGCGGTTTTTATAGCTACTTTATCTGATGGGATATCAAACATGTCTATCAAAACACAGTTATTAACCACACAAAGAGGGAAGAGTGCTTGATTGATCATACAAACAGTGGATTTGTGTCACGAGACCTGTCCTCATCTCTCTCACTTTGAAAAGTAACTGCTCCTGTGGAAGAAAAGGAGCTCCTGCTGCTCACCCAGGAGCTGGGAATGGGAGGACTGAAGAGGGATGCAACTTTTAAGTTCCCACCAGGAGGAAGAGGATTTGAAAATCGCTCTTTAACTGCTTTGCCATTTTTTGCTTTGTGAAACCCATGCACGAGGAGCCAGGATCAGCAGACAAAAGGACAGACACCGCATTCAGGGCACAGCTTGGGCTAATGGGGTCTGTGCAGCAAAACTGGCAGGTGCAGAAGGGAGATGCTTGGGTACTGGTAGGTAAAGCACATTTTCTCTGCCCACAGCAGTGCTCAGGCAGCTCCTGTTGTCCCTGATAAACCTTAGGGAAGTGCCTTTGAACACACAGATCCTACTCCAAAGCCCATTGAAGGCAACTGGACCCCTTCCAACGCCTTCCACAAGCTTCATCTTGAAACATGCACTGCAGATTGCCTGGTCAGTTCAAGCAAACTGGTTATAAAGCTGTGCAGGGGTGTCGTGATGAAATGCTTTGATCAGGCTTGAATTTCACCTTTCTTTGTCTACACAGCTGGATTGTTAGTCACACAAGTGGTGCTAGGTCATCAGTCTCTGTGCTCCTTCACAGAGATGAACAAATTCCAGCAACAGAGGGGTTTCTCCATCGCAGCATGCAAGCCATGGTAAACGTTTCATCCCCCCTCTCCAAGAACATAGTGTGTATGTCCCTGTCTTGTGGTGGCTTTATGATGTTGTATCCCATATTGCCTGCCCTATGCCCAGGTCTTTCTGTGCCTTTCAAACTGGGTGTGAGAGAAAGAAAAAAAGCCAGATGAACTTTTCAAAGCAGTTCTGTGCTCCAGGGTCACTACTCCTCTGCGTTCTCCTGCTGCAGCGAGAGGAGCGGAGGAAACACCCTTCTTGCTTTTCAGTCAGCTTTTGGCTCTATTTTCTCTGAGGGAGAAGGAGAGTTGGTTTCATAGTGGACTTGAAAATGTAGAGTTAAGGGTAGGACTTTATAACTTTAGAGCACATTTCCAGCCTAAAAGATTTTATGTTTCCAGCCACGGCAAATCTACAGAACAGCAGAATGGGGCTGGGGAAAGGAAGAGACTTATAGCCTCTCAGCCTCTCCCAGGCTGAGCATCCATAACCCTAACCCTAACTCTTTCCCCATCAGGAAAGTGGAGAGAGGGACAGCTGCATGTTTGATATGGCATTGCCTTCATTGGCTATACAAGTTGCTGGTACACCTATTCTTCTGTGGCTTTCCTGTGATTACTTTCCCCTGAAACAACAGTTCAGTTGTTTCAAAAGCTACTGTTTGTCTCACAGATTTCTGAGGCAGAAAGAATTTTGTTTTCTCTGAGCCATACTGACATGAGATGGGTTTTATCTGTATTTTTCAGTGTCCTGAAAAATTCTTAGAATACAAAGAATTAAAGAGAGGACATATTAGATATTTAATGCATTGGGTCAGGAATTTAACTGCAATGTGCATCTGATATTTAATAGGTGTGAGGCTCAGAAAGACCAGCACTAGAAAGAAATCTCCATGAAAATATCAGGGGGTGATTGATAGGTAACTGTTGCATGTTCGAGGAAGAAAAGACCTGCAAATTGTACCAAACCGTAATACACTTGAAGTATATCCACATTTCTTCCTGAAGATGTAGAGTGAATCAGTCACAAACACTTGATTGGAGAAATTACCTGTGTTTTCAGGAGGCAGGGTGTGTAATTCCTGTGCTACATTCAGAAGTTTGCTGATAAGTCATTTTTGTTCTGAAAACCTTAAGCCACTGTTCTTCCTCTGTTCAAGGTCCTTTAACCTTTTAAAAGGGATTAGAAGTCATTGCACTGCTAATTTTCATTGCTTTATTTGCAGGTTGATCTGCAGTTCTGCAAACTCCCCAGCAATTGCTGTTTACACTTGTGAGGGACACCCATAATGACATGTGAAAAGCTCAGTCAGGATTAATTTTACCACTATTTAAATGTAACTTCTCTTTTTAACCATTCAAATTTAGAACAGCTGAAATTTCAAACAGATTTCAGAAAGAGGGCACTGGAATGATGTTTGCAAGATATTTTCTTTTCTTGTATGCTTTTCATTTGTCCAGCTGTCTTCTTCTATCAGTCTTCTACCTTGGGACAAAGTCTTTTTCTGCAAGAATTGAACAATTTGATAGACTGAATTGGTCCGTTAATACTCAAGGGATATAAATAGCACAGAAGTCATTGCAGCAGGCTGTGTTTGGGTCAGCCTCTGCCTCTGCATGCTAAGGTAATACAGCGGAGGTTTTAAAAAATGATTGTTATATTTATGCTGCATCTGTCATGATCATTTCTCATAAGCTGCTATATTACGCTCACTAAATGATTTAATGGTTAGACTATTACTAAACTTGACTAGTTCACTGTCTCAGAGATATACAAACATTTTGGGAAACTCTGAAAATATCCCAGTCTACATGCAGAGATATTAGAGGCAGTAGAAAACATCATCTAACAGCCTTTGATTTTCATCCGTGTAATGTATTTGTGGAATTTTGCTCAGGAGGTTCTGCACTTAGCGCTCTAATTTTGATTAAACTACAGCATCCTTGTTAAGCTGGTCAGTCTAGGTACTGTAAACAAAGTCTGCACAGGATGGCTAATCCAGCATATTCATTTGCATGCTGGTCTGATGGGCTACTTTCCAAAGCAATCTTAAATCTGACATGAGGGCACAGAGTATATTTCCTGATAATGTCATTTTGTGAAATTTTCCATGTAACTGGGTACAAGGAACAAATATTTCATTATTTATTGCCTGTGTATATGTGATTTATTAATTAAAGTTTGATGACTGATATTTAATGACTGGCATATTTACACATGCAAGCAATTTTTTTCATGGTGAGAGCAATCTCATTGCATTAGCTGGCACTTTGCAGATGACTACAAATCCATCTTTCGAGCAAAGTTCTGGTATGTGGTTGAACAGCAGGTATGTGAAATTACAGACCCATGTTTGCATTCATGCCATCACTTTGTTTTCACCTCCCATCTCTATACTTACATACTGATATTTTCTCATTCCTGCATGTGCATGTTAATTCTATCAATCATGCATCCTTAACTGCACCCTTGTGTCTATAATTTATGCAGTTATTCATTTTTCTCTGGCTGTTGTGGAATAAATAGTTGCATGTTTACACTTAAGTCATCTGGGTATACCGCAAAATATTGGAAAAGCACAGATTCACAGATTAATTTAGGTTTGAAAAGACCTCCAAGATTATTGAATTCAACCTTTGTCTGATCACCACCTTGTCAACTAAAACACAGCACTAAGTTCAGTTGTTTCTTAAATACCTTTAGGGATTGTGACTCCACCACCTGCCAGGGCAGCCTGTTCCAATATTTAACAACCCTTTTTGGAAGAAATTCTTCCTGGTGTCCAACCCGAATCTCCCTTGACATAGCTGGAGGCCATTTTGTCTTGTCCTGTCTCTGGTTGCCTGGGAGAAGAGACCGAGCCCCATCTAGCTACAACCTCCTTTCAGGGAGTTGTAGAGAGTGATAAGGTTACTCCCGAGTCTCCTTTCCTCTAGGCTGAACAACCCCAGCTCCCTCAGCCACTCCTCATATGACTTAGCGTTTAGATCTTGTCCAGCTTCATTACCCTTCTCTGGATTCACTCCAGCACCTCAATGATGTTATTGAAGTGAAGGGTCCAGAAATGGACACAGCACTCAAGGTGTGGCCTCACCAGTGTTGAGGCAGTCACTGCCCTGTTCCTGCTGGCCACACTGTTGCTGATACAAGCTAGGATGCCTTTGGCTTTCTCGGCCTCACTCTATTCTGCTGTCTGTTGAGCAGCACCCCCCAGGTCCTTTTCCATCAGGCAGATTCCCAGTCACTCTTTCCCCAGCCTGTAGCACTGCATGGTGTTATTGTAGCCAAAGTGCAGGACTTGTCACTCGGCCTTGTTGAAGCTCACACCACTGGCCTGAGTCCATCAGTCCAGCCTGTCCAGATCCATCTTCAAAGATTTCCTAACCTCCAGCAGATCAACACTCCCACTCAATTTAGTGTCACACTTTCTGAGTGTGCACTCAGTCTCCTTGTCCAGATCATTAATAATATTGAACAGTACTGACACCTGGAGAACACCACTGGTGAACAACAGCCAGGATGCAGCACCATTCCCCACCATTCTCTGGTTCTGGCCATCCAGCCAGTTCTCAACCCGACAAAGAGTGCACCTGTCCAAGCTGTGGGCTGGCAGCTTTTCAAGGAGAATGCCATGAGACATATTCAAAGACTTTGCTATATCCGCATAGACAACATCCATAACTTTCCTTTCATCCACCAGGTAAGTGACATGGTAATAAAAGGAGATCAGGTTGGTCAGGCAGGACCTGCCTTTCCTAAACCCCTTCTGCTGATCGCCTGGTTGTTCTGTAGGTGACGAGCGATCGCACTCACATGGTCTGCTCCATAACCCTGCTGGCCACAGAGGTCAGGCTGACAGGCCCGTAGTTCCTCAGATCTTTCCAGCCCGTCTTGGAGATGTAGATCACATTGGCCAACCTGCAGTCATCTGGGAGCTTCCCAGTTAACCAGGACAGAATACAAACAATAGAGTGGCTGGGCAAGGCTTTTCTACCAGCTCCCTCTGTGCCCTTGGACAAATTCTGTCCAGTCCCAGAGACTCCTGAGTATCTAAATGGCTCAGCAAGTCACTAACTACTTTCTCTTGGATTACAGCGGGACTATTCTGCTCCCTGTCTAGCAGTTCAGGGGTCTGGTTTCCCTAAGAATAACTGGTCTTACTGTTAAAGATTGAGTCAAAGAAGGCATTAAGTACCTCAGCCTTTACCCTGTCCTTGCTGACATTGTTCCCCCCTGTGTTCAGTAAAGCATGGAGATTTTCTTTGGCTCTCCTTTTGCCGCTGATGTATTATAAAAACATTTTTTTAACATCTTTCACACCAGTGATTGACCAGATTGAATTCTAATTGAGTCTTTTCCTTTCTAATTTTCTCTCTACATGACCTAGCGACATCTTGTATTCTTCTCGAGTTGCCTGCTTCTTCTTCCAAAGGTCATAAATTGTCTTTTTTCCCCCAGAGTTCCTGCAAAAGCAAAGCCATGCTAAGTGACAGGTTTAGCTCTTGGCTGCTTATGTGTGCTGAATGCTTCATTTCTACTGTATTAATTTCCAGCACTGTAAAATCAATATGCATAATCTGAAAAAAAAGTTTGCAGGGAAAATTAGGATGGTTATATAATGTGATGTCTAGACACAAGAACTGCCCTATGGGATCACATCAAAAGTCCACTTATCTCATTACCTTCTCCCTGACAGTAGTCTGTAGGGGATTTTTAGGGGGAAGAACACACACACACAAAAAAAGCATATGTGAATTGTTCCCTAGAATGCTTCTCATTTTCCAAAAATAAGCCATGTAAAATCTTCCTTTACTCTAGCTGGATATTGTAAGTGTATCATCATGCTTAACAAGACAATTGGAACTACGCCCTTTTAAATTAGCAAACCCATTATGAACTTACCTAGGATGTTTGCTTTCAGAATCCTTTATGGCCAAAAATCCTACTACTTAATTACACATAACATTGGTCACCATATGCCCGTGTGAACCTGCTGCCTGATGGTTTCTTTGTATATATCCTGTGCTTCCAATATTTCTGAGAGAAAGCACATAGTATTTTCCTGCAGATCTGCTGCCACCATATTATTTTATAAGGATGTACTCTCTCATTAACAGATTTTCCAAGTTGAAAATTCATGTTTTAGGTAGTTTCTCCTTTCAAGCAAATTTGTCTCCTGGCCATCTTGTTCTGTATTCAGAACAGGCAGAGTAATATCTATTAAATCAAGGTTTCCCACTGTAAAAATGCAGCTGTAAAGGATGTCATAATGGTATTTTCTAGCTCTCACTTCCCTAAAAAAAAAAGTTACCATAGTGTAAAAAGTTGCAAAAAAGTGACTTAGGCCTCACAGGATGCTCCATTTTCACTGTGAGACTGAAAATCCTATTCTGAGCAACTCTACAGAAAACAATTATCTAAATATTGTGCTGCCAAAACACAATCATGATTTACACCAATTATGTTTGTTGTGAGAACACACTATCTTTAAGTTTTATCACTTTTAAGTTCTTCCTGTGCAGTTAGGTCTTCTATTACATCATTTCATGCCTTTGGTCAAAGAAGTAAAGCCTTCACAGCTAGTGGTGATCAACCCCTGCCAGCAGAAGGATGCAAAATTTTGTAACCTAAAAGAACTTCTAGATCATTGTCCAGAAAAATACAGACAGATACTTCAAGCTGAAAACTGGGCAGACCATGATTGAACCACTGACAGAAACACAAAGCCAGAAGAGGGTAGAAAGGACAATTAGAACAGCACACTTGCAGCTTTCAGAAGCAATGTACTCAATTCAAATTCAGCATTCACACAAATATTCTCATGTTAGTCTTCAAGTATTTTTAGGAATCAAGAGGATGCAGAATGGAACCAAAGCAGGCTACAGTATCTGCTGGAAGAGGAGAAAGAAATACCTGCAGCAGTAGAAAGTCTACTGTTAACCAAAACATCTGCTCCCAACAGAGTTATCTTGGATATGTCTACATGGACTGCAGAGAATGCAGTATAGATTTACCTACTGCAAATGCACTCAATACTTAGTGTAAAGCATTAAGTACAACATATAAATACAAAAAAATGTATCCCTATGGCTAAGCAGTCTGAATGTCCCAAAATCAGGGACTCTAGAAAACTGGAGTTCCATGTACTAGTTTAGATGGAGCAGGTAAAACCTTGCTTCATTGGTAAATTTCCACTGAATTACTGAGGAATAGGCTATGTCTGTCAACAGAGACATGAACAATATCTTTTTGCTGCTTATAGACTTAATGATCTGAGTGTTTTAAAATAATTCCTCCCTGCTGTTCCTTGGATTCTCTCACTCCCAGTATTTTACTTCTGGAAATGTAAGCACTGTGTTTGAGAAGGGGTTAGGTATGTATGAGCCACATTGCCAGCTTGCTCTCCTTAATGTAACATATCCAGAAACCGTCTCAGCATAATTTCCCAGTTCTAAAAAGACACGATGTTGATTTTTGCTAAAGAAAAGAAAGCAATTTTCAGGGAAAGCAAACACTCTGGATGGAAAATGTATGTGGCTTAGTTATTATCTTAGACTGTACACTTCACAATTGCTTTTTAGGATGACATATGTGAACCTAAAATGAGAAAGGTGATTTAAAGAATTGTTGACCCACTCCTCCCCCCAACTCCACTGCAACATAATTTAAAAAATTGTTTAGAAATATAGTTCATAGAATTTAGAGCAAAGTAGTCAGTACGTTTATGCTTATTTTTTCCAGAGAAACAAAAAACAGAACAAAATATATAATAGACTCTATTTTCAAAGTAATTTCTTTTCCAATGAAGGTATAATATTATCAGTATTAATCACACAGATGACTGCAAGATGACTCCCAGGTAAATTTCCTAAGACAACTGCATTTTCAGAAATATTTTGTTAATCTTGACCAATGATGACTAAAAACGATTTACTTGAGCAAAATATATTAGGTAGTAAAACCAATGACATTTAATCTTAGTTTTAGCACCTCACTGCTAGGCCAATTGCTAGGCCATTGCTAGTCCAACACTGCAATACTAGCAGAATATTTCTCGTAAAAGAAATTGTAGTGAAAAGGAACAGCACAGCACAGCTGTTTTCTTTCATAAACATATTTAGAAACTAGACTTTATAAAGTTATTTTTGAAATTGTCACATTCATCAAGAACCTTAACTTTTTAATAACTTGTCTACTTCTGGCATAAAACCACATCTTTTTGAAATAAAGCGATTCTTTTATTCTCAGACTCTGAAACTATAAGTATTAGCAGGAAAACCCCCTGTAACTCCCAACAAACAAAAACAAATAAACAAAAACAAAAACAAACAAACAAACGCTCACAGAAAAAAGTATAGAAAGGTCAATAGATGATTCCAACAGTTCTTATGCAGGTTTCTTAGAGAATATAGACAGAGCATAATGTGATTTTGACATAGAGCGTGCATCTTTTGTAGGGTTTTTGCATGGTTGTCCCCATGGGTAGAATTCACAGGACATGTGGGAGTTTAGATTCCCTGTCAGTAACTAAGGACCTGAAAGCCAGGCATTATTTCATCTAGCTCCTCTGCTAGTCAGACATCAGGGACAGATTCAGATGGCCTAATTCCAAATGACACTGACTCTAGAGCAGTGATGGAGTTTCTCTGAATTGGTGGGGTGATGGGTGCCAGAAAACATTGCTTAGTTTTCAAAGCAAGCACACATAATCGATAAGGGACCTCGAGGCAGCTGCTGGTAGTTAAAGTGCTGATTCTTTCACATGCTACAGTGCGAAACAGTGAAAACTGAACACTATTTAAATTAATAAAAAAATGCACAACAGACACCATATCACTAAGAAAGCCAGTAACTTTACTGATTTGTCTGCAAAATACAAATTATACCTTATTTCCAGCAGGAGAATCTTTTGAAATTTTCCCATTTTTGTTCACTACAGACAGCTGAATTAAGTCCCTTGAGATACACAGATGTGGTTTAACTTAGTTATAACATCTTGTCATCTAGTGGCGACAAAGTCCAGCTTATGCCGCTGTGAGCCTCTACTTTAATATTTGTTGCAAATGCTTGTATGCTCCCATTTACAAGCTATTTTGTTATCACCATTGTTTTATGGAAGCAAATCCCCATGAAAGAGAAGAAAAAAAGAAAAAAAGGATACAACAAACCATCTGAAGCAATCCAAGTGTAATGCCTGCAGTAACCCAGGTCTGATATTAAATAAACGAAAGACTCTAGTACTGCATTTTTAATTTGTAATTTTTTTAAAATGACTTACTTAACTGACCTTTTTTTGAATCAAACTGAGGTATGGATCAGTCTGAGGTATGAGAAGGGAAGGCAGAAATGCAACACGTGATTATGAAAATAATCAAATGGATATTTTTGATGCAGAAAGTTTGTGGCTCAAAGCTTGGATTGCTCCACATCTTTGGTTAAAATATATTAACAAAAGCCTTTTATTACATCTACAGTTTGAAGCATTCTAACAGACACCAATGTTCCATCAGTCCTTCAAGAGACCTGTAGTGGCAGGAAATTAATGCCATATAACTGACGACATCACAGCAGATGGCACAAACAGGAACAGATGAAATATGCCATGTTTAGGCAACAGCCTTTATTGAGGTTTCAAGTGGCTTTTAAAAAATTACAAAGCATTTACCTTCAAGGTGAAGGAAGAAGGAAAACAAAACAGCTGTTAGACTACAGATAAAAGAGGGTATATAGGATAACACATACAATACAAAAGGGTTGACATCCTTGAAAACAGCCTATGAGTTCTTCTATTCCTATGCTAACTTTACCTGAAAAAGATCTGAGGACAACAGATAGTTTTTATATCAGTCATTAAAAATTGCTAAATTCCTCTTCTGGGAAAAATATAAGCCATTTTCTTATAAAACACAACTTTTGAAAGACACTGAAATGACCAAAGCTTTACTGTGAATGGCTCAATGCATACAATATACATGTTGTGCAGATAGGGTATATCATATAATTGTCACCAGCAATTAAACACTAACTGACAACACCTTTTAACAGAGATTAGCTTAGCTATAACAATACTTGCAGTTGTCTAGAATG
Source organism: Platysteira castanea (assembly GCA_013397175.1). Classification (NCBI taxonomy): domain Eukaryota; kingdom Metazoa; phylum Chordata; class Aves; order Passeriformes; genus Platysteira; species Platysteira castanea. The sequence continues at coordinate 146,909 of VYXC01012391.1, forward strand.
CCACTTCAGGTGTTCGAACTTACAATTAAGAATGTTGCCTAAAACATCATATAGCATGGGTTAAGGTAAAGTAAATGTTAATACTCTTTCAGGGCTCTGCCCCAAACTCCTTAAATACAAAGGAATCACACAATAAACCCAAATTAGCTTTTGCAAATACAATAAATGGTAAGGTACAGATAAAGGAACAAGAAAGGTAGACAGTTATAGTTTACAGAAAGTGACTTCACAATCAAAGTTGTGCTTCTTATCATTAGATCAGTTTGCAAATATGCATTATCCCCCACAATTTTGCCAGTATAAATTAGTTGCCCTCTGCAGCAGGAACAAGAGGGCTGACTGGCATTTATTTTCACGTGATTCTGTTCTACTTGTGTTTATACAAAAAATCACTGTTAGAGTTAATATAAATTGCCCAGGCAATACTTTTCACGCTACTTTCTGCTTAGTTACTTGCAGTAATATATTACACTGCATCATCATTAAATATGATATCTTTCATTTTTTTCATGTGTTGCTGAGGCAAATCGCAAGGTAAACTCTTAATATGGCTATTCTTAATATATCAATAGACCAAATCCCCTTCCCCACTGACAAGTTTCTATTACGATGCCAATAAAATTGTATTTCTTCTTGAAATTACAAGGTACATTTGTGATATATTTGCATATTTTTGACACACCAAAATTCAAAATTCTCAGAAGAGAATATGAGTACAGATTAATCTGAGGGTGAAGAAAGTGGTTTCAAACATAGGCGTTTTGTGTTTTAAAATTAATTATGGGCCCATTTTACCTTTGTTTGTTTGTTTGGTTTGGTTTAGTTTTTTTGTTTATTTTTTTTTAAACATGCGTATCTTTGTTTACCCTGCAGTTTGCTACACGAGATAAGATGGATGCATTAGTAGCACAGTATTCTGCTTAAAGAGTTTCCAGATTATTATGCAATAGTCCCTGCACAGCTGAAAGTGCCTGTAAGGCAGGCTTCTGTAAAGTCATGGTAAGTGAAGAGCCTGTGTCCTAATGCACACTGTAGTCTGATCAATATTCTCTACTACAGAGAGGTACACTCTATCACTGAGCAGTGCACAGCAACTGCGTGTATAGGTGGAAAAAAGAGTGTGGATTTCACTTCAAAGTATTTTGTGTTGACATTTCACTGTCACAGCTATATTCTTCATAATAATGTCAATGTATGTAGTAGAGACCTAGAAGGACTCTTGAAAAAAGGAGAAATATTACACTTTTACTATGGCACTAACATTTTGCTTAAACACTTTTTCCCTCCAACAGAAAGATTAAACTGAAACACTTGAATATACCATTTTTTCTAATATACAAGAGGGACAAAGAGGGACTTGAAGAAAATGACACATTCCCTCTGGTCAAGCTATCTTAGTCAAAGGAAAAATATGAGGCTGGAGAAAATGTGGATGCCATGTGCTAAAGCAAGTCCTGCTCCGGTGTAAACACACAGTGGGCGTCGCTCAACAACATGCCCACTGCGAGATGATGTGACTGCAGAGGTCCGTGAGAACCAAGGACCAGATGGCCAATATTGGCTGTGTAAAAACAACCAGTTTTGAACGACCTTTTGACTGATGATCTCTTTAAGAGTTTTATGTCTGTGAGAGAGGGGAGGAATCTATACAACTGGCACCTTTTTGCCGATCCCTCCCTTTGTCTCCCCCTGCTGCTTCGGCACATATTCACCTGCACTCAAGTAGCTGACAGCCGTTAGAGCTGTACATTCAATTCTGACAGGCAGAATACCAGCTTCATTAATGAGAAAGGGCCGAGTTACGCCACTTTGTCATTTAACCCATGGAAAACTACAAGATACGCAGGACGTTAAGTAATAGAAGGGCCCTTAACTTGTTACAATGCACAAAACAGCATGAAAGAACTAATCAGTATATACAATGGATGGCAGTTCACCCAACTGATTGTAAAATGCTGTATTAAAATGATTTAAGTTGTTATACCATGGGTAAAGTCTAATTGTTTACAGATCAGTCTTTCAACAGCTGACTTTGATCTGTAAAATGTATACCCAGTAAAATAAAACCCAAAGAAAATAGTTAAATGTGCAACTGCACAAATATAATTCCCCACTATTAAGAGAACAAAAACTTTTGCTATTACCATAATTATTATATATATTAGAAAGCTATACACAAGCATGTTAATTTCACAGATTTTTTTTAAAAGATTCTTAATATTTTATATAATTAGAAATACACATTTCAAAAACAAAACTTCTGCAAAGAGAAAACAGTTATCTTGGTTAGCAAAGCGTGGAGTTCCTCAAGGCTTAGGGTAGTGCTTTCTATACAAAAAGTCCTTTTTGTTTGTTTCTTCAGGACTGTTTAAAAGATTAGCAAAGCTATCAAGGAAAAAAGAACACATTTTGGCTTAAGGAAACTACAAAAGCCACAAATGCTTTGCAAACTCTGTCTTACTTTTTAATATGAAAATAAGCAAAATGTAATGTACATATTTTTATACTTTTTTTTATTTAATAAGTGATGCAGACCCATAATTTTAAAAATTAAATATGTCAGCCCTCGAACTCAACATTTTTAGACGTATGGTCCTCTTGAAATGGTTTGATCCTTTTTAACTGAGTGCCATACTCCAACAATATGCCTGCATGTTTGTGAGCATTTTCAGTATGTTAGGTGACCCAGTCTCTTTCTAGCATCATTTCATGGCCACCCAACTGCTGGGTCTGTCAAAACATCTGTACATTTTCTATATGTTGCATAACAGCTGCTTTCTCTCTCAGTAAAGATTTGCCATTTCTGGCAAATGTTTTCATTTTGTCTATTTACATGTAAATAACGTTGAACCTGCAACATGACACTATCTATTGTAACATACATTTTGCAAGGGAGCACAACAGTGAAAAGAAGTTAGCCTTAAAATCTATTTTGTACAAGTGTTCTGTTGTACAACTCGAGTGCTAAGCTTATCTCAGCATTTCTGTTTATCCTTATACTGCATCACTGAGGCAATTTAAAAGTATACAAAACAGAGTACCTGACTTTTTTTTTCACACACGGCACATATAATGCATATCGACCCTTTCCCCCCTCCCCCCCTCCCGTCAAGGTATAGCACACACACACTGCAAGAAAAAAAAACCCCAACTAATAGGTAATAATGTTATCATGTTGCCCATCCTTCAGAGAGCCGCATGCGCTTGACAGAGGGGCTTTCCCTTTCGTCCGGCGAAGGTCTGGTGAGTCCAATGGGGGAGTGGAATTCGTTCCGGTGATCTTCTCGGTCACTTCCATCGTAGGAACTGCTACAGCTGCTCAAACTGTCGACAGGAGATCTCCCCGCCTCATGGCGCGTGTGCTGTTGGTATCTCGATGGTGTGGTGGTACGGTCTCTAGGAGGAGAAACAGGTTCTGACTTGATGTTGAGGCTTTGAGTAGAAGGCAGGGAGAGATTTGTACTCTGAGATAAATGAGTGCTAGTGCAAGCTCTGTAGGAGGAAAGGAAACCCAGTTACAGACGGAGGAGGCATGGAGCCCCCAGATATGCAAAAACACTCACACAAAACACCAGTGTAAAGGCTCGTGCAGGACCAGCGCATGCAGAGAGTACGGGGACTGTTTGAGCAGAATTCACAAATTCCAGGAGATGAAAGCACCACAACAGACACGGTCATCTCTAGGGGACAAGCCCTCAGTTTGGAGAGAGGTCTCGCTTTCAATCTCTCTCTCTCCTTTTCTTTGAAATCGAGTGTCATCACAAATTTGGGAAGGCGAGCCTTTGCACTGTTGGAACCACCTGCAGGTTTCTGTCTAATAGTTGTGTGTGTGTATGCATCAGCTGAGACAGGGGAAGCATGGATTTTCTGCTGGGTTTAATCCAATTAATTTGAATGCACTCAACTATTTTTATTGTGGTTGGTTCTGAAATGCGATTTCAGATGCAAAACAGAAATAAAGAATCTGGTCTGGTAATTTTTATACCTTTCAAAATAAAGTTGAAATTACTGGTCCTAGGATTGACATCAACAGAATAGCACAGGCAGGCAAGGATTTAGACATGATTTTGTGGTGTAAATCTGTGAATCCATAATTCAATCCAGAATGCATTTGGATAAACTACAAAAGGGAAGCTGAGGAATAGTAGAAGATAGAGGACAACAGTGTTTGCCCATTGGAAAGCCAAGCTCAAAGGATGCTATTAGCAGACAGACTGCTACACTGAAACTTTTTCAAAGGTAAGCTATATAACTATTCTAATATAACTTTTTTTTTTTTTTNTTTTTTTTTTTTTTTTTTTAAGTTTTCTGTGCATTTTTGTGGGCAGGTAGTGACAGAGGAAAGATGAAACAGGGACGAGAGTGAATACTGAGAACACGCTTTATCTCTATGGGAGAAATGAGATTACTTTCATCTGCACAATATTTTGTACAAAGGCACCACCTCCTGGCAAAACCAGACTTTTCATTATTGAACTAGAATTCTTAACATATAGTTCCCGTTATGTTCCACTTCAGGGACCATTTTCTAAGCTGAAGTTAGCATCATACCCTAGAGACAGCATTTCAAGATTTCTACTCCTAAGTATTTATTTATAGAGGGGTAGGGAGGCAGTAGGGGCAACAGACCACTTGGCTTCACAAGATTTTAAACCTAAATGGATATGCAGACATTTTTTTAATGCAAGAAGATGCAATATTGGATTTGGAAGGAATTTCTAAATGTGTAGAAGACAGAGGTAAGTTTAAGTGTTGTCTTTTCATTTATTGAAATACTCTGTTTTGTCTGGTATCTCATCAACTGAGAGCTGAGCGTTACTCAAACAACATTTACTACTACTTTGATGAATATTTTTTCTTCCAACAGATTTAAGATAAAACTATATTGCTTCAATATTGAATGATATCATCTTGTGGATCTTGTTAGAAAATAAAAAAACCAGGAAGTTCTACCTCCAAGTTTTTCATCAACCTCTCAGTCCTATACAGATGAATTTGTCAAATCTGCAATGAGCCCTTTCCTAAGTTACAGAGTTCATGAATAAGAGCCTTCAGTAGTAAAGCACGTAACCTTTTCAAACAGGATATTTTCTTTGTATTGTTTCTGTAAATATTAACTTTAGTCATGTAAGAAACTGTAAATATAAGAATTTGCCATTCCAGCTTAGTGAAATATTCCATTCTTCCTGAAAACTTGTTAAGAACAATCCAATGAGAATCAAATCCATATTTCTGTCTTTTTTTTCGCTTTTCATTTCCAGTGACTTCATTTTTGTGTTGCTTAGGAGATCCTAGAACTTCATCTGAGTAAACAGGCTGTCAGTTTAGTATGGTAAGATTACATACGATTTTACATGCCAAGCATATAGCTAAATCTGAAAATCCTATAATAAAGGATGGCAGAGCCTGGGCATTTGATTTAGAAGTGTTTGATTTGAGCAAATGACATGCCACTTTGCAAAGCTGGTGATAATTTAAGAAGATAAAAATTGATAAAAATAACCATTTCAGTCAAACTTGTTCACATGGAACATACTAGCATTCTACTGTGTGAGAGCACCCAAAGGAACAAATCGAGAGGCATAAACTGAGTTTCAATGATACAGAGCTGGTATTGCTGTGCTGGATTATTGCCTTTTAATAGTGCCTCAGAAGTGAGTATGAAAATGAATCGCTATAGACTTTTCTACAGATTTCTTGGGAATCACTGGGAGTATTACATAATCACCTGGCATACAAATTAAAGGCAGTTTTATAAATGCTACAGGTTGATTTGAATTTTGAACCCCTTTATTTTTTTTCTGTACATTTAAAAAAGGATAAGAAGTCATTTTGGCAGGTCGAGACTGAATTTTTGAGGTTTAAAACAATACAAACAAATTGTAACAATATAAATAAGTTGTAGCATTTATTTTGATTCACATTTTTTTCTTTCTAAATATAGCCTTTTTGTGCTGAAAGTATTTCTGAAATCTTTTTATTTCATTATAATTTGCAATATTTCATTAACATTTTCTGAAAGATTTTTATGAGAAGCTCATCTAAGCTAAAGTGGTCACTTACATGGGAAATGTAGTGTCACACATACGTGTGAATGGTGAAGTAACAGGTTCTGAGGTGCAGTCTTTAAATCTGTATTCTAAACAGAGGATTGACCTGTATTTAGAATGGAAGGTGCACCATAAGAAATGAGAGTTCTGTCTGCTGCAGAATTTTTATATTTCCTGTATATATATGTGTGAGTGTAGAAACAGCTGTTTGCACTTATATGTATCATATTTTACACTGTTGCTTCATTTAATTACATCAATTTAGCCCAAGTATGCCCTGTTTTCATCATGTGAAACCTTCACTAAATTCCCTGGTAAACAAATAGGTTTTGGATATGGAAAAATTACTGAGAAACTAAAGAAAATTATTTCAAAGGTTTGTGTATAACTATGTTCACTGAACAGGTGCCAGGCAGACCACTTATTCTGACATTATCACCTTTTTCTACATATTGTATGAAAACATTTCATTTTATGGGGACAATGAAGAAAATCAATCTTTTAACTTGGCACAGCAGTCCCTGTTGAGGCCAGAGTAGTTAAAATTTGATGTTTATTCAGATTATGATGGCTACATGGAGAAATGTAGCCGTGGTTCCTATCTGGTTTCCACACAGAACAACACCACAGCTCTGCTGTGTGAGAAGTGGGGAGCAAGACGGGGTGCTGTGAGCTTGGGATGATGCCAGCTCTGTGTGCATCTCCATCTCCCTGAATCTCCAACTGGAATTGAAGCTCAGCATGCACAGGTAGAAGTGCAGGTCTGAGTAAGTGATAAGTGAGGACATGAACGTGGACCATGTAGGGTTTTCTAGAGAGAGAAAGTGGTGTTTTGAAGGAAGAGAGCGTCATACGCCTTTTCTTTTATACTCACACTTGCTTCTCTAAATCAGTTTGCTTCCTCACTTCATATAATTTTCCCCCATAAATACAGGTAAAGGAGCATTGAAAATTCATGGCTAAATTTATTCATGTAACTTTAGTTATGTGCTAATTTGTATCTAGGAGAACATATTTTTGACTTACTAGCAATTCAACCTCTTCCCTCCTCTCTATTTTTATTTTAATTAAAAGCTAAGTGGTTTTTAGTGGGTTTTGTTTATTTTTTATACTTTTCTGATCAATGTAAAAACAAAATAAGAATTCCTGTATCAAGACATATTGTTTAGCTCTCAGGTGCTAAGGTTTACACTTTTTTGAAAAGGAATATTTAAACAAAGAATAACATGAAACTGAATTACTAGAACATCTTATAAGAGTGGCATAAGAAAAGAAGGCTCAATTTGAAATACATAAGGTTTTATTCAAAACAAGGAAATTGTCAGAACTGACATAAATTCATTAAATATGATGTAACTGTTTCCAAATTTTTCAGTAAAAAGAGTTTAATGGAGAATATTTCCCTATATCTAGCTATAGTTATTATCTAATCAAAAGTAATTGTTGCTAAGTAATAGTCTTGCTACATAAGGGTCACAGAACAAGTCAACATCACGTATGAATTTGGATAACTTTTTGTTCATGTGGGTAGAAGTTTGAAGAAACTTCTCTTACGTAAATAATTACCTATATTGAAGCATCTTTAGATTAAATATTGTTTCTATGCTTGCATTCATATTTTAGGAAAGTGAATACTTCACCTGTGGATGTCACTTTTAGATGAAAATATTGTGTCTTAGGCTAGGAAATGTGGATGCAAGAGGACATTTTCCATATCATGGATTTGTGCATAAAAATTTTGATAATTCACTACAAAGTTTGGAAAGAACTTCCCTTCTGGCTATCAGCAGTTAACTTCTGTTATTCTTTTTGGTACATGTTAAATAAGCACTAGGAGATATTGATATAATATTCAGGCCAAATCCCAAAGCTTTGGGAGGGACTGATTTTCAGGAGAGTTTGTGTGTGTATTTTTTCCAGATGTAGATGCAGTTAAAAGACCATGAAAATACTATTTTGCTTTTTAACCCAAAAATTTGAAAAGTCTGGCTTGTTTTAATGTCCCAGTCATGTCTAAACAGGCTGTACATTGTTATGCTGTTCACCAGGCTCAACAGAAGGCCAAAAGCTGCACAGACAGGGAAAGTAAAACTACTCCCATGTCGTCACGTATTTACCCTCTAGTCCACCAGCACTAGTGTGGCTCCTAATTGCACAGTCAGCTTGAAGAACTAAGAGCTAGGTTGCAGAGATCTCCAATTACCTCCAAGATGGTTCTGACAGTGTTACTGAAATTGCTGAGGACTCATCTGGAGCAAGATAATACATCTAACCTATCCTATGCTGCTACTAACCACATTCTTCTGTCAAGGACTGAGGAAGAAGAGCTGATTTTCACCTTTAGACTTTGGTGAAAAACAAAACCTGAAGGAGACTTGGAATGTCTCTTCCATTAACTCTGTTTTTCCAGAGGTTTTTATAGCCTACAGTTAACAACAGGCATCTCACAGTTGCCTCATCTTTTCAGTTTATGACCTCACTGAGCACAGAGATTTGTGTTGTCTAAACCTTGCTAGATGTGCTTTCTCAAGTATGTGAAGATAACCATAATTTTGCTTCATTTTTAAAATCTTTGTGCAAATTCAAGATGAGGTTGACACGGACTGAATATGTTCTACAGAATTTCAAGTTTTTCAAGTAATCTGAAAGTTAAAACAAACACTTTTGCGTGTAGAACACAGTGATTAAAATAAAGGCTTATGATTTTCTGCAGCGATAGAAGACTTCTCCAGAGCTGTCTGTGAAGCAGCTTTCATAGCTGAATTCATTTACAATCACCGAAAGAATAATAATAAGAGTAGCAACTCAGAATGTATTCCACAGCCACAGCCACAGCCATTACACTTTCACAGATCATGATGTGTGAGATATCTGAAAAGCCATGTAGTTAGTTTAGGAGTTAATTTATACTTTTTTTTTGGCTAACCAAATAGCCTTACTACATTCCTTGGTATGGTACCGATTATTTATGCAGTGATACCTAACAAGTGAGCTTTCAATTTATTTGAGAATTTATGACTTTAGTTGTACAGTAAGTCTGAATGCTGCTCCAGGAATAATGCAAACTTAAAAGGAAAAGTGTAAGAGAAAGATATTACGACTATTTTTTTCTAGCACAGCAAATATTTGAGTTGTATGTTTTTATGTCATTAGTATCTGTATATAATTATTTATACAGAAATGAGGTTTAAAAAATTTATTTCCTTTGAAACACTTGTATAGCTGTCCTTAAAAACCCAAATAATCTACATGGTAAAGACATTAAAATAAGTTACAAGAAATATTCAGATAAAGTAGAAGGAGAATTATGAAGTTTATGCTGCATTTAGTGTATTAAATAATTCCACATTATGGCAACAATCTCAAAAAAAAAAAGTGCATATGTGTAACACCTCTTTCTGAAAAAAAATTTCTTTTCAAATATATATGAATTACATTTTCCCCTCATAAATACAGCTGTTTTCATCTTCTATTCTTATAACTAAACCTTTTAAAATTCTAACATGTCTAATCATACCCGAGGCTACTGAGCCACACTAGTGCATGCCTGCAGCCTTACTCAATAGAAACTCTAGGTATCAGAATATTTGAAAATCATACACCTATTCTCTTCAGTGAGCCAAGAGGTTGCTTGTTCAGGTGATTTCCCTGTGTGAATTTTCACACATCTAAAGATCCCAAGATGATAGAGAACTGTGTTTCTCCAAAACTTGAAAAAATATTGTAAAATTAGCCACTAGAGGGCAGGAGCACCGGGCCGCCTCAGCACAGGCACACCACGAGTTTTGTGAACTCACAGTTCTTCGGCCTAACCATGCTGTCTTCTCACAGAAAGTATCTCCAAAGAAATGAAACTTCAATTTCAGAGTTGAGCAGAAGGGAGTATGTTGTTATTATAAAAGGTTAAGGTTTAATCTCAGATCAATTAATTATGTAAGTCTTACTTTATTAAAATACCTAGGAAAGATTCTACTTTACTGTAAATGTTTGTGCTATGGTAACTGGAAATAAAAAGCGTAAATAGTAAATATAGCATCAGTACAATATAGGTGTTTGGTTTTAGTAATGAAATAAAATGCTATTTAAAGAAATAAAAACTAGAACATAAACAATACACTACTGAGAAAATATCATGGACACAGAATATTTCATTGTAGCTCCCTAGCAAACTTCACATGAATTACATTGTTCCAGTTTTGCAAAATCTGGTTTTTACACACAGTAATTATGTTCTGGTATGTTACTTGACATATTTCACATTTGGAGTTACTGGGGACACTCAAGTCACTGTAGGACAGTAAAGTAAAGAAAACACTGCTTACCCCAATTGACTGAGGGCAGATGGTGGCATGTTATGTAGGTGCTGCTGCTGCCAGCCAGTCACAGAACCAAGATGAAGAGCACTGGCTGTATTAAAACCAGAGAGAGATGATATGTCTGCACTACTCAGAGAATATTCTAGATTTGAAAACAGAAAGACAATAATTAAGAGAGAATTAAAGAGGAAGCAATTAAACAACAAGTAGCATAGTAATTTTCATGTCACTTTGTAGGCCTTTTAATTTTAATTACACCAATCACATTAAGTTGCAGCAGAAAAAGTAGATCTTCCTCTTCCCTCAACTCATTAACTTGGGAGCAAGTAATGCACTAATAATTATTCTGGAATCTAGCAGGGCTTTACTGGGTCTGGCAGATCTAAAGCATTCTGAACCTGTAAATTCACAACAACTACATATGCAACCTGCATATGCACTGTCAGAAAGCCTTGAAAAATATAACATTTTGGCTACAGTCTTCCTTGCAGAATCCATCAGGCAGCCTGTTTCTGAACAACACGTGTGTTCTGTAAGATCACTGGATCTGTGTGTCACTGTGTGCACTCTGTGCAGCAGCAATACACAACAGGAACTGTAAAGATGCCTTGAGGCTTCATTTTTGCACCCTCCCAGGTAAAGAGGTGTGATAACTAACAGTTACTGAACTCTGATGTGGAGATAGTGAAGCTGCTTATTCCCACTACCCTAATGGCTTTAGGATGGTGTAGTCAACTGCATGACATTAGCTCCAAGGAAGACTAAGAACTGTTAACTGTTTTAAGTTTCACTTTTCTTTTTCTTTTTTTTTTTTTTTTTAAGTTAAAGCAAATGAAATAAAGCTACCAAATCAGTTTTTCTTCAAGTAAGACAGCTAACTTTAAAATAGATGTGTCTGAAGTTAGTGACAGGTACAGAATAAGCAAATGTAGTGCAACGGCATAACAGCTATGAATTTTTCAGTTTCTCCCAAGGAACATTAGCTAATTCATTAATACTGGGATAGACACTTGTCAGCACCTTGCTCCCTTCCCCATCCTTTGCATCCTGCACCCATACTTACCAGTACCATATGTTGTTGAGATGGCTGATGGGTATCCTCCCATCCCTTGCCCTGGTAGAGTAGGAGTTGCTACGGAAACCACTGGAGTAGCCAATGACTGAGCAGACTGGGAGTTATTTATCCTTTGATTCTTTTAAAGTAAGTAAAATAAACATATTATTGACCAGTTTTAAGTCAGTTGAGTGTATTTGCTTTCTGGGAATGTTTTGTGCATGAGAAATACAGGCTGTTACAAATTTCTAGAAATTAATCATTTAACATGTGGCTTTGATGAACTCTGCCAACCCTATCATTTACAAGCTTTCAAGAGACCAGTTGTCACCATAGTAACCCATTACATCAGTATCTCCTAGGTAACTGAACTAGTAAGATTGCTTTTCTTGTGGGTAGAAGAACAGATCATGTGAAAAACTAATGAAATATATAAGCTCTATTCCCATTGTTTTCCTTTTCACTCATATAGAAAAAGAAAGCAACCACAAAACCCAATAAAACCCACAAAGTAAAACAAAACAAAACAAAAGAGGCAAAAGAAGAACCTCCAAACCCAGCTCTGCTGGATTTTGAAAGTAAGGAGCACCCCCAGACTGCTGAACACTGATCTCTTACCAGGAGATGGAGCTCTGACTACTTTGTTTTTGTGCAAAAAAACCCCCAAAACCTTCAAGGCTGTTAGATTGCACAGCAGTTACTCACTTATCTTTAACTCCAGGGCACTAGATGTTGCACTGTGAAAATTACACTAGAGAACTCTAATTATGTGAGTGGCAGGAAAAAATGACTAGACAGCCACCAAAAAAGATGTCATAAGGCTGCACCATCTTCAACAACGTAAGTTTACATGCTCTCTACCACCACCAAAAAGAAAGCTTAATTCTAGCATGCATAATTTGAATATGAGCAACTACTGCATCTTGCCTTCTATTGCTATATTTTAAAAAATTTTGATGACTTTTCTGTTCACAACATAGCTATTGCGGCATCTTCCATTTCACTTCAACCAACATTTCAGCTACATCATGAAAAACAACTGGTTTTCTTTTCCTTGTTAGTAAGATGAACATCATTACCACTTACCAGAAGCAGATCAACATCCTCAGACTGATTGCATAGGAAAGGAGTGTTAAAAATTAGTGAATATAAATATTTACCAGGATGTAGCTTTTTAGCTTAGGGAATAGTTTCATCTCATAGAGGCAGCAAATTAAACACCTTCTGAGCATACCTTGGAAAAAATACACCTCTCAGATCTCTTATTTGTCCTTCAAATGGAATGTTTGTCTCAATTGTAGGAACAACCTATCCAGGTTTCTCTAAGAATCCATTTTTTCTTCCACAGTCCCACTGGTTGCAGACTGTCTGCTGTACCTGGCCACTAAAAGAGTCTCTTGGAAAATATCATTTTTAAGGGGCTTGGAACAAATAATTTGATGCAGACAGCTTGTCACTGCCTTGGTCAGCTTTGACAATTTGTCACTTTTTCACTCAGGAGGCAGCATCACATTTATGGGTGGTTTTAGTTTGATGATTGATTTATTTTGCACCAAGCTGAAGAAGCCAACTTGGAAGTTGTTTTAATAATGTTTGTTACAAAATAGAAAGCTGCATCACTTACATTACCATCTTTTAAAATTAAGTTCACTTTTAATGTTAAGTCACTCATGAAAGATTTACTTGGAAACGGGCTTTGGGAAAGGAACCAGAAGGAATGGACACGATACCTTCCCAATTCAGCCTTCTAGCATTGTATATTGCCTAGACTTCACTAGTCCTGACAGGAGATACAGAAATTTCATACTCCTTTTTCTCTTACTCTATCTACTTACTACCTCTTATCATTACAAAATCTGGAGCTCCCAGTGATAGGGCTCAGATTAATTTATTATTGTTAATATGCCTTCTGCTAAGAGTCTGTGTGGCTATATATTTAAGAAAAACATAATAAGTTAGGAACACTCAGGGTTAAATCCAGCCTTTGTAACAAATTCAGGAAAGACTCTTTCAGCTGCTGGGAAAGAGACTGCTGAAGTTTAGACTGTGCAGGATGCAGTTCCTACTTTGCAACTCAACAGACAAAAGGTAGGAAGTAAATAGGACTTCAAAAAAGCAATCAAAGAGGCTCAGCCTACATCCTCAGCTTGATGTCAAGCCCTAGTCAGAAAAATCAAACTATCAAGAATTTATTTGCCTGAGCCAGCCATGAAATTCCTAAGTAACTTTTATCAGAAGGGGACAAAAAGAAGAGCTTTGAAAATGCATTACCACTGATGGCATGGTATTCTTGCTGCCAGGTGGAATAAGCACACGGAGGTCTGGTTTACGGTTGTTCATTCCCAAATTCATTGGGGGTGGAGATTTTGCTTGCATATTCTTGTTCAAGTTGCCAGGTGAGACCAGCAGACCTGGTGAGTTGCGAGGGTTGCCATATCCATTTCCTATTAAGGTAAGAGAGAAAAAAAAAAAAAGACAGAGAGAGGTTTGATAAAGTCCACTGTATTTTTTAAGCCCTTCTAAAGCTGTGAAATACAAAACTCATGGTAAATATCTATCCCACGTATCTTCATAGGAAAATAAAACGTGCCATATTTGAAACAATTGGTCTTCCAATGCTTTCTCTCATGGCTGCTGACATCTCAGTGATGTGTTGAAATTAAGGCGATGATACAACTCTGTTTACAGCACTGTGGTATATAGCACTGTGCCCCTGTAGCAGCCAACGTCTGGCCTTACAAGAGTCAGGAAACTCAGATAATTTTAGGGGCCTAAAAGCTGTCAAAGCTATTCCATGTTTTCTTGACATCTACAGAAGATTGTGCCTTTCCTGACTCAGCCCTTTGCAGGTCATGATTTTGTTTTGCTTTAAAACAAAGCATGAGTATAGCAAAGCTATAATTTCCACAAAAGGCAGGGGGAAGACCAGGAGGACTTATAAATGCTTTTGGCTCTTTTTCACTACACTTTTTGGACCTGGTTCTGTCAACACTGAAGTCAGTGGGAGCAAGATCATAACCTTATTTAGAAAACAACACCGTATCTTTCATCTTCATCTCTCTTCTGCAGGCCCCAGGAACAATTCTGAAAAGCAAATGCTTCCTTTGCCTTTTTTAGAAAAGGGCTTTCTTCTCTCACCACATTGTATTGACAACTAGGTGTCCATAAGGTTATTGACCTACCATACCACTAAAAATGAGGCCTTCCTATTTCATTCACGTGATTTCACCTCTTACTCACATAAAATCCAGGGAAAGAGATGACTTTTTAGTGTAACCATTAAATTCTGTCTACACAATCTCAAGAGAGGTACAGAAACCGCCCAGTCATAGTGATGGAATAGCATGAAAATTAGTATGGAAAGAGAAAACCTTCACGGGTAAATATCAAAGAAACAAATGCTAGGGAAGGCTTTCTGTTCTGTGCTCAGCCTTTGTTCACCAGCTGCAACACACAGCCAAGAATTTGTGTGAGAAGATTAGCTAGTGAGTGTGGCAGAGCCCTCTGGGTCAGAAATCGTGGACCATCAAATTTCCTTGGTAGTCCCAAAGTCAGTGAAGAACTCAGTATCACACTTCCCCCATCCGTCCGTCTCCCCCATCCCTGCTATGCATAGATGTGAAACGGGGTTTATAGCCCTAAAGAACATAAATGTATTATGGAACTAAATTTGATAGTGTCTATGAGGTGGGCATAAAAATGACACTACATGACAGCAATTTGCTCCTCTGGTTAGGATAATGAAGTGTGTCCAAGCACGACTAAGATTTTCATGTTTTTAATCCTCAAGTGCATCAGCTACTTGTATTTATCAAATCAGCAAATCCATGGAAATAAAATCTGTCAAAGGCTGTTAAATACAAGTACACCACTTTAGGCTCTGGGAGACCCTGAACTGTGAACGCCAGGATTAAGGCACAGGAAAATATCACAAAACTGCTTAAATTCTGTATTTGTGAGGTACCCTTAGTAACTGTCTGGCCTGGCTTGTTTTTTCCCATGTTTTGTATAATCATGATCTCCCAAGCCTCTGCAAAATGATGAAAACTTAAGAGCACTAAGATCACTTCCAATATTCTGTATTAAAATGACTTTGGAGATTTTGTACTAAAATATTTTTCATAGTTAAACTTGTTGTTTATTTCCTTAATAACATCATACAGTTAGTAAGATAAAACAGGTTATTGAAATGTATTTTAGACTTCCCAAGGAAACTCAGCAGAATGATGTCAAAATTTTCCATTTTGTGTCAGTAGGTTTCTTTTTTTCCAAATGAACAATTGTTCTTAATGTAGATTAGCTACCTATTATGCTCTAATTAATGCTATGTGTTACTACAGGCAGTGAAATTAGAAGGGGCATTTTGAATATGCAACAATATTTTCTGCCAGAAACCACACTGCATTTTAAAAAAGTTCATCTTTTACATACTGAAAATCAAAGCATGAATTGATCCACAGCAGAAACTGAAGCAAAACAGGGTTTCTCTGGTGTCGGTTTCATACAGGAGGTATTTTACCAGCAGGACGTAAAACTGCCTGTGAAATCTGTTGTATGACAAGGAATTGTTCAGAGAGTGACAATGAAACTGTTTGAAGCAGCAGTGAATTTTTTTCAGTTCTACAATATAGCACCTAAGACATATAACAAAACAGAATGTATTCTATATATTTGTTTCTAGTTCTGATTTTTGGAGAATAAAGCACTTTACAAGAAAGAACTCCTACTTCCTACATAAGATTTACTTAATATAATTTACTATTAAACATTAGGGGAAAGAATTCTTCTGTACAAAGCTTTATTCTTCAGAAACTTTCATCTGACCTTTGCTGATGTGAAATAGTTTAAACAGTGATTAGATTTCTTACATATATATTTTAAAAACATCAAATTCTTTTTAAGAACTACTGCAATCTTTTCTTTGCCAGCAGATTTCTACTGTTCATGGCATATTATGCCATCTAGCATTTTGGAGCCATATAATAACAGTTCCTCTTTCCAGTCACCAAACTGTTATTCTTTTGGTATAATGAGGATTCAGGAATGTAGGACTGTGGACTTTAAACCAATAATACAGAAACCCATCATTTGGAAATCAGTGGTGAATGCATGCATGTGGTTTCCAGTTAAGAAGAGTCTGCATTTAAACCAGCTCTTTAAACTGTATCCTTTTAACTCAAGAGGGCTGTGGCCTGCTCTGAGGCAGCTGTCCCACCTTCAGATAAATCTATCAAAGAGAATGGCCTCATTTACATTCAGAGGCAAAACAAATGTATAAGACTTCTAATGTACAACTTGAACCTTCCTTCATGCTATACTTTAAAATTACACTCTGCCTGGACAATTATCAATTTAGATGTGACCATATGCAGAGCATCTCATTCCACTATCCACTTGAAAGCACAAAAATTATATGTCATATATGAATGGATTTCCTGATTATAGATCATAAGAAAATGAAAACCAGATGGATTTTAGAGCAAGTTGGCTTTACATTTTTATTTGGTTAAAAGCCATATTTTTGATGGAATAGAACATTTTTAAACATAACGAATATATTCTGTAATGCATAATGAAAATAAAAACAGTGGATGCACACGTTGTAAAGGGCATATGCCAGAATTTGTAAATTTACAGCATTTTCAATTCAGTAGGTTTTCAGAAAATAATATTTTTCCTTGTATTGTTTGTTATACTGACTTGTAGGATTAAAAATATTTTATGCAGAAAAGAGCTTGTTTCTAGACAGAGTTAGTGGAGCAGCACGTGTCATGAAATGTAGTGCCAGACTTTGTATTTAGACTAATGGCAAAATATAAAGACAAATGCTTTCTGAGTACACAACACTCCTCTTGGGCATGCTCCCACATTTTGCATTTAAGCACAAGTGCCACTGACTTTAGAATAAATTCTGTCCAAGTACAAACTGCATGATTAGCCCTGTAATATCACTTTTCAAAAAACTCGGAAAAGTTATTTTTGTGCACTGATAGTTATTCAATCAGGAACATTTAATAATGGAAAACTACAATATTAACTGTGCTACAAATTCATGTAATACCATCTTAAACAGTCACTTCCATATTTTAAGATTTTAAGGATACCAGAAGGACACAAGTTTATTCAGGACAGAACAGAGAGCAGTTTGCTTCTCTCCTTTCATTCTTTATTAGTAACACCTGTACCTTTTAAGGAGTTTTGGTCATTGGTGTTACAGGGGTTGCAAAGTGGCTGCAGTTCTTAATGTTTTCAGAGTCACAATGATAATTCTGTGCTGAGCAGCATTTAAGAAAGGAAACTTTCCACATGTTAAGGTAACACAAATGAGAAAAGAATAACTTTTTTCCTTATCTCTCAACATTTTTGAACACCATTTTAATAATTCAAAGTTTTTAAGTCTTGAAAATTGGGAAAATTTAGTATTTTGATTTCTTGAACTTTTGAAACTGTCATGTTCCTACTTTTTTTCCCCTCTCTTTTGTGATTTCAAACATGTAGAGATATACCGAATGAAGAATCCTCTACGGTAGTCTGACAAACTAGAGTGGGAGAACAAAGAACAAGACATACAATTTATATGTCCTTTATTTGATCCCTCTTTTGTTTACTCTAGCACATTTCACTGAATATATGGGTTGAGAACTTACAAGATCCTCAGGAAGCTGGGATTAATTTTAATAGAAAATGAACTTTCAAATTCTTGAAGGAGTTCTAATAAATACTAATGTTTATTTCAAGTTTCCAATAAGTGTATGCTCTTACTTGTGAAAACTTTCATATTTCTTCCAAAAAACTAGATTTCACGGAGAATTTCTGCTTCTTACTTTGTTATATTAAACCCATATCCCATATGTATGACATTCTGACTGATCGCCAAGCCTCTCAAAAAGAATGTTAAATATGGAATTAATATATATAAACACAAGAGCAAACTATTCTGCAATTATCTCCACTTCAAAATATATGCATATATATGAAAGAATCAATAGAAATTTTGCTAAATTTTCACCCAGTTTCGCACTTCTCAGTTGGTTTATTTTCCTGTTTTCTGGAGGAATGGTAATTGTTCTTAATACTAATTAAAAGGTAATAAAAGTTTCTTTTTCTCTTTTGCATTTTACGTGTCTACTTTTTTTTATGCATACACGCTATTGAAACAGGCTATCGTTTATCACCCAAAATAAAAAGATACCAACAACAAAGAACTAATGCTAGGAAGCAGTACTGTTGTTCACCTAAAAATAATTTTAAAAAGAGGTAATTGAAAGTTCTTACTCATATGTCACATGCTTGTCACATTTCACAGCACACAACTGTTACTAACTGCAAATGGAGGAAGAAAACCAACCTGCTGCTACCCTCCTCCAGAGGAAAAGGAAATCTTCACTTTAAAATCGGTGCCCATTCCCACTACACTGAACTAATGGACCTTCTCTACTGAACTATGGGGAGCCAACTCAGACAGATGTGGTATAAAAAACATAATGACTTTGTGTGGAAGAATTCTCAAACATCCTGTGAAAGTATCAGCTACTTTTCTGAGGGGGCTGAAACAGGATGACATTTCAGGAGATGACATTTGGGAGAATGGGAGGAGAATGAGAAGAAAACTATCTCAACAACTCTTTGTTAGTTTTAGAACTAACCACTTAGAAATAATATAAATAAATGGTAGAGATTTCTACATCAATAGAAGTCTAAGCCATCTCTCTCTAACTCCTCCATTCTTGCCATGCAGGTTCTAAAACTGTCAGTGGAAACTTCTGGCTCTTCAAGTCTAAAGAGATGAAAACGGCTCTCATGGCACTACAGTTGTCCTGGTTGGGAAATGAGATGATATTTGGGAACCACTAAAATACTCCCAATACTGTAGGCAATTTAGGGGTACACGCCACCTGTACTGCACAAAGCTGAAAGTCACACTGTGCATCCCATTTAATTATTCTGGGTGAGTTCTCTTTTTGGAAATCTGGCAAATCTCTAGTTCTTTCATTGCAGCAGAGGTAAATGGTTTCTTCAAATTTCCTTAGGAAAACTGTGTGTATTATCTGCTTATACTTGTAGTATATTATGAAGAAAATTACTTCTCTCTTCTATGACTTACAGGGTCAGGAGTTGGACTTGATCCTTGTGGCTCCCTTCCAACTTGGCTTTTTCTGTGATTCTGTACAATTATTCAGTTTTGATTTGTCCCTGTGCTGGTTCAAGTACTTAGGTTCAGATGCTATATGTTGTGAAAGCCTGTGTCTTTCTGCTAAAAGTCATGTTTAGCGCCACTAATAGCCCTCTGACCAGTGTAATGGTTTGCCTGACCAGGTACCCATCTATAGGCTGACATCCCGGTTCATCCCCATCCACACGGAGATTCCTGGTGCCTGGGTCTGAGTCTGCCGTGGCATCTGGGTCTGCCCTGTACTCTCATCACTGGCCCTGCCCCTTGGCTGGGGCAGTGGGATGGATCCTGGCTGCAAAGCCCTAGGAACCTCTGCTCTTCCAGGCTTCCAGCTGCTTCCTGACCCCAATGTGTCCCGGTGGCATGTTCCTTACATAGGAATTAAAACCCAACTCACCTCATCAATGCTTCACATTGAGTACTGACAGCTGTCTTACTGAACTGCTTACATGAATGAAGTAGTCAAAATTATTTCTAACCCATGGGCTAGTTCATGCAAAAATCGGGACACCCTCATAATCTAGTATGTGTGGAGTAATTGCTGGTGCACATACCCATTGCTGCAAAAGGGCACATTTATCCCATAATGCAGCAACGGGGCTCAGATTTCCTTCAGGACAGCGATGATGCTTCTCAGGCAGAGGTTCAAAGTAAAGAAGTGTCTCTTTGGTCACCTGACAGTGCAAAACATACTTCAAAATAAATTTCTGGAAATCTAAGAATAAGCCATGAATCTAGAAGGCTAGAAATTGGAGATGATTTTTCAGCTGAATGGAGAAGTAGATGAGCTTATTTAGATGTACGGTGAAAGACCATGAGAACAGAAACCTGACTTGTGCACCACACCCCATGCAAACACTTCACTGCTGAGTCAAGTGCATGGCAAGCTAACCTGATCACCAACACTGTGGTTATGTTTTATTGCTATAATAATAACTGTATTTAAATGTTTCTAAATTAGTGCATGCAGTAAGTATTCTCGCACTTTAGGATTCCACACCTTAATAAAATAACTGTAAAGTTGGCACCTGACTGTTTTGAATTAGCCTGTGGCTACCCACACAAGCAACTCCGACAAACCCTTCAAAAGAATTCTTGTTGCAATTATTCTTCCCAAGTGGCAGGCAGATATATCAGCACATGGACTCCCTCCTTGCAACCCTTGGACTAGGGATGTATATCATAGATAATGAGGGTCTGTGGTAAGTTATATACTGAGAGAAGGGGAAATGTGCTTTCTTCTTCAAGGATGATTAGATGATTGTCCTTAT
>VYXC01012391.1:167804-180399 GCA_013397175.1 Platysteira castanea
AAAGAACCAGAGCAATAGATGATCCAAGTCAAGGTCCTGGTCCTGTTTGTGTTTGTTTAATCTTGAACTACAATTATTATTGCCAGTATACTTATAATACAATGCCCAATCATAGCATCTTATTATCTGCTTTCATAATTCTATAATGGCATCTCATTTCAAGAATCTTAGGTCACACAGCTTTCATGCAGAAACACTAGATTTCTGTTATCTTTACTTCTGATTGTATTGATTAATTTATTTCCATTTGCACTATTTTGTTCTAACATATTTGTCAATAGCTATGCTCTCTTCAGAACCCATATATTTCACATTATCTTGTTTTGACTGAAGCTTCAGCTAATCAAAACAGTGACTAAGTTGCAATTATTGAGAAAAATCACTTAATTATACAGTGGTCTTCAGTTTTGTGCTTTATAAATATTACATGGTTGTAGTTTAAACATGTGGGCACTGCACAGTGAGCAACAGGAATGTATTTATGAGTCATAGTTTTGTAAGGTCCAAATAATATCCCAGGGATCAGAGAGTAATGGCTCTTACCATGGCAAAAAGGTGTCTTACCATGGTAAAAGAGGTCCCCTGCCCCTGCCACTGGTGTTGTACCTGCTACATGAGGAGCTGGCACAGTGCAATGTCCCCGGCCTTGTGTAGTGTTCCCTCCTTGTTCTCGCTTGACGATCTTGGAAATGTTAGTCCATGTTCTTCTGCACTGGGAATGCACTGGTCTTCCACATTAAGGTGTAGTGCAATAGCAGAGGTCAGTGCCAAGTGTTGAGGATGATTATCTGAAACTGATCTTGTATCACAGCTTTTCCAAAAATCTTGCAGTTACTGGCAAAGCCCTGATCTCTTAACATGTGAACAACTCATATGTGGCCTTCTCCTGAGGTCTGAGATAACCATCTACTCTAAATATGTTTCCAGGACTTAATGGTGCTCCTATAAGTATGCTAGCCTAAAAGATGCTCCATTCTAGTCCTGTTTATGCAAAAAAATAAGCAGGTGGTGGTTTTCTTTTTTTTAGTACGGGTTGTTTCAGCACTGCAATAATTGAGAAAAAAAGCAACACCAGAATGTGACTTACATCAGAGACAAAACTATATCTCTGAAAAATATACTGCTTTCTGAAGATATATAGGAGAAAAATATACGTCTGGGAAGAAGAGAGGACTTACCTCTTTTGACTGCCAGCAAGAGACTTTTAACAAATCATATCACAGAATCAGAGAACGGTTTGGGTTGGAAAGAACTTTAAAGATACCCAGTTCCAAACCCCCTGCTAAGCGCAGGCACATCTTTCACTAGAAGTTACTCAAGACTCCATCCAAGGTGGCATTGAACACATACAGGGATGGGGCATCCACATCTTCTCTGGGGAGTCTGTGCCAAATCATCACAAGCCTCAGTCAGTTATTTCTTCTGAATACCTAATCTAAATCAGCCCTCTTTCAGTTTGAAGCCATGATCCCTTTGTCAATCATCTGCTTTTAACAAATTAGTTGCTGATGACAAATGATTTCCTTTGTAGGGTGTTTGAAATCATTTGGAGGAAACTGCTTTTTCAATGAAAAATATTTCAAGACAAGAATAACCAGAATGCCTTATTTGAAAAAAATTAGTAAGTAACCCATCCCTGCCTCCTTTGGCTTCTGTTACTGGGAGACTGCTCCAACTGTTAGCACAGGAAAAAATCTGCTTGTAAGATATTTATAAAACAAATGGAACTGCTTGATTCAATATCTTAATTGGTGAATCATGTCGAAAGTTAAAGGGCAGGGGTCATGTTAACTTAATATTGTCAGGAACTTCCACGTGGGGCTGCAGTCACAGCTTCAAGAGGTTAAAAGAATTTCTTGTTTTCTTTCTGATAGCAAAGTCATTGCTGCAGTCCAGATCCAAGAGGCATCAGCTATCCAATTCAGGACTCAGGACAGGCATGAAATCCAGACATTTTCTAATTTGCAATGCTTTCTTCTATTTTCTGAATTTGAAAAAGAATATGTATTGCAGTGTGCAACAGAAGACAGTGTTGTGTCTTAGTGAGCAAGAATGCACAGACAGGAAAAACAGTGAAATCCCTGTCTCATTTAAGGAAAGCATAAAATTCTCCCAGACTTCACTAGGAAAGGGATTTTATCTAAAGAATCCAAATTAGTCTTGAGGAACATTTGAAACTTCTTGTAATAAAGGAAGTCAATCATGCCTGTCTTTAAAATCCCACTTACAAAGAACCAGTTTGTATGACTCATTTAATTGTTCATTACACATGAACTTAGGGCTTTCTCCTTTTCAAACCTTTCAAGGTGTCTTTTTATAAATACAAATATTGATACACTATTATTAGAGACATGAAGAGGCAGAGAATACCAAAATAAATTACTAAGTCAACACTTACACAACTGGTGGAAAACAAATAAAGGCCAAATTTTTACAGATTTTCACTGATGTCTACTGAGAATAGGCTTGCAAGGATCTCTTCTTTGGTAAGGGGTCACATGTGTTAGCTGATGATAGACACATCCAACACTTGCATATGACACCCATTGNTGACACCCATTGCAAGATTTTTTTTTTTTATTTTTATATGAACAGCAGCTTCTAGCCTTTCAGACTTATTCTCAAAGTTTCACTGATGTAACTTTCATGTGTTATTTGTTACATGGAATTAGAGTTGGAAAAGCCTGTGCTGACTGCCTACATAGATATGAAACTCCGTAGATAGACTATTTCCTTCATTCTATGTATTGGACCTATCAAAGAAGTCCTAGTGTTCTCCCTGCTTTAACAAAATCTCCTACCTGTAGGTACTTCCCTTAAAACAATTAAGGAAAAAAAGTCAGTCAGTCAGTCAGTCTGTCTATCTATCTATCTATCTATCTATCTATCTATCTATCTATCTCTCTCTCTCTCTCTCTCTCTCTCTCTATCCATCTATCGCTGTCTCTCACTCTCTCTCCCTCTATATTTATAGATATATGTCCTTCTTATATGGATAAAACCTTGAAGGAAGATCACCTAGAGGCATAATACAAATGGAAAAGGAAAAACAGCTGTTATGTTTTTAATTTCTTATCCTCCCCATGGTTTTAAGTCAATCTGCCAATTTAAGAACTCTTACTGTTTGGATTTGGCACTATTGCATCACAAACTCTGTTATGAATGACTACATGTCCTTTCTTTTGTACTGTGAGATTCCTTGGACAGGAACTATTGTTGACTATGCTTCTGTACCACATTTTGCCCAGTCTTTGGATCAGAAGCCTGTGGGTTATTGCACTCATCAAGTAATAAGGGACAGGCAACAACTTATCAAGCTCTTCCTAGCAAACCCAGTTTCTGTCTTACTAACAAGTTGCCCATGAACTGTGGTTTGAGAAATATTTCTCCAGGCTTATTTGTATATTTAACATATTCCACACTTGTAGTCCAAGAATTACCTTCTCTTGACTATACCAAGCATGATTTCAGGGTAGAGTGAAGAATATTTCTGTAACATTTTAATTTCTTTTTAAAAAATTGAATTTGTTTGTTTATTTATATTTATAGTTCCAAAAGTCTTTAATGCAGCTAGATGTCTTTGAAAACTTTGCTTATTTTTGGTACTTCTGGTCAGCTTAATTGGGCAGATTGCAGATCTTTTTACTAAACCACTCTTCTTTGAGAATATAACATCCAGATTGCCTCTACCCTGAGGGCATATAAATTAAAAACTGCTACTATTACACATATTCCCATGTGGCTTGAAATACTAGTAGAATATATAATATATTCACCCACAGTCAGTACACGACCCAGAAAAGAGAATGAAAGTACTAGAAAATTATGATACTGGCTGGCACTTCAGGACCTCATCCTTCAGAAGATGAGAAGGCAACGGTTGGCCTGAATTAAAAGAACTTCAGATATTCTACTATGTAAACAGGTAAACATGTCACTTAGCCTTCATATTAGTTATGGAGTAAACTAAAATGGGTTTAGGGCATGCCTGTTTGGGTTCAAAAAGTTTCTTGCTCTGTCTTTCAATCAAAAGCCTCTGTTTTGAGAGAATAGTGCCAAAGACATTGCTGTATTTATAATTTAGCAATGATACTAAATGTGAAATTCAGTGCAATTTTGTTGGCAGTTGTTACTATCACATGATAGAAACTATTCAATCAGTGTTTGGTTAAGAACAAATTTACTCCAACAAACCTGAGACAACCTTGGTTTAACTTAAAAATACCATAGATGGTAATTAGTTGTGTAATATAATAAAGAAGTAGTCAGCTTTTTAAGTTCTATTTTTGTCTTGGGTTCACTCCCAAGGTAAATTGTGGATGATTCCAGGATTATTACTTGAAATAGTCCAAACCAATGAAATAACATACTTCTTAAAACACAGGCTTAAATAATCTTTTTCCATTTCTGATATTGCAGTTATAATGCAATTTATTTAAATGTAATTTATTGAAGTAGTGCAGAAACTGAGGTCTGGCGTTAGTAAGAAAAAGTAGTTTCATTTTATAATAGCAGAAATGAAACTGTTTAGACTCTTCTTCTTGGAGTATATTATTTTGAATATATGCTATTTTTGGACATTGTGGAAAAATGCAAATTCAGAAGGTTCTAATTTGGCCAGAAATATGAACCCAAACATGATCATGCTACCAGCTTCTCAGATGCCAAATAGAGGAAAACACTGAGTTCTTTGTTTCTTGTGAAAAATGATGAACAAAGAGAACTTTTGATGTTTATTGTTCCGCACCCTAAAGAAAGACGACTGTCCAAAATAGTGCCATTTGGGAATGAAGAAACTAAGACAGAAGATTCAACCTTATAGTGACCTTCCCATCTTCCTTCAGCCCTTTATCAAATTCTTCCTATTGTTTTTCGTTGACGAGATTTAGAAAACACTTCTTTAATGATGTTTAAAGCTCTTATTACTTAAAAAGAACAAAGACTATTCCTGCAATTAAATATTTATGATGTATTCCTATCAATATCTCTCATATATAAGCCCCTCAAATAAGTGCCTACTTCAAAGTTACATTGCTTGAGAGCTTAATGCAAAACCTTAATTTGTGAGTAAGTAATCAAATTATTGTCTTCCTATGCTTATATATGTTTTTAATATATTTTCAAGAAAAAAATATATTTAGAAAGAATATAAATTTTCAGCTGGTGTAGCGATATATAGATTTTATTAAGCACAGGGATTATTATGAGAAATGCACATGTAGATGAATTTTAATTTTAGTATGCTCCTGTTTTGAAAGAAAACACTGTCTTTAATAATTGCTTTTCAGCGTCTATTTAAAGGAACGGGAGACCAGTTAATTAGATGAAGCTACTTCTAAACGAACCAGGAGAGGGAGCCCCTTAATAGGGCGATCAATTCCTATGCCAGTCTGCCTGCCGCTGTTCCTGAAGTTCTACTCAAGCTAAAAAGTAAGATGAAATGCAAACACTGCAGAATGAATCTTTCTTTAGCTCTGTTTCACAGGTTAACAAGAGATAATGAACAAAACCATAATTTTCTGTCATGCTTTCTTTATTTTTTGAGAACAAAGGAGACTGATAGTGAGGTTTCCATGGTCTGCCTTCCCTACTCCGAAATTGTTACAAAACGACTCCTCAAAGCTTTAGCACATCTTTAAAGTGCCTTTCTGGTACAGTACTGTACAGCTCTAATTGTACTATGAATGCATCACACAAGCATCTGTGACTTATCTATGTGTGAAGATAAAAGGGGAGTGGAGGTCCCTAATTCAGGCTGAGGATAGACAAAGGAGAAAAACCCAAACTATTATATCCAAAAATTCTTTATAAGTAATTTAAAAAGACAATATTGGAATTGCCATTTATATCAGCCTTGGTTTATAGGGCACAGGATGGATCTTCCAACTATTTTTCCATACAATTCTCTCTGAGAGGAGTTACCCCAGCAAAATACCATTTTTTACCACTCAGCTTGTTCTCTGTGAACATACGTGTTTACTTTTCAAACTGCAAAATTAATTTTGCCACTGCCTTTTGTAATCTGTATTTGTCATAAGGCAACATTGCTGATATTGCTTACAAACCACTGAGTTTACTGAGCAAAGGGGACTACTCTGACAAACATTGCTTTGATAACACAGACCTTAGCAAGTACCGTTCTCATTAGTTCTAAGGGAGCAGGACTAAATGGCTAATCTTTTTCTCTGTCTGGATATTTTGAAAATCCTTTACCTGTGTGTATCAAAGCAGTTAAGCAAACACATATAACTAAACTTAAGTTAAATTACTGATTATTTAAGTAAGTGCTAATATTTTGCTGACTAGCAATGGTCTTAGAGGAGGGGTTTGAAATACAATCTTCACACAGTATACTAAGTCCAATGAGCAACTCAATATTGAAATCTTTATTCAAGTTTAAATTTATAAAGTGAAACCCCAATTCCACTAAAGTCAATGGCAAACCTTCACAGGAGGCAAAAAGGATCAGGGTTGCTGACACTGACTCCAGAAGGAGTTTTCTTTGAACAAGGCAAAGCAATGTACCCAAAAGTTTTTATGGAAAGGCTAATGTCAAGGAAACCAGACATCTCTTTCTGTGGAATTTGTTGAGGTGCAAGACTTTTGACGCTGCTGGAAAACAAACCTCTTTCTACTAATAAGAGAAGCACAAGCATCAATGGACTCTCCACAACCCAGCGGAGAAAATGAAACAAATGCTGATCAATTTTTAATATCCCACTTCCAAAATGGAGCTATTTTAGAACTCAGCTTTTGAAGTAAGTCCTTTATTCACTTGGAAAAATAAATATAAATTATCTTCTCTTTACCTGCACTGGTGCCTGCACCGGTTGTGAGGTCTCCACCCATCAGGCCACCTAGGGGGTTGAAATGAAATGCTGCAAATGAGCACAGTAAATTACAGCACTCAAACATTCAAAATATTTTCTCTACCTCCAGTTAGCCTGCTGCAGTACCCACCATTTCTTTCCTCTGACTTCAGGTGGTTGAATCAGACCCATAAGTATAATATCATAATGTTTAATGTTACCTGTATGAGATGCCTTTCAAGGACAAACAAAATATGGAGTACCCATAATTTCCTTATTATAGTTTCATACTTCCACAGCATAGGAAAAATTATGTTTGAAAGTTATGTATAGTAGTCCTTCATTTGACTATCTTTAGTTGAATGCTAGTTGGAAAAGCAAATGATTGGGAGGAAGAGGCTGAAGGATCCTAAAGAAGAATGTAACTCAGAAGGTATATATATTTACATAGTTTTAAATTTCCTCAGTCTTTCACAGATATTCACATTAAGGATTTTTAAAACTTCTCTTTGCACTTGGAAACCTCAAATGATTCTTTGAACCTGGTATACTTAAGGATCTTGATGTTGCTAGAGCCAGACAGATTGAAACAGCCTAATCCCCACTTATCCTATTCAGAGATGAGCCCTCACCATCACCAGAACAAAGCATAACCCCTTGCTATGTAAGGCACTGAGGTACAGAGCTCAACTAACATTAACCCAACAAGGAACTGGAACTCGTGAATGAATCAATAAAAATAAATTCTGCATTTAGCCTGTAGACTGATTATTTAAGTAATGAGTGTTCTAATTTACTTGATTCAATTTATTTGCATTGGCTACATTTTCTCTCCTGCTTTACAGTATAGTGAGTTCTTGCATGAATTAAATAGATAAGCTGACTTTTTGAACACGTTGTCTTCCCTTTTACCCTTTACTGACTCCACTGACTTCCTTCAATCTTAGTCAATATTCAGAATATTCAGTGTGGTGTTTTTTGGTGTTGGTTTTTTTTTTTTTTTCTCTGTTGATTTTTCAACAAAGCAATTTTGGACAAATTGTTATGACTATTAAAAATAGAGTTCTTGTTTCTTGGAGTACAGTTTAAAGCGACCCAAGGCATGCAAGCAGCTGATAATAGAGCATTGAAGGGATGGGATTGAACAGAGCCTACCTGTGTTACCTGCACTTGGAGGCCGATGTGTCACACCAGGGGACATGCTATTCCTTTGCAAAGAAGGATGAGCCAGTGGCAAAAGGTTGGGGTTTCCCAGTGAGCTGACTGGGTTACTGTACACCAAACTGTTGTGGTTGGACACTGGGATAGAAACTGGCATCTCAAAGTTTGGTGGTGGAACAGCCTGCACAAGCAAAAACGGAAAACAAAGAAAAGAATAGTACAAAAATGCAACAGCCTTCAAGTACAGTTACTCTATACTTAGTTCAAATATTTTGTACTTTGTGGTTAAAATATTTATGCTTGTCCCTTTCCCCCAAGACTCAAGAGAAGAGTTTCAAAAGAGTTACCAAGGCTTTTAAATATGATTTTTCAAATCATGATTCTATCTTCCTTTAATGCAATTTGCACATTTATTTCATAAGAAGTGGAAAGATTTTTTCTTTTTTTTCTATTTTTTTATTGTTTAAAACAAACTTCTGCCTAATGCGACTTAATTTATTATTTCTTTCATTCTGTGAAGTCATAATTGTTCACTTGTCATACCTTAATCTAGTGTCATAGATGACTGCAAGATCAAGGGTACGTGACAATGGTGACTTCATTGCACAGAAAAAAGTTAGAAGGGGCAGAATGCAAAAGGAAAGGCTTTAATTTCAGCTTGTGTTGCTTTAGCAATCAGAGTTATCTCAAATCATGTAAAAGACACCAACAAAGTAAATCACTTTTTTCTGAGCTTCTATCTGAGCTTGGCAGGACTTAAAAGAAGTAAAGTTCTTCTCACGGATAGCTAACAAATACAAGAAATTGAGATATATGCTAGTCTTTGTGGGGTTATTTTGAGGGGGGAGGTGGTGTTTAGTGATGTCTTTTCAATATACTGTTTTCATACTTCAAGATCTTCTCCTGAACCACCTCCTTTTGCAAAAATGTTTTTCCAAAAAAAAAAAAAAAAACCCCAAATAATGTACCCAACTAACAGAGGGTGTGAGGAGATGCATATCTCATTATGCTCTTAGGAAGCTCAGTTCAGGTTTCCTTGGCTGGTTGTGAGTTTGTTGCTTGGGGTTTTCTCAGATAGCAGTTGCTTGAATTTCTATAAAAGTTATGACTATATTAGAAATCTGTATTTAATTTATTTGTTTTTAAAATTATTATTTTTTTGCATTTTTGATCAGAAAACCTCTTCAGAATTACCTGACAGCATTTTAAATATTCAATACCTGAGTGCAAACTAAGTACCCCTCAATTTACAATTTAGAAATCTTATATCCTTCAAGAGCTTAAACCCATCAAAAAGATTCTTTAAAGTAACCTGGTAATATATTCCGAGGGAGGAAATCACAGGTTTTAATTTTATTGTTGGCAGCTGATAGTATTGGTATGTCTTCAAGGACCTGGAGGGAATACACGGGGAGCTGGACGTATCATCTGCTTGTCAGGCAACCAAGGCGCCCTGACCTTGTGCCACCCACGTCTCTTCTCTAGCTGGAGCTCTTGGCTATGCCGTGTGTATTACAGCACTATCCATCAAATTACAGTTATCACTTAAGGTTGTTTCTTTTCTTTCTTGGTCCTCTTTAGCGACAGAGAAAATTTTATTCTAAATACAGAGGAATTATTTTGCCTAACCACTGAAACACAGATCAAAATTTTCAGGGTATGAGGTTAAGGATAATTTACACAAATGCCTTTGAATTATTTCAGAGTGTTGATTTAGGTCCAACACCCCCTCTGTAGCCTGTAGCCTGCTTTCTGCGAGCTGCTCCCCAGCCTGGGGGCTGCACATGCGAATTTGCTTCCCTTTGCCGAGAAGCTGAAGTGCACTCCAAGGCCTGTATTCTTCATAGAACTGATTGATTTAAGTAGAGGTTGGAAAGAAAGGTGAGGTGTTTTTGGAATTCCCATGTTCTACACCTAATCTACACATGTAAGAATCTACATGTAATCGCATCCTTATGATTGAGTTTTAGACCCCTTGGAAACAGGTTCATATAGCATAATCTGAAACATTTTATCAGCTTGAAGCTATGTTTCGGAGCAACTAATTCTTTTACTGGCCACAGAAGGACCCAAAAGGTTCCTAAATTCAGAAGCACAGTTTGTGGAGCTCAAAGTCAGCTGCAGCTAATTCCTACCTTTTCAAAAGGTTTTAACCAGTGAATTCACAGGAGGATGTGAATAGCTCTTCATGTTGCATCCCCAATTACAGCCTGATGCGAGACATGAATAAGCCAACATGGAGTTTCTGGTTATTGCAACACTCGGGGCTGTGATGGAGTTCTTTCCACCTGGTGGCTTTGAGCCCATGGTCCTGCCTCCGAGTATAACTCCGAGTATGGGTAGAGACTATTATTGCCTCTATTTTCTTAACATCTTTTCCTAATCTAAATTTCTGTTATCTAAACTAAAACACTGGTATGTCTGGTACAAATGCAGAATTGAAGGCCTTGCCAGAATTCAACAAGCTTGTTTGCTTTCACCACTATGCTCTTCCTTCTATGTTCAAGAGCTAGATTCTTCTTTTTCTACATTAGTACAGTGAAAAAGAGCTCCAGTCTTAGTTGCTTTTGGGTTTGCCAGTCTCCCTAGTAATCTGAAACTGTTACTTAGCTTTCATTTTGCCATTTAAAAAATATACTTTTAAAGTAGTTGAATTATTTGTTTTATTTCTGAACTAATAGTCTGGTTTTCATCATTTTATCTACTCTCGGGATCTACTTATATCTATGTACAGAGCACTTCATAGGCAATTTTATCAAGGCAAAGTCAGTTTACTCTTTGCTTTTCAGCACAATACATACTATATCTGATACACAGTAGTTTTTATTTCTTCTTCTCCACAGTCAAAAGTTAGAGAGAGAAGTTTGACTGGATAAACATCAGTATCAAACACTACATCTGTAGCTACAGTTTGCTCTGCTTGTCTGACTTTTAATAAAGTCTTACAAATCCCTTACCAAGATCTGCAACCTCCTGCAGATTCCCTAGTCATTCCTGATGGTAAGCCATGGGTCATATTGATTCCATCTTGGCCTGATGGACATTAAAGTTCCTGATGCACTTGTGTAATATCTATATTAGCAGGAGCTAGGGAGGAACTGAGGCCATCTGAGGCCACAGAGCAGTTCATGTCCATAACATTAAGCTTTCTCAACCTCAAAAAAATCATGACTACATGTAGACTGACAACTGAGAATTGTTCCTGGTCTGGACTGACAACCAAACAAAGTTAAGAAATTGTCTGTGAGAACGTTATTTGGCATCAAAAGGCGTCAAAAGCCAGCCAGGGACTGTTCAAAGGATTCACCTCAGAGATAAGCACACTTCCCTCTGCTTCACTGTGTTTGTTTTTTGTTTTTTTGCCACATTTTGCCTTTTTTTCTCTACCTTTGTCTTCTCTCCTTCGGACACTACTGCCAAAGAGGGCAGATGGCTCGCCAGAGATGATACTGCCAGTGTACAGTACAGTGTTAGATACACACTCCACAAGCTGTGGCATGTGATGCAAAACAAAGTGTTGGACACTCAACCCCCTTGGAACTTAATGAATCAAACATTCTGTGTTAAATATTGGTTTTATCCCTCCCTTGTTCAACCAGGCCTTCATTTATTTAGAGACAGAGATACTTATAGCTCCCTTCTAGAGAGCTATTTCTGTCTCCTCTGCTTTCATCACTCTTATGAAAATTACAAATAAATTTTTAATTATTATCAGATGGTTTAGAACAATATAAATACTTATCCCCAGAAAACTATCTGAGGAAACATTATTGGGCTTAGCTGTTAGGAGCAAAAGCCAATGTTGTTTTCATTTGGCAGCAGCTTTTTTATGTTACAAGACCAGGCCCAGGCAATGCATTGTTTTGCATATTCTGTAAGTAATGATTTAGAGACTTGGTGACTTTATGATTTATTTTGTTTTCTTCTCCCCAGTTTTCTTGGCTACCTTTGATGATCACAAGTAAATAAATGTATCTTCCCTGACTTAGTTATTCTGACTTGTCAAGTTAAGGATATTATTGTATACAGTATTCATATATAAAACTAGGTAGTTACAAATTTCCATTATGTACTGTGAGCTCTAGCCTGCCCATTACATCTTGGCTTATGCCAAGAGGAGTTCCTGTTGCATTAGCAGAGTATATCTACTGTTTCTTCCTTTTGTGGTAAGCAGCTTGATGGAGGACACAGACCCTGAGTTCTGCTTGTGAAGTATTTAGAGAAGGGCTATTCTGTCTTACATGAAAAAATGCTAACATTTGACAGTTCTGTATCTCTGATGCATCTCTGAAGTAATTTCACAAAAAGATTAATACACTGCACCTCACAACATCCCAGAATATAGGACGTTATACCCTAAATCACCAGTTAATTGCTGAAGGACTATATTTGATGTCAAAAAGTTACATTTAATGAAAGCAACCAGAGGGAAATTCCATTAATTTTGGGAAAACAAAACTCATATACCATGTTCAGATTAACTGTGTTGTTTCCAAATTTTATAAATTTCCTGAGTTTACAGAAAAGACAATTTCCCGAAATGCATATTGAGGTAAAGAAAGTGGTAGAACTCACTATTACAGAAATGAAGGGATTTCTTTTTCCAAGAGGTTTTTTTTTTTTTG
>VYXC01012391.1:180550-212312 GCA_013397175.1 Platysteira castanea
CAGATTATTATAACATGTCCTGTTTTGTTAGGAAAGAAACAGGTAGCATGAGACAAACAGAGGTTCTGAAGGGTCATCCCAAATACATTTTTAAGGCAGAAAAGTAGCATGGTGAAAATTCTGTCAGTTTGATTTGAAAAAGCCAAAAAATCATCCTTGAAAGAGAAAAGGAATGGAAGAATGACAATTGGTGAGATTTTGATGTGAAAAAGGGTTAAGATTCTGGCTTATTATAGTCTCCCTAAATGCTGCAGTCATCATTTGTCAAACTGAGTTTCATCCTGAGAAACCAAATTCATGGTGACAGCTTTAGAGCTTTTTGTTCTGAGAAAAACAGCTTTCCAAAAGAAGTAAATAAAAGAAGAGGTAAGAAACCTGGGATATATTTGTATTCCTCCCTGATATTCTATATACCTTTTAGGCATCCTTAACCAGCCATTTCAAATATTATTTTATCAAATTTGGTGCCTTTCTGATCTCTGGGAAAGTATTATTTAGTCTTCTTATTTTTTCCCAAAATATTTTTGGCATGATATAAGGACTTCTTCAGATTTTAATTACCTCGAGTGAAAAATCCTTCTGCTGAGAATTAATGGGAAGAATACTCAGGGTGTTTGAGACAGAATCTGAGCATTCTTAAGAAGTATCCTCATCTTAGGTGTCAGATTTTGTATGTGCAATTGACTAACACTACAGAAGACACTGCTCGTTCTGGGTATCCAGACAATATTTTTGGTTGATTACCATGCAACCTTCATATGGGAATGATGAATAAACACATACAAATCATCTCTTGTCTTTTAAAAATAAGCAGTCACCTATGCAAATTCTAATGCTTCTTTGGATCTGAGTAAATATTTGGTTTCCTACTTTGCCTTCCACAGACACTTGGAAGATCAATCAAATATAACCTCCAAACCTCCATATGCTTTTTGCTGGCTTTATAAATGTAACATCAAACATAATGACAAAGTATTCATCCTTTGTATGTCTTGTGCAAACCAAATAGCACATGCAAAGTTATTTCTCTTAGATATCTGGCAAGGCATATGACTGATTGTTAGAAATTTTGACTTGGTTAAAACAAAATTTAGCTCATGTTAAAGCATTAAAGAAATGCTGATGAGGTCAAAGCAAATTGTCTGATAAAGCTGCAAAATCACCCCAACACACAAACATGTTTGAATCCTGCCATTAGGCTCTCATGCAGTCTGTTTCTCTGCAGCGAGCAAGTAGCTGTAACCCTTCAGTGCTGCAACAGAGTTTAGCAGAGTCAATTGAGAATTGAAGTTACACACACTAAACACACTAATTACTATATATAAAGGATTTTCAGTTCTACATTGTTTTTTCTAAATCACCACAGAAAGTATTGTGTGGATTTGTTAGCCTGTCCACAAAGAAAGATTTCCATTGTTACTTTTTAGGTAGAATTTGGGCAAGTGATGTGGTAAAGTGATGTGTTTCATAAATCAAGTGAATATAGTTCAAAAATGTATATTTCACTTCCTTCTGTAGGTTTCACCCATAATGGGCTTTATCTGTGTGTCATAGTTAGAGACTTGAAAGAAAAATATGCTGTGTGAAATTTTCTGACCACAGTGTTAGTTGTGTATTTGGCCATTAAAGCCTCTTTCTAGCAGAAATTATTTCCTTAAGAAGCCAGAACTGAAAGGGTTATGGTTTGTTACTGCAGCAGTTACCAGCAGACAGCCATCTAACCTTTGGTACTTACAGGTATTTTATGGCTCTTGATCATATTATCAAATTCTTCATTAATTTTTTTGTATTTTTCTTCAGTGCGTGGGGTGAGAGCATAAGAGGAGTCAGGATCAGGGCTTTCACAACCTTTGTTTTCTTTCTTGTGCAATGCCTGCCAGGTTCAGAGAAATATTAGAAAGTAAAAAAAATGAAAAGGAGCTCCGAGTACTTACACATAATCTTTGCCTGCTGATCATTAGATCAATATCTTCATTAATTTTTCTGTACTTGTCCTCAGACTCAGGGCTGTGACCTACTGAATCATCTGCATCAGGGTCTGGACTGTCACAGCCATTAAGTCCTTTCTTTCTCAATGTCTGAAATACATAATTTGGAAAGTTCAATCCTTGGCACAGGCTGCAAGAAAGACTCAGCAGTTAAAGAAACACAAACTGCTCATCGTAGAAAAGTTTTACATTAGGCTTTAAT
Organism: Platysteira castanea; assembly: GCA_013397175.1. Taxonomy (NCBI): domain Eukaryota; kingdom Metazoa; phylum Chordata; class Aves; order Passeriformes; genus Platysteira; species Platysteira castanea. The sequence goes on from VYXC01012391.1 coordinate 182,741, forward strand.
GAAAGAAAGTGACTAATGATCCACCACACTGATGCTCTAGGTCTCCAATTACGAGTTCCAGGTGAGGACCATACAATATCTCTTTCTTCTGAAGCTGGAACCAATCACTGAAGAATGACTCTGGCAATGAGCAAAATGCATATGCTAGTATCTCCCCTGCCCCATGATCCCCATATCCCACATCAGTTAGGGTTCAAGCTCAACAGAATGCAATTTATTTTAACATAAACCAAACTTAATATATTTATCCATACTGTTTACAGTGGAATACACTGATGTTTTTCTTTTCTTTTATGAAAGATGCAGAAGGAGGAAATGAAAGAAGAATCAAACCTGCAACAAATTAAGGAATCGATTTCTTCACCGAAGAAGAATAATTACCTAAATTGAATTCAAAGAATGCCTTTAGCAATGTCATTCCTAAAGCGTATGCTTTTGATAGTACAAGAGGGAGGACAGAGTTGGTAATATGGCTATGAAATAACAATGAAGAGTTTCTAGACATAGTGTTTACTTTTTATTGACTACACTTACAGTGCTACAAATGCACAGGGCTGAAGCTTAATGTACTGGAAAAAGCACTGCTAAAACAGATGCTTAGTGAAAATTCCAAATTAAAGAATTTCAGGTTCAGTTACTCAAATACTCACAACCATGATTATCATCACTAAGAGTTGAAAAATCTTAAAAACAGAATTAAATCAGTAGCTTGCAACTCAGAATAGTTGTTTGAATAGGTTTTAACTGATCTACTTTTACAGAACACCAAAGAACAGCCACAGCCCATATTAAGGTAAAAGAATATGAGAAAAAAGTGCAGACTCCTCAAGTACAAGCAATAGTACATAAAGCCAACATATTCATGATTTCTCATATTTAGCTTCAAGAATATCTCACTCAAAAACTCTTCAAAGTCCACTTGGCTGCCTACAAACTTTAAAAGTCAGCTTGCAGTCCATTCTGTGTTGAAACCTGGCTAAGCACTATCAATTACAATGAAAATATCGCATAACACCCGAGGTGTGTTAATAAGTGGCTGTTCTTGTGCTGTCTGTCAGTGTGGGATACTCTGGTTTCTTTTTGCCTTCTCAGAATGGTTGTGTATCATCTGAGCTTTTTGTTCCTTCAGGAATAGTATGTTTCATAATTATTTTCTTTATGAAAATGTTCAGCTTACTACTGCTACTACCCTTAAGTATTATAATGTCATACCTTGCTCTCATACTATAGAAAACCCTTGAATCTTCCATTTTCATCAAATAGACAAAGTGATGGTGATCTGCCCTAAGAGATCTGAGCCTTCCAATATCACATTGTGGACCTCTGAAACAGATTTAGGCATCTGTGGAAGGATGGCTCAATGTAGGTCTTTCCTTTCAAACTTCGTATCTATAGACACTTCATGTCAATTCCATGAGCTACTTCTGACACACCAATAAAATTATAATCCACTGGAATAAAAACTTGAGATGCTAAAACAACCTGAATGATTCCCTACACCTTTTTCCACCCCCTCTTCTTGTTTATCTTTTAAATGTTAAATGTTCAGTTAGCAGAACAGACATAATCATGCATGATATCTACTGCTAGTAGCTTGAAACAAGCCAATTAGAAAGAGTTTTGCAATCAGCTGCTGTTTAATAAATTTAATAGACACAACAAGATAGAGTGAAAGCAAACTCAACTAACTTCCTCATATAAGGACAAAACAGTTGTCCTCTAAATACATAAAATATTCTGTTTCAAGATTAGATCAAGCTGTCCAGACATGAAATCAAGATCAGCACACTTGGGATCATTTCCTTAGCTCGTCTGATTCACTGATGGAGTCCTGCTGATTCCCATGGTGTCCCTGAGGACTGATGTGGATGTGAGTTGGACTAAATGGCATTCTCAACTCCGGGCTTTGAGATGACAGACAGAAAGAAATATGAAAAGAGAAGAACAGGAGGAATGCTTTGTAGCCTATTTGAATCTTTTCCTCTCCCATCATTCACAAATCCCTGCCTTCTGCATTCACAAGACTGTGTCTGGGTGAAGCAGATGCATCTTGTCCTCAGCATATTCACAGTGCCCTAAAGCTCTGCAAATGATTACTTAGCACTCAGGTGAAACAGTCGCTTCTGTGGTTTGCAGAGGTTCAGGGATGCACTGCACCTTTCAGATGCTCAGAAGAGGAAAGGCAGTGTGAGCCAACATATGTCTCACAACAGTTTCCAAAGAGACTGGATTCCTTCCCACGTTTTTATTAGATATTTACTTTTACATTACTTTCATACCTTTAGAAAGCAGATTGCCTTCCACACCAGGCAGAGAAAAAGCAATCTCTATTTTCACCAGAAAAACCAAGAACCAAATTCAATAAAATTGTATTGATATTCTACCCGAAGTTAACTTTAACCCTGAAGAGTAGAGGCAAACCTTTGCCTTGCAAAAAATATCAGTCTAGTGTGTTTGGCTGGTACCTTGGCTGATGGTGCAAATCAAGCTCAGTAATGCAGACCACCACACCTCACAAAAAATCTAACCAAACCAAATCAACCAAAAAACACAGACAGAAACCCCCAACCACCACCTACAAAACACTACACAAATCCCTAACAAAAACAAGAACATATTTCAATGAGATGGGTTAAGGCTAGGCATTTCCACATGTATGCTGGACTCAGAGGCACAGCTCCAAGCTTTGTGAGTGCTGCAACTAATGCCTGGTTCCCTGTGAACTGCATTTTGGGGTAAAGTGCAATATGCAGAGATCTCCTGGGGCAGGGTTTCTGGGGATTTCTCTTCTCAGTCCCTGTCCTTTTGTGGATCTTTTGCCGCTTCTGTCTGTCAGGACTCAGGCTGCAATGCTCCCTTCAGCTGGGAGTCTTTCTGGGAGTAATTTCTAGTTCTCTTTTTTTGCACAAGAACATATAATTTTCATGAAACTTTTTGGAATTTCCTTGTCTTTGAGACCCCTCCCTTTGCACTAGATTTGCTTGGCATTGAATAAAAACTGAAGTTGTAAGGGAAAAGACAGAAGAACAGATTGATAGATTACACAAGGACTGGAATACACACGCTCACATCACAGTCCTCTGGAGAGGAGAGCAGGCTGGAAGTGACATACTTAAACTCTGCTCTGCGGTAATGAGTTGTGTCAAGGACAGAAATAATGACCCTGAACATCTTAGTATTACCTCTGGCTTCTCAACATGCAGGCTACAGTTTTTCCTATCTTATTACCTTGTTTGTTATTTTACTCTCCTTCACATCATTAACTACCGCATTGAACCTCTCATTTTCTTCCTTAATTTTTTTCCATTACTGGCGTGCTTCAACATAAACGCATGTTCGTACAGCAAAAGCAGAAGTGGTGTTGACCAATATCAAACTGATTAATCCTTTTTCACAAGATCTCTGAACTTTGTGTCAAGTTTATCTCTTCTCCTCTATTTTGTGTCACCTCTTGAAAGCAGAGGTTGGTTCTGGAGTCTTTGACTCAGTCTTGCAGTGATTTAGAAACAATTTTTCATATGATGTTAAGCTGTCATAGCCTTTTGCAAACCCTGGAAAACAGCCAGGCCTATCACATCCTCCTGGAGATTATCTAGTTTCCAAAGATTTAATGACTATTCAGGGAACTTTTGAAAGGATAAAGTACACAATTGTATAGTGCATTGCATTCTAGAGAACCTCAAGCCAGATTTCAGTTATTTTTAAAGAAAACAAGCCATTTTTCAACTACAGAAGCTCCACTTCTTCCAAGCAATTAAAGAAGTAATTATATTGGGTTCCAATAACCTAAAATCAGCCAAGGCATATGAAAAACAAAATGGTTAAAGGAAAACAACCTTTGGCTGAAATCTCCTGTTCCAGCAATTAGTCTAAATCCTACTCTGTAAATCTCAGAGAAGTGCTAACTTAGTGACATGCTGACTGCTGTAAAATGAAGAATAAACAACTATTTGCTTTCATTTCATGCAAAACTTATCATCATTATGGAAGCTCAAAAGAAAATATGGCAGTAACACCCAGGTCTGATTTTATCAAGGCAACAAAATCATTGTAATTTTGAAGACGTTTGAGGGGGAAAAGCCTTTCATTTTCTTGGAGGAAAAGCCTTTCATTTTCCTAACCTAGTCTCTGCTTCTGCGGTTTTTATCCTCTGGGGTGTTTTTGGGTTTTTTTTAAGCATTTCTTTAACAGAATGAGTGGAGAAAGTTAGAAATTATTTTATTTTTTTTCCATCTTATCATTTAGTTTGTTCATCTGCCTTTTTAACAGGTTTATCTGCTGTGGAACTGCTTCTCATAGCACTCCAGGGCTTGGAAATGTGTATAGCTGCCAAATTAAAAAGACTAGGTCAGTTGATGAAGTTCCCAAAAGGTTCAGACCAACCCACTATGTTCCTTTCTGATATCCTCTGCAACAAAGACCTAACAAGGTTAGGTTAATCACTATCTTCATTTATGTAATAAAAAAGTGTGATCTCACTGGGTCTTCATCTGTAATCAAACTTTACAGTATGGAATAATTCAGAACTACATGTCTACTTCTACACATTCCTATATTTTTTATGTTGTCTAGAAGCCACCACAATGATCTTTAACTGACAGACACGCTAGTGACAATCCAAAGACTTGTAATTTTGTAAACCTTATTTTGCTGTCAGAAAAAAAACCTTCAAGTGCCCTCCATTTTCACTAGCACTTTCTTTCCTGTATCTAGATGGAAATCTTTTAGCTACAAATTAAAATGGTTTTGTCTGTCTTCTTTTCACTGGAGCTACATATTTATGGAATAAAGCAGACAATAGCCAATTTCAAAGGAATTATATGCTATTGTGTTCAACTGCTTTATCATTTATAATCATTCTATAATTCCAAAGAACCTGGCCAAATTTATGGAGGTTCTCCAAAAGAGCAGAAAATACTTAGACATGGGCATGATTCATTTAAGCATCAGTTTGCTGTCTGTGCAAGAGAAATATTAAAGTTAGAAAGTGTTGAGTGAAGAAAACCTCCAGTCTCTTCTTGCTTATACAATGATGAAATTTTATGATGAAATTGCATGATACAATGTATGGTGCAATCAAGTAATGAAAGGTTCTACTGAAATGAAAAACACAGAGGAAGAGATAGGTTGCTATGGGAACTACCCATCTGAATTTCCTAACTTACGTTAATCTGAAGTCTCAAATTTTATGTTCAATTAACATAGAGTTCTTAAATTTTTACATTTAATGATGGACATAAACTAGTATGCTGGTACTAATGTACTTTAATTGTATATTTAGGAGAATCACATAAAACATTATTACACTTACATTATCTAACAAACTCCACACACACACAAATGTATACCAGTAACACAGAAAAACGGAACATTTCTTACCTCTTTTCCAAAAATCATAAAATGTTTTTGGTGGTTAGTACTCCTTTTGAAACAAGCTACAGAGCTTATATAAAGCTGAACTTCTATAGCCCCCTGCTAATCTTTTTGTTGCTACTTTATTTTTACCGACGTTTCAAAGAGAAAAATTTCATTGTCTGGTACTATATGTCTGTCTTCAAATGAATACACATAAATGTGCTTTTCACAACAGTATACCAAACCCTCTGCTTGGACTTGCTTTTTATTTTTGCATGCCAAGTGATTATTCTCTCCTCCTTCAAGTATCTTCTCTAATCACACCTCTTGTGAAACCCAACAGTATTGACACCCTTTGCCAGTAACACCTGCCTCTGTCTGCTTACAAATGATCAGCCACTGGACTGACAGTATTAGGACCTGTGTACTGCAAGCTTATCAGGGCAGGAGATCTCTACCTGACTAAAGAGTTCAGTCTCTCCTCTTCCACTCACGCTCTTGTTGTTTGCCAAGGCCTCTCTACAATATTTTGCAGTGTAGGTACAAACGAAATCTGTTTTTTCAAAAGGGCGCTGGATAGTGGGATTTTTGCTTCTTTGTTACCTGTGGCTCTGCTGCCTAACTTGGGTATGGGGGAGCTTTGGAAGGCAGTACCCGTGGTGCAGGTCCAGAGCACCCAGGACTTGTCTGTTTGTGCTGACCTTGCAGCCTGGAACAGATTGGTCAGCACCTCCACATCTCCTGGTGCCTCTCCGCCATGCCCCTCCTGCATCTGTATGAGAGAACACACCTTGCCGTGCTGCTGTGCCTACATCTCCCCTCTGGAGAGATGGTGAGGCTGGAGATAGGAAGATGGCAGAGGTTTGTTTGCTCTCTAAAAGAGATCACGCAAGATCCCTTTCTTTAATGTTCAGTCTTCTCAACTTGCCAGTGCTTTTCTGTTTTGTATTGACTTAAATTACACTGGGCAACTTTGACTTTTTAAGTATAAGAAGAATACGTCAGATTCAGAGATCTCACAGCAGCTAAACTAAGCCACATGTCTTCTGGGATGTCCTCTGAAAGAAACAAAAGCAATCACATGAGGACTCCAGCATTAAAACTTTATCTTAAAATTTCTGCTAATGCATGGTCACTTGGTCTGGTCAGCCTGGAGAAGAGGAGACAGAGGGGAGACTTCATTGCAGTCTACAACTTCCTCATGAGGGGAAGAGGAGGGGCAGACACCGATCTCTTCTCTGTGGTGCCCAGTGACAGGACTCGAGTAGCCACCCTGAAGCTGTGTTGTGGGAGGCTTAGTTTGGATATTAGAAATAGGTTCTTCACCCAGAGGGTGGCTGTGCACTGAAACAGACTCCTCAGGCAGGCAGTTACAACACCAAGCCTGACAGAGTTCATGAAGTATTTGGACAATATTCTTAGGCACATGGTGTGACTTTTGGGTCTGTGATGTGCAGGACCAGCAGTTGGACTTGATGACCCTTGTGGATCCCTTCCAGCTCAGCTTATTCTGTGATTCTTTGTAAACTTACACCCCGCTAGATTCACAATTATTTCATGGGACACGCAAAAGACTTCTGTCCATCACTTTTAAACTGTTTTTAAAAGAATTTAGATCTGGATAATTCCTGAGGTTCTAATGAAGGATATTTTCTCGTCCTTCAGGCTTATTCCTATCCATCATCATGGTGCAAAAGGTCTGAAAACCCACAAATCCCCCATGGCAGCTGATGTAGGATTCCTACGCCAACCGTCAATGGAGGAGATTGCATTTCCTGGGCTCTGAAAGAGGAGATGACAGCAGCACCCGCTGATCTCAGCCACCCGGGAATCCACGGGGGGAGAGGAGCATCAAGTGACCAGTGGCGCTGGCTGGCATGATGTGGCTGCAGCCAGCAGGAAGCGGGTCCCCAGCAATGTCACGCATCCCTGCCATCTGCACCTGTCCGTGCAAGCACCTGCTGCCCTGTGGCCATAGATGGCTGTTCCCAGGGCCGTGGTGCTGACTGGGGACACTCTGCTCCTGGCTGCTTAAGTGTTTTGTCTTTTCTTCACCCATGCTGCTGTCACAGTTCTCAGTTCTCATGTGGTCGCAGCTACAGGAGCGCAGCGTTTGCTCCTTACAAATATATACACATAAATATGTGTATGTATATCTATACATTCATATATATATATAAAATATACATATGCATACATACCCTCTACTAAATCACATCTCAGAATCTTTTTGTTCAAATCTAGACAGATTTTTTAGAAGTGTTCACATTTGCACGACCAGCTTCCATTTGCTCTGATGCAGTATAATACTACCTTAATATTGCTGGTGTGCTGCATTAGTGGAGTTAAAAAAAAGGGATGTGTTTCTTCAGACAAGACTGGTATTTTCTAAATAATCAATTCAAGTGTGAGATTAACTGGAGGTGTTCAGATTAGTGACATAATGTCATGCTGACCTAGTAGTGATTACAGCTTCTGATGCAATCTCCTCTACAAATACCTGAGGTTTAAAAGGAAAAAAACCCCAGCTTTCAATGAACAGAATTCCTCATAAACTCCTCATAAAAACAATTCACTGTAAAATGCACTCTTTACACCCAAGGACTGTATTCAAATTCTGTGCAGATGTTTTTTAAACCTGTATTTGAAAAAAAATTCAAATTTTGCTCTGTTGTATTAAAAACATCCAACAACAGTCCAGAGACTGGCTGTCTGTGTGTTACGCACAAAATCAGCAGATTATTTACCTTAGATCAGAGGTATTCTCAGGATATTTTTGTTTTAGTGATGCAATACTTATGAGTGCCATTTGAGTACCCCAGCGATTCTAATTCCTTACTGAGGGCTCAAAGGCCCAGGCACTTTTGAGTTACGGAAACACGGAAGATGTAGGTAAAGGTAAAAACCATGAGGTTACTCTCCTGTATTTCCCACCATTCTTTCTGCATGCTGTCCTCCCATGACTGCATGCTTTCTGCAGAATGAAGGCTAGCACCTCAGCCTCGTGGCACATATCTCATTTTGCATCCCCTATCTTTTTACAGAAAATAGACTCCCACTATTTTTTGAGATACAGTGTTTGCAGAACAACTAACTCCATGAAGACAAATCTTCTATATTTTGACTACTTCAACTAGTTCACTGGCAGGAGCACCACTGTTCTGTAGCCAGACCTGGAAGCCGAGGGGTGCAAAGACAACCTAAAGCCAGAACAGTTGCATCCCTGACTCACCTTTTCCCCTTGGCCACAGCTTAAAATATCAGTCCACTATATACCTGACTGATTTTTCAAACCCATTGAAATGTACAAAATATTTAAATGGCCAGGTTTTCTCTAAGCTTTGTTGAGCATCTTTCAAAGAGAAGAAGATATTGGTGAGACATAGTGTATTTGGTTTGTACTAGGTTTTGCTGGCAGACACAGAAAGTGTATGAAAGGAAAAGTACACTTTACAGTAGTGCAGAAGAATAATTCCAGTTTCTTTAGGGAATATGAGGCCCCTTAAAAATAAACACTTTAATCATCAACAGGTTGTTATTTCACTCTTTCTTTTTATGTTCTTCTATCTATAATCCTCCTCTGGCTCCAGCCCTTCCAGATGGAGCACCATCCTCAACATTTTCATTTGTGTCTAATTTAGTCAGACATATACAAAAATACAAGGCTGAAGTCAGATCTCACTTACACTAGTGCAAATTTATAGCTGGGTTTGGAACAGCTGTAAAGATACCAGTCAAGATATTCTAGATGTACAGTGGTGTTACCAAGTTTGTTACATCATTGTTGCTAGCTCTTGAAATATAGAATATTTGAAACATGCAAGGCTTAATATAAATGACTGCAGAAAAATTAACTATTTTAAAGGCAGATGGTGTTTTTTCATGATATAAATGGGAACATTTAATACTAAATGACATATTCAAAATACTTTAGAAAAGTGAAATACAGAACCTGAGAAATTTGACATACAGAAGAACACATATATTTTAAAGAATCTTTTGTCACAAAAGCCTGTTGTGAGAAAGAATGACAGCTGATAGGAATTATTCTTTGCATATATTTTGAGCATTATTTATGTTCTAAAAGATCCATAAGAGATTCTGAAATGATATCTTCAGGGACGGCTTCATACGTTACTAAAATACAACCATCCTTGGGAGAATATATCACCAACCTGTGTAGCTTCACTAGCCACTGAAGTTTTCAGGAGCAGAAATGATGGGTGCCTCAGACAAATAAAAGTGCAACATATGATATAAGTTACTTTGGATGCAGTTTTTCCCAGATTATGAGGCAAACACCTTCACCCTCAACCATGGGGCCAGGGAACCTCTGATGACCGCAACATTTTGCTTTTCTATTTCATCTGAAACAGAACACTTCCAGCAGCACTGAACTCCACACTGAAAATGCCACCCAGTGAGACAAGAACACCACTTCCTTCAGCACCTGGGTTTTCTTTGGAGGTCTCCCAAAAAATCTTGAATGTATCAATGTTCTGAAGAGGTTTGTTTTTCCTCTCAGAATCTGAACATTTATTTTATAGCAGATCAAATGACAGGGTACTACAAAAAAAACCAAAACAAAAAGCAGTATGACAATGAGCAAATGTTGCTGATAACAGTTCCTTTGATAGGAAAAAGAATGTTTCCTTTTATTTTCACAGTACCATAATTGCTTTTCCATTGGTAAAAATGCTCAAATCAATATATTTTTCAAAAATTGTGAATTGCAATAGAGGCTAGATCCCTGAATCTCTAGCTTCCTCTTTCTTTGCAGCATGGAGGCCTTAAATAGCACAAAGCAACAGCCATCAACTGAGTGTTCTGCTGAGAGGGCTGTCACCAAGGAGAAAGAGAAGGAAGGCTCTTCACTAAGTTTAGACAAAGCAAGTTACAGTATTTGACAATCCAGATTGGCCCATGATTTTAGCTATGAAAACAGATAACTCAAATGATGCAGAATTTCATATTTAAGATGGCTTTTTTCCTGTATGTAAGTTCTGTTATTTACCAGAAACATTCGTGCAAATTGTATCTATCTTTAAACAGCTGCTAAAATCTCTAGACTATGATATGTACTTGTCAGCTTATCAAAGTGTCATCTGCTAGAAACAAAGAACTGGATTTTGTTTTCCCATGTAAAATCTAAAGGAGTGGTAAGATGCAGACAGAAACTTTACAAGCTGAAATTTGCAGATAAATCAATTAAACACTAGCCAAAAAAAGAAGTGAGAAAGTGCAGTCAGGAGTATGGAGAAGTTCAGTGAAACTCCAGAACTGGATGATTATCTTCGAAAGCTGGTCCTTCAAAACAATTGTTTCCCTCAAGCATAACTTCTTTAAAAGCAACTGCTCCTATCACTCTACTCTTCCCTTGAGATGAGTAAGTACTTCTCTCAAAAGGAGGCCATCAGAAATTACAACAATAGCCAAAAGTTGTCAGATTCTAAAAAGCTTTTTGATAATTTTCAGTCAAGGATATTCTAAATTTCTATTACAACAAACTCTGCCATCATGGAGGCAGAAGCCCCTTTATGTAAGATTACCCAAGGGTTAAGCTGCTACTACATAGCCCAAGAAGACGCAGTTTAACTCCCACTTCTCTTACTTCCTGCATGGGCTTTGTTAATCCACTTTTTTATAGTTCTCCCTCTATAAAAAGCTGAATGATAGTAACCACCACCATAACTGGGGTGCTATAAGAAGGAAAACCCAAGCAAGTGGTAACATACTCAGACAAGAGTCTAAATTTGGTACAGAGAAACAGACCAGCCCTCACATGCACCTGCAAAACCTGTCTTTACACGCTGCCCTCTGAAGCTGTTAAATTAACAACATGATGGTCAGTTTCAGTGCTCTGCTTGGGAAAGAAGAAAGCATTACAAACAGAGCAGCTTCTAGTTCTTATCACTGCTTGAAAAAACAGGAATATCAGAGGCAGACTCAAGATCTAGTCAGAAATTTTGGCCAGGACACAGTTTACAGAGATACTAGAAAAATCACGGCTGAGAAGATGGAATAGAAAATGAAAGGGAAAAAAAAATTTTTTAACTCAGAATCTAAATGTATTGTTTGAAAAATGTGGATTCTTCTGGAAGCAGCTAAAACATTTCAAATGTTAGAGTTTTGTGTTGTAAAACTGGATTTCTTTTTTGGACAAAATTATAGGTTTGTAAGATGAATTGGTATATTGACCTGGCAAAGTCTTACTGTCTGAGATCTTAAAATCTTTAACCACATGGTATTTACAGAAGGAGATCCATGGGCTACAAAAGATGTCTCCATGCGTGTCCTCTAATTCCACAGGAGAGATGAATAAATGGAGCAAGATTTCAGTCTGTGTAATTTTTCTAAGGCTTCGTAGAAATAGGCATGAAGGACACAGTGAATGGGGGTATAACAGAGACTGTTTCACTTGGTGAAGAGTTAGAAGTGGGCTCTTGACCAGTTCTGATGTCTCTTGCTACTGCAGCATAAATCACTGTACAGGGCTGCCTGCTCTGCCCTGCCATCAGAAACTACTCATCCCATGCCAGAGCCACGGAGCTGGAGCAGTCGAGGGGTGGGCATGCACTCTCTTTCTCTGACTCTGCTGTGAAGGTTGTAACCTCCAGTGCAGGAAAGGAATTAGATAGCTTGGGGGTACCCACATCTCTGGATAATAAAGGTGTTTTCTCAGACCCTCACAGAGTTATGTCACATATAAGAACGGGAGCTTTCCTAATTAAAAATCCCAAATCCAGAGCAGCCTGGTGGACTGCGTTTGTTTTAGTGAACCGCCCTATGTGATAACTCACTTCACAGCCTTTCGCACCATGGATATGAATAGTATTTTGGGGACTGTGTTGCTGAGAAAAAGGTAAATATTGATTTCTGGCTATCTGAGAAAAATATTCAGCCAGTAGCATTCTGATTTTTTTTCTAACATGCTCAGCCTGTGTATAAGGAAGAACCATACAGGGTCCTTACCTAGCAAAGAGTTGAAGTCCACAGGTGCAAAAGCACTATTTCCAGGCTTCTTGTGCTGGAGGCTTGGGCCAACTACAGACCAAACTTGAAACCTTTATGATGAAAGATGGAAAATAGCATTGCCTATTGATATTTCTGCAGCAAGACAACTGAACTCACTTATTCCACTACCTCAGCTATCTTCTAAGCTGTATGCCTGCTGCCTGCTGCCATCTGCCTGCTACCACAGAAGCCAGAGCTCTTTCCTAAGTTCTGGCAGGGCAATAAAACAGCCTAGAGCAAAGGCAAAGAGTGTTACATAGAATGATAAAGGAATACTTCAGGTTCTCTAACATTTATTCCATGTCTGAATACGAAAAATTTAATCAGAAGCTAACTGTGCCAATGAAAGCAGAGATGTGTTAAGATTGACTGGGATTACCTCAAAATAAACATGGCTTTGCCTCTTGCTCTTGATATATTAAAATTAAAGATGTGGCAAAGAGATCCTGACTGATTTCAGTGGGCTCAGGCTTTCACACAGCACCTAACAGTAGTGAAAGAGGCCAGCAATAACTAAAATTTCAATTCAGTGATGCTAGAAAACCCTTTCCGTAAAGGGGGCAAGAGGCATATAAACCATGAGAATACAAGAATGTCTTAGGTTACAATGTAAGATGCAACCAAAAGTATGTATTCTATCACCATTTGTTAAAACCGGTGGGGCAAGGTTCTTCATCTTCCATGATACACCCCAGATAACTCCCTCGGAGTGATATTTTTCTGTTAATGGACTATCAAGCCTCACTGCATGACTCATAAAATTACATCATCCCATTGTGAGATGCTCTGCACAGGGGGAGGAACCAAGCATTCCTACCTGGATATAATCTGAGGTTTGGAACACCACACTCAGCCCTTACCTACTGGATTCCCAGAGGACAAGAGCTACACAACCACCACTGGACCTTCAGAGGAAGACCAGACCCTTCTACAGGATCACTGCTTCAACAGAACCACATCTATCACCTCAAGATGACTGCAGCCACCATTTAATTGGACTGCTACCACCACCTTGCCCAGCAGGGTGTCAGGTTGTATCCTGACTCTGTTGGTGTTTCTGTACTATTGCATTTATTTTAATTTTCCTATTAAATTGTAGTCCTGACTTAGAGTCTCTCAATGGTTTGCTTTCAAACTAGTACAAAGAATTTCTCCAGTTCGGAAGTGCAAAATTTTGGTCCTAGAATCTGTAGGGAGGTTCACAGTCCTGAAATTTGTTTAGAGTTTCTCAGCAATGTGAAACTTTCAAATAAACTGCAGAAAAACTTACACTGATTGTAAAGTTGGCAAAATTCCTATTTCTCCCTGGGTATGGTAGATCATAAGACCCCAAATAAAATAGCAGTAGCAGGAATCAACGAGTACTTCTTTTATTCCTGCCACTCATTTGGTCATGGATATCAGTAGGAAGCAGACTTAACTTCAGAACTTCTAGGTTTAGTCAGCTATTTTACTCCATTACCCTTCATGAAGAAAGAGATGGAATTAAGAACGTTTCTTCCACGAAAAAGACTGTACAGGAGTAGGTGGGTTTCTCAGACTCCTTAATAGGAAAGGAATGACAAAGTTAATCTGTTGAGCAGACAAAAGAAGTTTCTATAACCCTTGGGATCCTGCATCTCACCTCAAGTGCAAGCCCAGAAGCATCTCTCTAGTTCAGGCTAAAGTTGTGAATCTCTCACGAGTATTACTATCACAGGGGTTTAGTCCTACTAGATAAACTGTTTATTATTGATAAAGGTCATTCCACAATTGTCATATTATATTTACATATATGTAGTTATCTAAAGGGGTCCTAACTGTTCAAGGGTTTTTCTAATGTAGCCAGTTAGGAAGAACTCCCCCCTCTTCCTGCCCCCAACTTGAAAGCTATACATGAAGATGCCTCCAGCACAGTGAAATGACAGCACCTCTTTCTACACATCCTTTGGAACACAAGAAGTTTTTAAAGTGTTAGGATAAGAAAATGGTCAATGAGGGGTGTTCCTCCTTGCTTTAAGCCTACCCTGAAACCATAAAGAGCGGTCCACACCCTTCAGCAATTGCCTTGTTGCAAAGAAGGGCCTTGTGACAGGAAAGGGCTAAGGAATAGATCAAAAAAAAGGGTTTAGGGACGTAGAAAGCTCAATTTGGCAATACTTATTATTTAGAGACCTGATACTCACAGTGGAATTCACACTGTTTTAGGATCTGAGGCACTGGAAGAGTTTGGTGCTACAGAGCAGGATCTGAATCTAGGAGGGTGTGATGAAGTTGTGAGTGACCCAGACGAAGCAAATGGGTTTTCAGAAATCTTATCCCTCATCAGAAGCATCAGATGCCTGCCCAGGGCTACAGAAATGCCTTCAACCACATTCCTGCTGAGTATTCAGGTACTGACTGAAGCATACTGTCCCCTCCTACAGGCAACATTTCGAAGGCTCAAGGAATACTCCCTCTTCCCTTTTAAGAAAATGCTGCTGTTCCTGATTTTTTTCTATATAACAGCTAGTGGTTAGAAACATGCTAATTGGAAACATAGGTTCTGTTTCCTCTTTGATCTGAATAGGCTCAAAACTAATTGCCCCCCATATTCCTAGAAGGGATAGGATTTATTCAGCTTCCTATGTTCTAGACAGTTCTATATTGTTAAACCTCTATACAATTCACTGTAATATTTTGCTTTTGAGCATTAACAAATGCATCGTTTGCTCAGCCACAGAAACAGAACTTGACAGGAGACAGAGCTCTTTGACTTGTAACAGCATTGTCGTTAGAGGAAAACCTGTTGAAATCCTTTGGGTCTTAAAAGGAGACTGGGAAAGACTGTCATTTTTGACCCATACTGGGTCAAAATTATTAAGCACAGTACAGGCCCCTAGTTATCTTCAAGGTCAAATAACAGATCCTCCACAATGGTCACGTGCCTCCAGATTAGGTTTTCGGACAAATGACCAAGTTGCCATATTTTAAGGCAAGTTTGCTCACTCCTGCAAAACATTTTCAGATGTAGGATGGAAAGTAATGAGCATAATTATGAACTTTTATTCATGAGTTAAACAATGTATGTGGGCCATGTGAAAATTTATATCTAGGGTGGTTAAGCTTCTGTTCAGACAAGTTACAGAAATGTAGCTCAGATGCTACGGCACATATTGATACCTGCTGGAAGGAATCCATATAGCTTCCATTTTACTGATATATGTTTGAACATGTTAGAATTACATAATAACCAAGCCTTGGATTATAAAAATGAAAGGAAAATTCTTATATTTTTATGCTTTTCATGTTACAGCCACAGTTATATTGTAGTAAACTAAATATACTTTAATAGAGATGTTCCATTAGGTACTGCTTCTTTGTCAAAAACTTGATCTCTTTTGAACCAACCTTTAGCAGCTGTGTGTTGTTTAAAGTACTCTTACTGACTCTTCTATAATTTGTTTTCTTTTAGCAGCCTGTGTGCTATAACACTTGAAAGAAATAAACATTTACTTGAAAAACCCAAAGTAAAACACAGGATCATTTTTATAACTCTGCACTATAATTGTCTATAGATCACACAGGATGATATAAATGATGAGTCTGAGATTTTTTTTTTACTGCAAGCATATCCAATGTATCATAGATTTTTACTTTTTACATAACTGTCTATCACACAAAAAAATAACTAATTGTTTAGAACACAGAAGATGCAACTTCTTCTAACAGTTTTACTTCTCCATTAATGGTAACCATATACAGAAACATTTATGGAAAAATTAAGTAATAAAAACACAACTGCATAAAGTTTTGGATTTATAGATTGCTGCATGAAGAAAATGTTGACTGAAGCTCTTCTAATGGCTCTTTGCTAATGCAGTGAGCAATGGTTATTTAAGTTTTAACCACATTTAATATCTTTGGTCTATGGGCATTGATTCACACCTGACTATAGACTTGCCATTATTAAAAATGTAGAACAACAAAGCATATGTGTTTGAGGTTTTATAGCACTTCAAATTTGGTACCTTACATTAATTTCAACTGTCTTATTTAAAAAGACACATAGAGGCCTCTCTGAATTCAGGGCAAATGGAGTCTAATCAATATGAAGTACATAATACATAGAGGATGGATGCAAATTTTATAATACACAAATAAATAATTAATTTATACCATCTTACTGTAACAAGGAAGAAAAGTCAGCATAATTTGAAGTTTAACAGAACTTTTTCCAGAGCTATGAAAATTGTGGAAAGGTGTCTCACAAAAATAGTGTTATTTGTGTGCAGTCTAGGGAAGGCGAGGTACGCAGTTATTTTGCTTCATGCAAATCACATAGGTAAGGTGTTCCAGTCTGAGCAGAACATTTACAATGTTGGCTCCTTATCAGGAGAATAAAGTAGGAAAAAAGCCAGAATTAGACTAACTTTTATCCCTATCCTCTTTAGTGATGAGGTTCTGCTTGCAGAGTGCCTTTGTTTCTCCGGGAATTCATGACTATGTGGCAGGGAGTTTTACTTCTGAGCATACGTACGTAAATGCCACTCATGGTATGGACTATTGAGGTCCCAGCTCCATCACCCTTACTGACACTGGGAGTGCTTCAGAAAAAGAGCCATGGTTCTGCAGAGATTTGCAGGACCATTCAGTTTTCTTCTTGTGAGAAGTATCACTGTCTAAAAGGTGACTTCCTCAAATCTTTTTAGAAGTAAGACCTATTCTAGTATTGCTTACTACAAAAGGGGACAGAATTTGTAGCAATTTTCGTCTGTGTTAGAAACTGTAACAAGGCAGATGTGAATTTAGCCAGAATGCTCCCACTGACGCCTCTAGGCTTTAATCAAGGATCTAATAAAACATGAATAGTGGGCTTTGCATAGCAGAATTTTTTGGCTTTTGATACCATAGGGCTCTTATAACCTAATGAGTGGTAGCTAAAGGCCCAAATCTGGAAACATTTATACATCAAAAAACCCCTTGCTCACGTGTAAGCATATGAAGAAGTGCGCATCATATAACTGATTTTGCTAGAAACTCAGCGTTGCATAATTTTCAACACTGATTTAACAAAGAACAGTTGAGAGCTTATAGGAACACAATAAAACAAAAAGTCTTAGGGGAAAAGAGGGGAAGGTCAGTGATTTACATTAAAGATAGTTGTGAGGTAAGAGAATATGTAGTGTTTTCACACTTTTCATTCGTACTGTGTACGAATCTGGGTAAATAACCACATTTTGTATTTGCCTTACGAAGCCGGGATATTTCAGTGATGAAAATTAAAAATGGGCTTGCTCACAAAAGCCTTTGTGTCTGGAACACAGCTATAAGTAGCTCACTATCTAGGTTGAAAATGGTAATGCAGTGTAGTGTGTCCTATTTTTCCGTGCTTGAAGTGAAGATACAATAGTAGAATTCAGCTTTGGTAGTTACTAATACACCACACAGACACAAAAACACCCTGTGTACGGCATAAAGGAATCACTTGTGGCCTGCCTCTGCTACAAAGACCAAAGGGGGGCCAACATGCAAAAAGACAAAATGCTTTACAAGGAGGAAGGAGACCAGAAGAGTCGATGTACCCAAATACAAGGACCTTGATTCTTCTTGGAGTGATTTATGTCCCTTTCCATCAATTATCGTCCTTTGTCTCCAGAGTCTTATCACAAGCAGCATTACAGGAACTGAACAAAACAATACTCAGGCTCAAATAACCCTGTGAACTGCGCTGACATTTCCACACCCTGTTGCTCTGTTTGACCAGGTTACTCAGGTTAAAAAAAACAACCAAAAACCAAAATGCAAAAAAACTCCATACAGAACAACAATATACACTCTTGTTTTGAATAACATGCTCAACCCTTCCTGGTGTTTCTTCTGCCATGTAGTATTACTGATATCTCACAATGCAATACTACAATGGAAATGTAATATGAAAAACTGCAGTACAGAACAAGATTGATTTTCTCTAATTTGACAGCTTTTCAAATGAAAAGTTCCTGCTTTGTAGGGTTCTCAACGAGTTTATTTTTAAGTAAATAATATCCTGCCCTTTTCTATTCCAATCTTCCATACTGTCTCGGTGAAATTTGAGTTTCAGAACAACTACAAATTAAAAAGCTTATATATATGCAGAAGTGCTCTGCACCTAAAGTTTGATTTTTCAGTGAAATAAATAATGTCTACCAATTTACTTTTACTGCTCCAAATCAGAGTGATAAATTTTTCTTTCCTACTGGTATGTGAAGTTTTGAAGGCACATGAAATCATTGAAAAGCATCTATTTTTTTCATTCATTCACACTAGATACGTGACATTTCATGGTAATTCTTGACAGAACACTGCAGTCATTGCTTATCTTAAAATAAATTAAAAACATGTGGAAAGTAAAAAAAATGGACCTTAGGAAAGTCAGCTATTTTTGACAGTAAGTTAGTTTCTGTGAAACAAAGCCTTGTCTTTCAGAAAGTGTTTACGATCCATGAGGAAAAAAAAAAGTGTATCCTTGGGCTAAAATGTTTATTGGCACCTAGGAGTCTGAAGAGAGCAAGTCAGGCCTGTGGTTTTTTGAGGGCACTTTATCATCGCCTGCATTCTCAAAGGGATCTGTGAATGAATAGAGCTGGATTACTCAGCCTTCTATTCCACGCCTATTCGTCTCCATTTTCCTTGGCAAGACTGAGCGCCAAGCTATTTTTAGCTAGACAGTGTTCTATTTTTAGACAAATATCAGTTAAGAGACATTGTTAGGAAAAAATTTAAAAAAAGAAAAACACAAGGAGGAGGGAATGAGGTTTCTCATCTCATATTGTGAAGCAAGCCCTTCAACCTGTAACTTCAGGCATTTCAGCTGCTTCCAATCTTGGAAGAATAAAGAAATTTCAGAGTTCAGGCATTTAAAAATAAACCTACCCTCTGGCAAACAGACTAAAATACAACAAGCTGTTACTATGTGAAACAGTGATTACAAAAACAAAGAACGTTCTCCAATGACTAGATTGGGATAAAACTTTGGAGCTATTAAGTTCTAAGAATGTTACACAGACATACAAGATATTTCCAGCTCCTTAGCCAGATATATCATGTTTTGGAGAAAGAAAGCATGATCTGTGAAATAGACTTTGCTCTAAGAAATACAGCTTTAAGATCCCAGTTTGACAAAAAAAGGCAATGAACAATTTGAAACATATTTATATTCTGCACATATTTTTCACCTTTGTCACTTCAGCATTTTTGCATAGTAAATTCACCCAAAAAATTTACTAAGTTATTAAAATATTTTAAAAACTCCTACAAAAGAACAAAAGAATAAATGAAAAATAAAATGACATGATCCTCAGCGAGTCCAGACCACCCCTAAATACACTCAAAAGAATCTTTTGATGTACCATGTGCTTCAGAATAACTAACTTTGGATCCATTTCATTTTTTCTGTCCCCTCTCTCTTCTTCCACATGTGTAAAAGTAGCTCTCAGGTGAGTGGCTTTGCTTTCATTTGAGACACATATGGGGTCCACCGGGGTCTTTCTCCTACCCCCACAAACCGGGTTTCGTTAAACCAACAAAGAGTACAAACTTTGTTTGATGTTAACCAAATCGTTGCTGAAATAAATCATAATGGAAAACTTTTTTTGTTTTGAGATAAAGCAAAATAAAACAACTCATCGGGCAACTTTCTCTTAGCTGCATTTTTCCCATATTGAATTAATTTGAAACATAAGAAAAAAACCTCTGACCTTCTACTTTTCTTTTTCTAGACTGCAAAGCAACTAAAGTCTCTGACTTATTAAATGCACAGTAACAGGAAGATGCCAAATTATCAAGGAGGGCTTGAAAATAGCCTGGGAAGATAAAGAGTCAAAAATCTCATGAGGATAAGTGGGAGGAAGGGAATAAATTGCTACCTAATGTGCGCAGTAGAAGAGCTAATTTGGACACTCTCACTGACTGGAACAGCAGTTCCACTGAGAGACTACTGAGAGACAGAACAGAATTGCCACAAACAGTTTTACAGCTTTGAAGTTTTTGTTGTGGTCTTGTAATAGCTACTATTTACATGAATCCCAAATTGATGGAATAATAAGATTAGGTAAGATTATCAGCTTTTGTTTAGAAAAGATGTATTTCTAAAGCAGTTGCTTTAAAAAATGAATTCAAGATTGATAAAATGGACAGCCTCAGAGTACTTTTGAAACCAAGACGTTTTTCCCTCTGGGATTTTTTTTTAAGCAGTCACGGTTAGGAGAAAACCAGAAAAAACTCAAATGAGGATATTAATTTACAAACATATTATTCAAAGTCTAAGTACTCAGTTGGGATACAAAGACCAAAGGAAAAATGCTGAAGATTTTGAATTCGGTCCCATGGTTTTGTCATACATGATGTTGGCAATAATGATTTGGCTTGTATTTCCTAAAAATGAAAGAAGACGAAGGCATTTAAAAAGCCTAAATAATCATCCAAAGAAAATTTTTTGGCCAGTTGATTCTTTCCAAATATCTGTCCTGTGTAACTGGTAATTGTTTTTTGAGCAACTGGTCTTCAACCAGTTTACAAAGGAAATCAATAATACTATCCCCATAGTATCCCAGATAGGGAAACTGAAGCATTAGGAGGAAATGTGACTTATCCAAGGTCACACAACAGTATTTGGCAAAGCTATTAATAAAACCCAGGTCTCATGAGTCCTAGTCCAGGGCAGTATGCAATACACTGTACTGTCTTCAGATCACCCTGAATAACCTTTCTTACATACAGGCTTACTTTCCATACTGTCCCAGATCTTCAGCCCATGGTAGTTGAAAGAAATCCCCTGATTTCAGCAGCTTAAGAGCTAACTTGGTGTGCATTTCATACCTTGTTTATATGTAGTATTATGTTATGATTACAAGAGAAGAAAATACACTTATTACATTAAACAGGCTACAACAGTTGCCTTACTTTTCCTAAAAAGAGAACATTTAGAGAATTGTATGGGCTTATTTACTACAAATATACAGATAAGAGTCTTAATTGATATGAAGAGGCTTTCAGAATCTAATTAACCTCCTAGCTAGTCATTAGCTCTGTGACCTTTGGAAATAATTGACAGAAGAAATTTTCTTTTCTCTTTATCTCATTTGGAACTTCCACATCAAGTGACTAATCCTACCTGTGCTACAGGACCCACAGCACATCTGTAAGGATTGATGGGATAATGTGAAGTAAGATGGGCAAAACAGGACCACGGCATCCCTCTCAGGCACAGATACTGCCCAAGGCCACCTGAGTGCCATTCTCGTAAACTCCAATCTTCTACTGAGCTAAAGATGTACTAACTCTCAAGTCCCTCAGGGAGATTTAAAAGTATGCCAATTAACACGTTGGGCCTGGCCATACCGAAAACAACTGGATTTTCAGTTCAAACTAACTTTTCTAGAAATCTGTGGAAGAAAGAATTGCTGTCTATTGCTAGTTGTATGTTTTCTTTAGGCACATTTTTTTTTCAGAGTAAAAATGGTTGTTTAACAAGAAAAAAAGCACACAATAAAACAATTCTGAATTCCACCACCCCATAGGGCTTGGTAATACTTTGTTCCTTGCCATCTTAATGCTAAGGTCTGTGAAGATTTCTCCATGTGTTGTAAAACACAAAGGACAAGCAATCTGCACGGAGAATTTCACGTGTTCAAAACCTCTTTTCTTCCTCTTAGGGGAAAATACAGCTGCAAATGGCACATATTTCCTTTGCTGTGTTCAGATTGTTCTCCCTCACCAAATACAGAAGTCCACTGGAAAAGGAAAAATACTCTGTAAAAGGTCAATTCACCAACAATTGCTAGAGAATGAATGTGTGTGACCCTATGCAAAACAAGTTAAAAGGACAATGCTCGATGCTCATTATCCATGAAAAAGAACCTATAGTGTTTAAATTATTTAAAAATGGGACATATTATTGCAAACTAGAACTACTTTTTTTGGGGTTTTTTTTGCCGTGCAATACCCGCAACCCCATCACAATGTCCCTAAAATAATTAATCTCCTAGATTAATTTTGATTAATTCTTGATGAAGTGCTCACTATCACTAAAAGCAAGAGTTCACCCAATTCAAGTTTTCCAAACTTACCTAATTTCAATGAGAAAGAAGAGGCAAAAGAGGATATGGAGGGCCATCAAGTGTAATGGAAAATCAATCCCTAACAGAGTAAGACAGTATAGATGAGAAGCCAGATGAGGTTAAGGTTTTACTGAAGCAAGAAGATGATATGACAATATATTGCAGGAGCTGATATCTTCATATATGTACAAATCTATGTTGAGGACCATGAAATCTTCTTAAACTTGATTTAAAACAAGAGAGAGAGAGAGAAATAAAGCAGCGGTTGAAGACAGGTGCCAGAAAAAGACACATCAAAAAGCAGGTAACAAGTGAGATATTTCAGAAAAGACACTTAGCTTATGGGAGAGTTTTTTGTAAGGTAATGGAGAGCTGCAAAGATGAGACAGATATGTGTGCATGCATACAAATTAGCGGTTTTATGCAGTGAACTTTGCAAAATTAAGATATTTGGTGGATGATCAGCATTCATGACATAGAACCTCAGTTAGCAACGAGAAGGATGAATGAAGTCTGTGTTTCTCTTTTTTCTCTACTAGTGATTAGTGGTAAGGTAAGGGGGAACTGAGGAGATAGATGGATGCTTGCCTGAAAATGGAAGATACATTTATGGGATGAATTTGAAAGGGCTGACCTAGTAGGAGAACTTGAACTAAAGATAGTGACCACTGAATCAACAGACAAACAGAAGTCAGCTGGAGAAAGAGGGACAATAATAGCACCAGGGTCAAAGCAATTGATAGATTGGGGGTTTAAAAAGAGCTGAAAGATAAAATAGTGAGTGATTTGTGGAGGAATGATTTATGTGCACACAGAGCAAAGCTCAGTGTATTAAACTCAGAATACAAGAAACTGAATCAAAACCAGGACTCACTAGAGGTCTTCTAAAGATGAGACAGTAGCTGATGCTTTGACATGAAAGAAACGAGAAGGAAAAAGGGACAATGAGAAAGAAAACAAGCAGGAAGTTTCACCTTAAATCAGCAATGGCTTGATAGCTTAGCTGAAGAATTACAGCAGTTCTGTAGCATGGTTAGACTTCTAGTTATATTTCCAGCAAAACATATCCCCATCTTCCTGTTCTGAAATCTGTCTCCTTCAGTCTGAGGTCCTTTCTGAGCTCCTAAGTAGTGGGCTTACAGTGCTTCAGAACTGGATTCTTGTTAATCACAGCAGTGTGGCAGTGAGGTATCCCTAAAGTAAATTGTGTTACATCCACTTCTGTTTTACAGAAACAAGAAAAGGATCTGGCCTCATTTCTAATAAATCCAAAGAAAGCATAATGCATATACTTGACTGTTGTAAAATGCTGACATTTTTTCTTCCCCATTTCCTTATTGCTGCAAGACTAGTCTTATACAATTATGCTAAATATATTATTGTTGGAATTTACCTACAGACTTGGAAGTTAGCACAAAGATGAAATATTAAACTTTTCCTCTGTGTTGAAACTCTCCAGATTTTCTGCTGTTCCTTAAAAGAAATTACTAAATCCAGCACCTAATGTTCACTTTTTAACTGAAGGAAAATGGAATGAATGACTGTAGTATGAGTATTTGGTGGGTGAGAACGTAATGGCTTCAATTTTAAGAATCTAGTTATATGCTAAACGGAAGTTTCAGGATGTACCTTTTTGTTTGGTTGGTTTTGTTTTGTTGGCTTTTTTTTTTGTTTGGTTGGTTTATTTCCCAGAATTTATGCATATTTCCACGCAGATTTCGGTAAGATTCACAATAATTGTCACTGTTGCTTAAAATGGATAAATGTGAGTGTAGAATGCATATATTTTCTCCTTCATGGGTACGTATTGACTTTTATTTACCTGTGTATGTTGTAAGCATATTTACTGGGTGTTAACTGAAACACATTCAGCTGGTAGACAGTTTTTGCGACCTGAAAACCTCAGATATATCGAATTGCATGTTAATCAACTCCATTTTGATGAAGTAAGTGGAAAACACCATCTCAGTTATATTTACTACATGTAAATAAAATTGATATATATTTAAACAAAGTAAGTGTTATTTGTTGAAATCATTAAACCAAAACAGCTCAAAGAAGAGCAGTAACTGGCCTTTACAATTGTCTTAATATTAGCATTCTATTTTTCATCAAGATAGATTTATTGAGATCATATACCTCCAAATTGGGTGGAACCAATTTTCTATTAAAAAACAGTGTGATGTTTCTTAGATATATGACCTTGTTTTCTTCTGATACTTTAAATAAGAAGTTATGGCTTGAAGACTCACTTCTTCAGAAATGCTAAATATAATTAATCTTAGTAATTGCACTGAAAACATTTGCTTAATAAAATTAAAAGTTTTATCCAGATCTACATGAAAAGTTACATCATTTTTCTATTTGAATAGCAGTGGTTTAACTTAAAAGTAATTAACTACATATTAGAGAGCTGCTCTTTTAATTCTCTTTGACTATAGATAGCTCAAAGAATTTACACCACATTCTAATGACTGATTACACAGTTCTACCACACATGAAAAGTAACTAAATAGTTAATATTATACTGAATGTGAACAGAAATTTGATTCTAAATTAAAGACCTTTATACGGTTGACAGTTAAATTTCAAATTTTCACAGGCCTGCCTAAAAAAGTTTTCTTTCTCTAATACTGTGCAGAAATCTGTGAGCTCAGCTATGCCCTTTTCTTCTGCTGAAATATAGTTATTGAACAGACATTTAGTTGAAAATTATCAGATTTAATAACACTGTCATTCTCAGCAGCTGTTGATTGCTCTGGAAGAACAAGATTAAAAATTGTAAGTGTGAAATCTAGATGTCTGAATGTGAAAAGAAGATGGACTCCTTACAAGGAAAATATGTGTAATGTAGTCAGTTTAACTGATCAATTAAAATATTTAAATGTGTGGCAGATTTATATCCTGTACCTAAAAATATACCCAGACTACATTAAGAGTCAAGCCATTTATCAGATTGCATATTTTCATGGGCTCTGTCCTCTACTGTACTTGTAACTGTGATGTTCATTATCCAGTAAAGGCAGGATAATATGGAATTCTTTTTCAAATCTAAACCTTGGAGAAGTACTCTTTGGATTCTGAAACTATACAAGTATTGATATGGTTTAAATATTTTATGTTACAGGGAGAACACAGAAAAAGGTAACAGAAAATCAAACTCAGAGCTGATAGAACATTCACTTCATCTGACCTTTCATGTCTACTGTTCAATTTAAATAACATTTATTTCAATTACCTACTTTCATTTTGTTCTTTTTAGAGAAGTGAAAAGAGCTGCCCACCAAACTTAGGTTATAGCCAGAAGATTACGCATTTGCATGCAAAACTGCTGATCAGCCTATCCAAATTGGCCCACTGTTTATGCAGAAAGGGATTTTGCTGGTGCAGTGAATGCTTTTTCTGAAAATGTCAACATTATTTGAAATTTTAAGCTTTCATTCAAGTTCCTTGGAAAGCCATAGTTCTGATAATCAAAAGTATTCATTCATTGTAAAGCAAGTAATAAATCCTTAACTGGATTAGTCACCTATTTCCACAAGAAAGCCTGCAGGAAGAAGTAAAGATATCACAGGAAACTCTTCTGCTAAGAATATTCTGGCTTTTTGCCACTAAAAGAGGACAGGACTTTATTTTGGGCATAGAATTTGAATTCCGTTGGACAGGACATGGCTTCCCAGATCTAGGTGACAGGAAAGGCTTCATGTCTGTACAAAAGATTTGAAATAAGAAAGGAAAAGATGATGGAGAGGAGGAAGAAATTATGCATTTTTCTCCTAGTCTTACCTCACTTAAATTTTATTCTGCTGTCAGAACCTCACCTTCTAATGGGGGAGAGAATCTGGGGGGAAATAATGAGGGAAGCAAAACACAAACTTCCTAGATACTGACATAAGGATAGACAGAAGTGATATATATATTCTTGTGTGCAGTCTTTGCCAGTCTAAGGTGGTGTGACCGTGACTCCTTGTAACAAGTTTAACAATCTTAATTATGCAGAATTTTTTATCCTTAAAAACATTTTATGTAGAAATAACTCACTTTCTTACATTGCTAGTCTCAAAAACATGACTAGCCCTGGTGAAGATTTCAAAAGCAGCAAAGTCTCATTTCAGACAACATCCACATCATTCAAAAATCTGAAACCAACTTTATAAAGATCTGGAGTAAACTAAGTGTATACATCAATATATTCAGGAATAAATTTTCACTGACCCTTCAGATAGGTTTTCATCCTTCCACTACATTTTTAATAGAACCTTAATAAGTCATGTGCCTTAAAAACAGGAGTTGTATAGGTCACATAACCTGTATTTTAGATATCTGTCTGAGTGCTTTGTTAATAGCAACAAAATCATTGAAGGTTTCATGTATTTTTCATAGTTTGAATCTTAATGTGATTGCAAAGTTAACTGATTTTTCTGCAAGTATTAGAAGCTTAAATTTTAAAATCTTAAATTTAAATTAATATTTTTCAGTAATTGTAAATAAAAATTGTTCCTTATAATTTAAAAAAAATTAAAAAGTGTTTCTAGTTTTCTGACACTATTGCTTTGATACTGTTACTATTATATTATGGTAACAATAGTCTGTGTGGGTAGCTGATATATTTTGACTGAGTGATTGTAAATCAATTTTTCTTGCATTTTGTTAGACACCCTCTGTAAACAAACAAAAAGCTGAAAAAGTCAGTCAAATGCCTCCAACAAGTGGTTCTAAATCTTCTCCCTCACATTTTACAATGTATTCTTAATTCCTTGTGGACAGACAATATTATAACTTTTGGATTGTGGAGATAAAGTATGCAGTGTTTTCCAGAGAGCATGTCCCTGGAAGACAGTAGAAGACAAGCGGGAGATTCAGCTTGTACGTAGTGGCCAAGGCATGGAGAGAATTAATGTGACAAAGTGACAAAGCAGCAGAGAAAGCTTGACAATAGGAAGTCAAAAATCCCTTTGCAGAAGTTTTTGCAAGACTCAGAAGGATAAAACTGCTCACAAAACACATGGATTTCTTGCAGCTTTGGCTTCCTGAACTGCAATGTCCAAGCCGATAAACTGTTGTCCTGCTCTGCTCTCCTGTTGCTATGTCACTTGAGGGTATATTCTACTTGGAGCACCTGCATCTCAGAGCAAAACACGAAGTCTTACCTCAACAATATCTGAATTCGTTCGGCTCTCATGTGGTTCATTATACTCGGTATATTTCAGCAACACTTTGTCCATATCAGTGCTGGCATACTGGAACAGTTTGTTGGTGCTGTTGAAGATGATCAGAGCAATCTCACAGTCACACAGAACACTAAGCTCATAAGCCTTCTTCATTAACCCAAATTTCCTCTTCGTAAAAGTCACCTGGAAAAAAAGCAAAAAACCTCCATCAGAAATGCACAAATTGTAGTCCTTCTCCTTTTCTCCTGAAATATAATGTGGAACTGCTGTGGTCTTTGAATTGAACATGTTCAGGAAACAAATGCATAAATACTAACACAGTTCCAAAACAGAATATATATATGTGTGTGTATGTATTATACAAGGGAAAAATAATATCTAATTATCGCTGCGCGAAACTTGAGATACAGGTAAGGACCATGGGGTATTTTCACTTAGTGGTGCTGTGAAGTGTTGATACTCCATGTCTTTTTGTAACTTTTAAATTCAGATACCCTTTAGACTGCATACATCTTTTCCATTAATATTTAAGAACTGCACTTCAGATTAGCAGCTGTAAATAATTTCAAGAAGTAGAGTCAATTCCAATTTTTTTTATTCTGATAACAATTGACTTTGATTTAAAACCCCCCAACTGCTGCTAGTTTTGAAGTTAAGAAGTTATTTCAAAGTAGTGCAAAAGGGATACATTGCTCATATAAACACATAGTAGTTTTGAAGAAATATCTAGTGTTAAAAATTCACACCTGTGAGAAATGAGAATTATAAAGCATGAATGAAGAAAAAACAATAGCTGGTCAGCAGTCTTTGAAACAAAGTCTTTTCTGAACACATATATCATATTTTATTTCATTTCAAGCCATATGCTTAGGAGTATGAACTGGCATTTTTAAGTACAAAGGGCTTTGGATCATATTACATAGGAAAGAAGTAGGGATGTGCTTACAAGTTTTCACTAGGCCAGCTAATGACCTGAAATTGTTCAAAATCCAGGCAGTACAAAAATTATAAATATTCTCCACAAAACCATAATTTTCCACTGGGACTGTTTTGACAATGAAAGACCTGCACATCAAACGATTTTTTTCGTCTGCTTTTTTGCACTAGCTTACAAGTTCCAGTAAGACATGTGACTTGAAATAAGAAACTAAGGGCTGTTTAAGCTAATTGTATGGTTGAATTTTTCTCCTCTGTTTCTTCATATGTGCAATTTCTATTAAATAATTTCCATTGACAGGAATTTTCAAGACAAAAAATGGTTTTGTTAAGCCTACAATTAGTGAAACCTAACACGTAGTCAAGGTACTCAGTAGGTCAAGGACAGGCACACAACCCAGCTTATTGGTCTGCGTGATTCTGCATTTGCTGCTACCATCCCTTGTATACCCATAAACAGTGGCACCTCTGTACTTTAATGCTGAGGCAAGAAGATTTGTCTCTCTGTGATTCAGGTGGCCCCTGTTTTAACTTGTCACACTTCTAATGCAAGTTAATGCTAAGTGCAACCCCAGACTACCTTAAAATCCCAGCATGTCAGGCCAAGGAAAACGTGACTTTTTAAGTATTGCTAATCCCTATTTGTTAGACTGTCTCAGAAAGACGAGGCTTTGTGCCCATACTGTGAACACTTATTCTCCCAAACGCATACTGATTGTTATTCCTTTTACTGTAATTTCAATCATTTTAGCCTCTGTCAACATACTGTTAAGAAAAGATGGATTGTCATTAAATACAATTATTCAAGTATTTTAAAAAACCACTTTCTACAGCACTGGTCTTATGCATGCATAATTGATAGTTCTTTCTAAATTTGTTTATCATGGCTTTTGATATTTGGAATGAATAATGGGATAGGTAACAAAACTTCACTCAAATTCTAAATAATAATAATAATAATAAAATTCTTGTCATCAAAATACTCCTTAAATGGTTTCTCTGATTACAGAAAAATGCAATGCAATGGTTGAAAGATAC
>VYXC01012391.1:212388-267163 GCA_013397175.1 Platysteira castanea
ATAAAGCTTTTAAAAGAAATAATTTAAGATAGAGAAAATAAAATGTACTAATTCAACATATTTTTCTGCATCTTACATGTCTTTCAAACAACTTTTTGACCACTGTGTTGTAGGTGGAGTATCTCTGCGTTTAGCATGCTTTTCACCATTGAAGTCCACCCCAGTACGAAAACATCCTTAAAGCCACTGTTTGGTTTACTGTTAGGTAAAACTCCAGAACATTTTGAAAAACCACGCAGGTGTGCTGCATAGCAGATACTTAATTCATAATACTTATCACCAGAATGATAATAGTTAGAGTTCCTTTTTATGGATAGCAAAAAACCTCACAAACCAGAACAATAAATAATCTAGATCTTCCTTTTATCTTTCTTTTAAATATAATCTTAGTTGTTCTGAATTTGATTTGGTTTTAATTTCTTGATCTTTCTAATATTTTCTAAATCTACCAGATAATGTTTTCTGTAACTGCTGATTAATGAATTAAAGATAATTTTATCTGCTACTGTTTCACTTCTTTTTAAATATGTCATTCATAGTGGTTTATCTTTACATATACACAATCCATATACACAGGTGTAGTTTTATTATGCTTTAACAACAGTTTATAATAAAGAGCATTTCAAATTTATAGTGAAATGTCATGCCAGTAACTTCATGAAAGATTATGAGTACACTTCAAATCAAAATTACCAAAATTATGTTTTTGGATACATTCTTCTATATGGCTACATAAGGAAGATAAATATGCCATATGATAACACACTTTTGTGAGCAATATAAGTAAACAGAATGTTTATTACTTATCTTATTTACTCAGTTTGTTCACCATTTGCTATGCTAACCATACTTGTCCACACTAAGGAATGTAATAAATATTTTCTAAGGAAGCAGATAATGTTTTAGCATCGAAAAAGTTTTGTTGAGCGGTAAAAATTAGCATAAATTATTTAAAACATTTGTTCTCTTTTGTCTAGTTGGAAGGCAGCGTGCAACCTACACTGAGCTGTAGAAGCTTTGATTATGCTTGAACTGACTTAGTGCTGAGAATGAACAAGACATTCACATTGTCATGAACACAAACTGTAGCTACATCATCAAAAAATTCACGTGTTCACATAGTCTTATAATTATATATTGTGTTCAAAGTACTCAGTCTTGGTAGTGTCATATAGCAAATGACAATATTACTTTGTCATTTGACATAAACATTAGTGACACTGATGGAAAACACACACACAGTGAGAAATTTCATCAGCATGTTTCAAATAAAACACTCCCAAAATGCATACACTTCAATATCTCTTTAAGATCTAATTTTTTTCCACAGCAAGAATCAAATTACTATGTTATTTCCTCACACTATTAGTCAACACATGCTTAATTCTCTCTGCTATCTAAATCAGGGCTAATTTGTAGGTTTTTCAGTTAACAAATATACTTCTCTTTAGGAGAAGGATAAGCAGTTTAGGAAGTCCTTTTGGGATAGAATATTTTATAATCACAGTGTGAAAATTATGAAAAATTAAAGTGGAGTGGAAAGTGGAACAGATAGGAGGCCAACAGTCAACGATCTTTAAAACCTTTTTAAGCTTGTGTATATAAAACACAAGGTTTTCAACAATGATACAGTTTCTAAATACTCGTATGAGATGCTTGAATGCATAATTTTACATATATTGGAAAAAGACCAGGGCATTGAGAGCAGCAAAATTATTTCTGAATCCTACCAAAAACAACCTAATTCTATCCCTTTGTACTAACTCAAAACCCACTAGTCTTTTATATTTGTCTTAGAAGTATGGTTATTCGACTTATTTAATTTTTGTTTATTTATATAAAAAGTAATTGTCTTCCTAATAAGAGTGGCAGTACCAAGAAGGTAGGTTACTGAAGTCTGAAGCATTTTTGTGTGTTAATAAGCATTAATGCTGATGACTTTTTTATGGTGTGAGCTAATCAAGATGCTACTTGATTATAAAATACTTACAGTATTTTCAATTTCTTTGATATAAATCAAGGTGAGATTTTTATGCATTTTGGATGAAGTTCTAACTAAAGGTGAAATACATGTGCTAAAAGAAAGTCATTGAAACAAGAGAATTGTTAAAAAAGGATGTTTTTCCACTTCAACTCTGGCTTTTCTTGAGTTCCATGGAAACAACTCTCAAATGGACTAGTGTATATATGCAATGTATGTATATGTATGTATATGTATATGTATGTAAACAGCCTGAATTCAAGTGTGTGTGTCACACACTGATATGCTCCATTTAGACAGTAATTTGATGCAGACAAGAATTGTTGAATCACTATTAAGCTAAACTTTCTTAAGCTATATTAATTAGAAGGTACTGTTGCTCGGCTGCAATTACAAATTCTTTCATCTGCTGAAATTTTAATTTAGCTGTGTGGGTTTGTAAATGGGGATGCAGGCCACTGGGAATAGTCTTTATTTAACTAAATTTGTAATGACAATTTTTTACTTCTTATAGATTTTAATATATCAGTGAAGAAACAGAGGCATCCATAAATATTCTCATTTAATGAATACAGCCTTCAGGATACACTTTCTATCTTTTTTGACCAATGGCCATGTGGTCATTGTTTCTTTCTTTTGGTGGGAATTGGTTTGGGATTAATTTAGCCCAGTTTAGTTTAGTTTTAGTTTTAACTCAGATTCTTCTAGTAAATTTTCTGAAATCTCACAAACTACAAGAGGCTGAATCATAACATAACTCCGTATTTGTCACTAACAGTCACAGCATATGTGCTAACACTTCGTTTTCAAAGTAGCAGTCCAGTGACATTTCAAATAATTCAGCCCAGCCAGTGTCAGAACATCAGTGCTTTCCTTACTTCTTTCTGTTCTGGCTGTACAGATATATAGCTGCCAATATAGGAAAATGAAAGAAACAGAATTTTCGCATAATCCTTCCCAAATACATTTCCTGCTATTAAACAGGAGAAGAAGAGGGATCACTGATGCACAGAAGTATCTGATAGTGGCACCATGTTGTCAAAAAAAAATTTTTCTGTTTGTCCTTATTTCATCTGGAATGTCTAAATTTCTGATACAAGGACTAGAGCAAGCATGGTAGATATGATGCATGTGACAAACAGGGGGTACTACATAAGCATAAGGCCAAGTTGGCCATGTGTAATCAGAGGGGCTCTTCACTAAAATGTCACTGCCAGGCACCTAAGCCCATCCTTTTGAAATCTCAAATAACTACTGGAGAGGCAAAAACTGTTGGCGTATTCTCTCTTCCCCTTTTCCTCTTATTTTCCTCTGATTTTTGTTTAAAACTGTTTGTCACATGAAGAGGTCTGCCTGAAACAATCTTTACAATAACTCTCAAATGGGACTGGCAAACAGCACCAGTGCAGAATTTGATCTAGACAAACCCTCCTTTATGTAACAGTTGGGCATACCACATTAAATAAAAGACTTTCAGCAGACTGTTTCCATGTTCATATAACCCTCCAGCATAACTTACAGGGATGAGACAGCATTGATTTCTGCTGGTAAATGAGCTATTGTCCCAGAAAGCCTCAAGCATATTGAGCTATGACTTGCTGAATAGTCTTGATAAAGAGGCGTTCTAAGGGGTTCCCCTAAAATTATAGGCATAACAAAGAAAATGTTCATGATTAACCCATACAAAAAAAGATTTTTTATGTTATACCACATTTTTAGAATCTTTGTGCATAAATAACAGATCAAATAGTTAAAGTAGTGATACTATTTAATCTGCCCAAATCCAAGACATTAGGGTCAATCTTGTAAGTTTTTCCCATGTAAAAAAAAAGAAAAGAGGGATAAAATGGAAAGATATATTAATTAAAGATGATCCAGAAATCTTAGAAATTAGAAGGTCAGCCAGTATCAATATGCTTCCCATTTTAACTTATAAGTTAGGATCTATGAGCAAACAGGAATGAAAGAATAATAATGGCTAATCTCATGCTTCACTTCCTTTTGTTGAACCAGAGAGATATGATTAAGTCCTTTATAGGCAGATCTACAGATACATACAAATTCTAGGCAAAAAACATGATCTCAAAAACACAGTAGCTAATACAATATACACAAAAGCTGACTTTTTTTTTTTNTGCTGTTACCAGTTCTGGCAGGTACAAACAGATGTTTATTGTAAAAAATATGTTTACTAGTTCTGTGCTGCTAAAATGTTCATAAGGTAAAGGTCAAAGAATATTTCATTCCCTGCTGAGCAAATGGTCAGGAAGCACATTTGTCTGCATTTCCTGTCATAACAGGAAGAGTGTAACTTCTTCCTCTCCACAATGGCTTCAGTTCTGCTTCCCACCTCCAGCTCTTTCTCCCCCAGGGCTTTCTAATCCATTCCTTGCAAGACAGCAAGGCTGTGCCTGTGTCTGCACATTCATTACTGCACTCTTTTTACTTAGGCTTCTCGCTCACACTTCAAATTAAAAGTAATTTGACCTAAATATTTACCTTATCATAATTCACTCTAAATTATGCTCAGAACATCAATTTGTAATACAAGCACATTTAACCTTAAAATATTGCATTCTAGAAATTCACAGTACATTTCAGTAGCTCTCTTAAAATGTTACTTCTTAGGTAGTCTGCCAGGTAGTCTGGCATAACATGAAAAGTGTTGCCAGAGTTGTACAGATCACTACAAGTTAGGAGTCTTGAAAACTTGGGGTGCAATTCTTTTCTTGCTGAAACCTAACTTTACCTCTAAAAAAGCAAGGCCAATGCCTAATTTTAATGCTATATTTCAAGTATGTATCTGCGTGCAATTTAATATAAACAATGAATTAAAATGTGTAAAAGATAAAATGTGTGATATTTAAGACAAAGGTTCATTGAAAAAAATTATGCATAGTTGCATAGTCAAGCAGTTACGTTTTCATGTGAAAAAACGTCCCTGGGGGCAGGTGGGGAAATCTCATATCTTGGATAAAATGAAGATGCTTTATGAAAGAATACAGAAAATATAAGTAAATAGGTGGGAAAAATGTTTTTTATCTATCTTGTGCTTGTTAGCATTAATATTCAAGGTTCTTCACTCTTTCATCAGAGAAGCTTCTGATTCAGACGATAGTCTCTTACCCTTTCCTTTTAAATAGAGCTGAAACACAGATGAAAATAGATGCATGAGGCTGAAATTAATTTTGAAACTAGCAGCTTTAGGTATCGAAGTCAGTAGAACAAATCTAGGTCTTCCTGCAAATGGTCATTTCCCTCCAGGATATTCTTCCCCTGACCCATAACCTCACTTTACTTGTCTGCTTTGATTTGTTCTCTATTGAGCTGATACATCACTAATTCTCAACTTACAGTTTTACAGATTTTCTGAAATTAAAGAATGATAAAAGGTCTGGCCATGAAAAAATTAAACAGCAAGTGTTTTTTACTTGTTATACCCTACTGAATTACACAGATGTGATGCTTTAAAAAGGGTGTTTCAATGTTAAACACCTTAATATTGGAGTGTACACTTACTATGGTATTTAATAATAGTTGAGGCCCTGGCAGCTCATTACAAATTGAAAGAAATGTACATTGTGCAGAATCATTAGATAAGATAAACTCAGTTTTAATTGTGAATCTTCAGAAGCAGGAAAAAAATACAAAACTAATGAGCAAGAAAAGCATAGGGACAAAAAATGGTACACCACCCTTCATATTTCCCAATACTAATTAGAAAAAAAATGGGGATCAAATGCAGGAAAGTGTTCCAGATCTGACACCAGAAAAACGTTCGGTCAATATGCTCTCATTCCTGGGTCAATGTACCTCTGGATTTAACTCGCAAAGCACGGATTTAATGAGATATTTTGTGAGAGATCTTGTATAACAGTAACACAATATCATTTATGTCATTATACCTATTTATTTTAGTCCTGGACAGCGCTGTCTGGATGGCTGCAAAGAGAGTTTCAGATGGTCCCCATATAAAGCAGACCACAAAACGCTATCATTAAAACTAAAAAAATATTTCAGACTTTTAAAAAACACAGAAAAAAATACAAAGACTTTTCTGAGGTAGATGAATACAATTTTTTCCTTCATGTGTTGACCATAGCAAAGGCAGCTGAATTATTTCTTTCAATTAAGAAAACACAGGAAAATAAAGTTCACACATTTTTTCCAAATGACCTTCCTTTTTTTTTTTAACCAACCTAGAAGTGTTCACAGATGCCTTCTCCAATCTGCTCTATTGAAATATCTGCAGAAAGAACTTGTAGTAGTCAGGAAGTTCTAGCATCAGATGTCAATACTAATAT
Source organism: Platysteira castanea (assembly GCA_013397175.1). Taxonomy (NCBI): domain Eukaryota; kingdom Metazoa; phylum Chordata; class Aves; order Passeriformes; genus Platysteira; species Platysteira castanea. Next base: position 218,674 of record VYXC01012391.1, read on the forward strand.
TTTTGGCTATCGATTCTGCTGATGGTGCAACTAATACCATGTAAGCAGTCACAGTCTACGTGAATGATCTGTTGACAAGGCTAGCACCTCATGAGCCTGAATAATATTACCAGGGATTCATTCCACATTTATGAAGACTGTATTATCCAAGAATTATCACAAGAATAAAAACAAAGTATTTGGTCACAGTGGCTGCGTATATCAGGATTCACTTGAGAATTTTCATTTCCATTTAATACTATGGTGGTAACCAAACTACACAAAATAAATAAACATTTAATCTAGCCCTGGCAGTTATTCATACTCCTTCTACATGTCTCAAAAAGCAGTGAAAGGGAATTTTTCAGGTAGGCTTCTCTGAAACTTTCACAACCAAAGAGAATTCCTGATCATTCATAGAGTCAAACATTCTTGCCACCTTTGTCACCACAAGGTAACAATGAGGACTAGAATAATACAGCCAACTTGCAGCCCACATGAAACAACATTAAAATAATGGCTCCTCCTAGTTAAAAGCCTGAATTCTTCACTCAAAAGTTAATGTGAGGACTCTTAAGCAGGCCAGGGTAAAAGGACCGGGTCTCTAATGAGTAGGTTGCAGTAGTTTTCCTTTAATTTATCCCCCAAAATCTAATTTTCAAATAGCTTTTGGAAAAGCACAGATTGTATCCTCATATTGCACATTTCTGTGAGATTTGCAGCCAGAAATCTGACTCTGGATAGCTTAAACTTACATTTATTACCAGCATGGTCACTAAAGTACACAAATCCAACCAGCTAGATTGCTCAGAAGAAATTCCCTTGAAGGGAGATCAACACTGTATTTGTCCTTCCCAATCCACTCATACAAGCACTTTGAAGAGCAGGGGATTCTCCTACTGTAGCAGGTAGTAGTGTTCAAGAAAACAGCTGTTTCACTGATGGAACAAATATACCATTCAATGGTTGATATAGATAATTGTTCAGGAGGCTGGGAAAGCAAGGACAAGAATTTTGTTCACCAGGCCTTGTAACAACCTGAACCTTTTTGCAAATATTCTGCTTTCCAAATAGATTCACGTTTGCACTGGGAAAGGAGACAGAATAATTAAGCTACTGCTGTATCTCCTCATATGATATGTGTTCCACATATTTTTACCAGCATGTGCAGTACTGCAGAGGATTTATGTGCCTGAGAACAGCTGAGGATGCACCACCAAGGTATATCGTATGTAACATACCTTGTATTGTGAAACCACACTATGTTTAAATATAGGCAACAATGAGGCAGCTTCTACCCAACTGACTTGCTGCTGTTCTTGCAAACATTTTTTGGTGAGATGGAAAGAAAAAGTCTTCATCTGTAAATGGAGCTACAAACAGGCATTGTAGAAATCTGCTTGAGCTGGTATCTTATGGTATCTTAGCTTTACTAATCAAAAACTTTTAACCATTTGTTTCTGGTGCAACATTTAAATTTTTTTTTTTTTTTTGTATATATTTATGCAATCAAATAAGAAGACAATGTAGGGTTATAAACAAGTTAATATTTTAAGATTACTGGAAGTGTGCAAGTTAGAAAACAAATAAGCTGATGCTGCTACACTAAAGCAGCAATATCTCGTGATCTTTTAAGAACCAGTGAGGTTTGTGAAAGAGTACGTCTCATATAAATGGTTAAAACATCAATCAGGTGTTATTGAAAATATTATTTAATCATGTATATATTACTACAATTAAAAAGCCTGATCCCACGGTCCAATGAAACAATGAAAACCCTGGCTTCACCGAGCTTTGTATCAGGGCACTAAATGCAAGATAAAGTCAGTAGAAATACTTCTAAAATTATCATTAATATATTATTAAAAATGAAAAACAGAATCAAGCCAGTTTTATGATGTGGAGAGTAAAATAATGTAAATCTATACCTCCAGCCTCACAGTGGCTAATCAACATTAGCAAATACTGAACTGGCATTGTTCAGCCTGGAAAAGAGATGGCTGGGGGAACTTAACTACAGCCTTCCAGTACCTGAAGGGAATCTACAAGAAAGGTGGAGAGGCACTTTTTACAGGACAGGGAGAAATGTATTCAAGCTGAAAGAGAGTAGGTTTACACTAGTCATTAGGACAAACTTCTTTACTATGGGGATGGTGAAGCACTGGCACAGGTTGCTCAGAGAAGCTGCAGCTGCCCCATCCCTTAGAAGTGTTTGAGTTCAGCCTGGATGTGGCTTTGAGCAACCTGTTCTTTTGGAAGGAGTCTTTGCCCAGTGGAGTTGGAACTAGATGGTCTTTAAGGTTTCTTCCAACCCAAACCATTCTGTGATTTTATGAGTCTAAGAAATTCTAGCAAGACAAACACTTCCTGCACTAACACTACAGTTGTTAGCATTCTAGTGTTACAGTTTTATTCATAATTATTAATTATGAAAGCTGGTTCTGGAATTCTTGAAACTCTACTGTGAATGATTTTAAAGACTAGCTGTCTTATTTTCTAAAAGTATATTTAACCCCTTGAAAGATAATTTTTTGAAAAAAGTGGAGCTAAAATCTCTGTGAATCCTGTATTTGAGTAACCAAGTTGAGATGGAAGTTGTTGTTTGAACTAATGTTATGAATGGCAACATTTTGTGTTATTATTTACAAAATAATTCAGGTTTCCTTCAAAAAGAAACCATTGTAGCATGGGTAAGTTTTAAACAACTACTGACTTAATATTTAATAATAATTTAAATTCAGTATTTCAAATCAAATTTCAACTCCAAGCTGTAAGACAAAATAAATACAATGATAGTTCTATCTTGTTAGAATTACTGCTTTTTAGCTTGTTTCAAAAGAACAGGCAACGTTTAGGGAAAACACAAAATGTATCCATCATAAAGAACATTTTGCTGTTACACAAGATTTTCTGCTATGGAGGCAAGTTTCTGCTAACACCACAAAATTTAAAAATTCTTGGAAAGCGTATTTAAGCAATATAATTTGTTGTTATGCTTAGGCTGAGTTTTTAATGGCTTTATAAAATCCTACAAGACTAACAGCTTCTCAAAAAATCCCTGAATATATGAAGAAATTTATAGATAAAATTAGTAGTACTACTATATTAATAGTAACTCCGTATCAAGCCCTTAAAAATCAGCTACTGAAGATTATTCCTAAATTGCAGCCAGGTGTATGAAGAACATTAATCATAGTATTAAATAATTATATGGAGAGATTCTCATAATTGTGAATATCCAGTTTCAACAAAACATCCATTCATTTACATCAAACGCAAACAGCAGCAACTTTCTCAGATCTTATTTGAGGATATCAGTTATTGAATTTTATTTTTGTGAAAACAGGGAAGCAAATTCTCTAATTTATGACCATATTTTAACTAGCAGAGACAGTGTTGATAATATGTGACAGCTCCCTAGCCATTTTATTTCAAGCAGAGGTAAAAATTAACTGGTCCTGTTGGACCTAGCTAAATAGTGATGGCCACTTGGTTTTATAACTATAACATGCTAATATTATTGTTATGTGGGTTTTAGAATGTGTTAGGCTACTCAAATTCTTTTAAAAATTCAGACAGGAAAAGATAAGACTTTTTATGAAGCAGTGTAATTTTATATGAAGGAGGTAAAAACCTTCACTCCAAAGGTGAAGAAGCATAAATAATTGGGATGTCTGAATTTAAATGAAAGTCCTCATATTATAATAACTGATAACAGTTCACAAAATATCGTACTAAAAGCCTGTATCCTGTAACAACTCACAGATGTGCTTAACCGTGTATATTCCAGACTGTAGCCAAAGCAAGTGTGGAGTAGAGCACACACAGCAGTTTTTGTAGAATCAAGTCCTCATGTAATAACTTCATAACTGTGCATGTTACTAAACTTGAAAACACTGTATGTGAGGTTTCAGGTTGTTTACAAAAATATTTTTTCTCTGATAGTTTAACATACATTGTGTGCACGTATACATAGATGTTACTATATGCATAGGTACACTAAGTTATCAGCTTTTTAATCACTTTTGATAATAAGTCACCTTATAGATATAATATGATGTTCAAGTCAGGTATTTTTGCAACTCACCTGTCTGTTACGTTCATCCATAATCCTTGTAATCTGAATCTTTTTTCTCCCCATAGTCCCCGTTTTTTCTTCTCTCCTTCTTCCTTAAAATTACGTATTTTTCCCTTCTCTTTTCTTCCTCTTTCCTGTTTCCTCAAAACAAACCTCCTTCTTCAGCACTTGCACTACTCAGTTCACAGTCCCCTGCATCCGTTCCTGCTAAACACAGAAAGGAAATCAAATGATACTATGAAATTGATAACAAATGAAAGTTATTATAGGAAGCTGGCCAAGCATCCTCATTATGACTTAGTGTACAAGTAAATTATAATAAAAATTTACTGCACCTATAAAATAAGTAATGCATGGAGAAAAACATTTTATTCAAAGTCTTATTTTTATGAAAGAAAGCCACAAACACGAATATATCAAGAAATAAAGAAAAAGACTGAAATACATATTGTGAAAAATTTAATGGAATTAGATGTCTCTAAATATCATTCACAGTTCTAATATGACAAATTGCCTAAATCAGAGAGTTAATGAACCGTTCTGTATCTATGTATGCTCAGCAGGCCAGCTAATTGATTTCAGAAGGGAAAAGAATTTTGTATTTTGACAGCAGAGGTGATAATTTCCCTCATTATGCAAGTATGATGGACATTTATTAAAGTGTTACTTGATATATAAGAGATGTCATTTACTTTAAATCCAAAATTCTTATTTTTTAAGGATATAAATTAGTGAAAGTATTATTGAAGATACCTGAAGAAAACTCTAGTGCACTTTTCCCTCATTTCATTTCAGTGTTAATTCTAAAATGTTCTGACAAAGGATTTATAACCTGCAAACACATCTTTTCTATAAAAACAGAATAATAGAGACAGATTTTTAATGAAAATTTAAGAATGTTTTGAAAAATATTTTCACTGTTTTAGTAATGCGTGAGCTTTACAATACTGGCTCTGTCACAGAGCTAAGGAGAGATATGTATAGTATATAAAAACGCACAATGCAGGAAAATAAATCACAAAATGTTATAAATCACATATTTAATTTCTATCATATACAAAGTATTTTTAACAATAAAAAAGTTCATGGAAATAAAAAAAAATACAAAAACGATTTAGTCTACTAGAAGGTAAAAGACACAAGTTTTTTTCCCCCCTATAATCTTAATTTACTGTATTTGTATATTTCTATATTTTTAATAGAACAGTACAAAGTTTTCTGAAACACAGAAGAAGGAAAAGAAATCTGAACAATATGAATTTAAATGTTCTTTTGAAATTTTTATGTTAGCTCCATAGTGCATTAAAATTATTACCTTGGAAATAAAAAATTAGTAATTTTAAAACAAAGGCTGGTATTTCCTTATTTATTCTATTTAGTATCTCAGCCAACTTGATAAATTCTCACAATATGTTACATAACACTAAGCTGATATCCTGGTCATTTAATCCATTATTTGGCTCTGATTCAAAGCTACTGAGGTAGAAAAGCTAGATCTCACTCCTTCTGATCTTCAATTCTCTTTTGATTTTCTTTGCATACATTAAACTTTAAGCTGCTCAAGTGTTTTATCACCCTAAGAAAAAAAGGTCAATGAATAAGCAGTCAGTCTGAGTCTTCCAGCTAGCCACTATGATGTAATTAATGTGTTGGGCAAAACGAAAGTTCAAGTATAATACTTACTGCATTTCTGTACATGAATGTCTTTTTATATTATTTTCTGGGCATATTTATATATCATTAACACAGAACACAGAATGTGGAACAATTTATACTGTAAATATAATAAAATGTAGAGTGCAAAAATTCTTTGGTGCTTTTTATATTTGAAAACAGTAACTTCTCGTTGCTTAAAAAGATACAAAGGTTGTGGTTATATTTGCAACAACAACAAAAAAAGTTTAAAAAAGTCCAAAACTTTGAAATAAATTTATTTTGTAAATGTATTTTTGAAAGACCTTTTCCAAACAAAGTTAGGAGACAGTCTTATCTGATTTTCAGTGTTGACAAACAAACCCAGTCTATTTTTAGAAACAATTTTAGATTTCCTTGGATTGGGTTTCTTTCCTGTTTTTCCTATAGTCTTACCTCTGACACAAAGCACAAGTTAGAATGGTGTTTCCCGTGCACATGCAGGACTCAAAGGAGTCTAAGAGGCTTTCACTGCAGCAGAAAACCCACAATCTAATCCTCAGCAACTGCATATGGAACAACTTCCTCTCCTTTCATTCAGCTGAGGCCAGAGGTGCTATCGGTTTACAGCCCTCTGTCTGCCTAAGCCTCTATTCACTGCAGGGTGGAAGGTCAGGGTGGGCAGATTAGAGCAGTGGCGACTGGTTAGTGAGGATGAGCTGCTCTGCAGATCAGGATGCTGATGCTGAGTGAGTTCAGAAAAAAAATCACTTAATACTGAGAAAACTCCATCAAGAAGGATAAAAATCATAGTGGAGGAGCAGTATGTTGAGTCCCTCCCACACACTATCAGTTCCACATTTAAGACCAGTCTTCAAAGAAGAGCTTTTACAAAAAGTTTAAAGTCAGAACCTTAAAATTCCTGTGATCTATGCAAAATTATCTTAAAGGAATTCATGCAAGACTTGATAAGCAGAATTTTGCATAAAACATATAATTAGGTCATCTGTATAAAACATATAATTTGCAAAGAAACATAAACTTGCTTCAACGGGAAGTAAGTTAAGTTTCCTTGCATGGATTGAAAAAAAAAGCCTTTCTTCCTGTAGGTCCTAGTTTGCATTTTGCCTACTAGTCTAATTTCAAACAAAAGTTTTTCAGTTTTTTTAGCAAATCTATTTCCTTTTCAAAAAACTCCAATTTCTGCTATTCTTACTACTACTAGAAACAAACTGGGAATGCCTGTGACATTCCCTATATTTCACTCAGTCTTTTACACACACAGACACACACATATATGTATGTACGTGTACCTACACACCTATCAACACATAGTCCTTCAAGTGCTATTCTTACTGTGTGTTTGCTCAGAGTTCTATATATTTCATTAGTACATACAAAAAGATAGCTGGACTGATTCCCAATCAATGAAATTCGGATAAGTAGATCAAGTCATCTCATGCAAGGGCTATAACCTTCAAAGGCTGGTAATTTCCAAGTCAAACGAATATAAAGAACTCTGGAGACCAACAAATCCCCATGGCTGCTTAGGACTTCACCAGTGCTCTCAATACCTTTTGAAAGTTTTTGCAGGATCAAGGACTGCAGTATAAAGTATTTAAAGTTCCTGTTTACTGGTAAGTTGTTATTTCACTAATACTAATAAAGCACATTGACTGGAAAAGCTGAATGTACTACAAAAGTCAAATAGTACTGCAGGCTTCAATTATCCAACAGAATCTAAAAAGAAACTTTGTTGAAGTAGCTCCACATAAAAGAAACCTTCCAACTTAATGATATAGTCACATGCAGACAAATTGCACTTAAAGAAACAGTTAGATGCTATTGTGTTATAGTTTTCTCCATTTTTTTGCAAAGCCAAACAGTAAGGAAAAAAACCAAAACCAAAACAAAACAGACTGCTTACAAAAAGAGGAGCTTCATTTTTGGCGGGCTTCTGCTCACTATATGATTTGGCAGAGGCAGTGGTAGCTGACAGGAGATTGATCCTTGAGAAGGAAAAAGAGCTAAAGGACAAATGCAGAGAATCACTTGGCCGCTCCTGTCTCCCTTTTGAACACTCATACACAGACATATGTGCACACATATACGCACATGCACACCGGCTATCCCTGCTCTGCAACACAGAAGAATCTTGACAGAATGGCAGGAAGCACGCACAGAGTGGTCAGGGAAGGATATTATGTCAGCAACCACGAACAATAAAAGGTGTAAAGGTGCTTCCTTCCCTAAACTGTTCCAGAAGTGCAAAATGGGAACCAAAACTATCCACTTCCTTCTCCGTGCAGAACTGTCTGAATCAGCTCTGCTGCAACACCCCAGACAGAGAGTCCTTTGAGCAGTTACATCAGGAGCAATAAGGAGTATCAAAACAAGACAGTAAAAATATTTAATTGATAACCAGAGAAAAAACAAGTTAAAATGTGCTAGAATTTAGGATTTTCATGGGTGCCTTACAAAAGTATCAAACTTGTTGTAAAGATGTCCTTGTTCCATTAAGCAGCTTGCATTCTGAGTGGATTAATTAGGTTAAAACTGAAGAACAAAACAGTATTTTTTTTTTTTACTCTGATATAAGACAGTAAACAAAAAAGTGCTGTTCTCTTACCATTCTTATCTTGATATATAAAAGTAACTTTAAAGATCTATGAAATCTTTTCATGCAAACCTGTTTTCTCAAACAGGTTTCGAATCTCTGTCTAATAATGTGAATGTACTGAGTAAGAACACATCATCTACCTTTCTGATGAAAAATTAGCTGCAGAAACTGCAACATAATCAAGAACATTGACAGTGAGAGATACATATTAAGATAATATGGTCACTCAAAAGTTTTCTCTAAAAACCCTGACTATGTTCCACACACAAAGACAGCTACACAGTGAAGAAACAGCTGGGCATACTGTGTCAGTTGAAGACATTACTCATTTTGGGTCTGTCACCTTGAGCTGGATACAGTTTAAAGAAATACAGAGAAGGGTGAAAATAATTGTCATCTATCATGTTACCTCACTGAGATCATGTGACATTAAAGATAGAAGTAGTTCTTCACATTTACATGGTGATTTGGTTGCATGGTCATTACAAAAGATACAGTTTGGGCCATTAACAGAAGGTTATGGTAAAATCATATATGTCATCACCATGGCAATATACCAATAAAGCAGAAATGGTACGATCTACAGTATGGTTTTCCAGGCAGAAAGCCATGCAGAAATGAATCTGAGTCATCTTAAGCTTTCAAACATCTGTCCACAACACTCTGATTTAGAAATTAAACATAACCTAAACTTATGTGTTTTGATCTTATGGCTAGGCTGCCATATGAAAAGATTGGAAGAGAGTTCATTTTAATCTACTAAATTTAACTCTTAAGAGATCATGCATTTGGCTACAGGAAATATAAAACAAACATTTAAACCATAATGGATATATTATTATAGATGAAGTACTAGAGACTACTAGAGAGACAGTAAGCCAAACCAAAAAAGTCTGTACATAAAGGAGATATTTGTAATCTCTAACTACCAAGGCTTATTATCTTTTCAATTATCTAACCTGACTTCTGACTTATGGTATGAGCTTAATTTATAATGGAGAATAATTCAAGGGCAACGAAGTTCTGAACCAAGGCAGGAGTAAAACGTTCATAAAGTTGCAAACTTCAAAATCATTCCTTATATGTAAGTTGTTACTTAGAACTTTAAGAGAAAACTTAATTAATTTGATTTGAATTCATATTTCATTAATTTTTCAACTGATTTTGAAAGTGTCTACTGGACTTGTAAGATTATTTCAACTGATGCTCCATTTATTAGTTTATGTGTTTATGTATAGAGGATAGTAGAATCCGTTTATTTTAAATCAGAGCTTCCAGAGTTATACCTTATTTGCTTGTTTACATTTCAGCATATTCCTAGTATAATGACAATGTAGCAATTAATTGCAGAAAATTCCTCTCTCACAGATGAGTTATTGGCTTATTCAATACCAGTATTTTCTATGCCCTGGAACAGACATGAGAATATTTTGCAATGTGATTTTTTTTTTTTTTTCCAATTTGGAGTTAAACACCTCTGAAGACTCATTGTAAGAATGCTTCAGACAACTGTGATCTATATAGCTTATAAATCAAATACGGAACCAAGTTATCTCACAGAGCAAGAACTTGGGCAGCAAGGGTGGAAGAGTTTCTTGTTTTCCAAAGTTCCCCTGATAAGTTTTTTGGGGCAAACTAAACATCATTACCAAAATAGCGGAGAAGATGATACTTCTTAACATTTGCCCTATTTCACTATGCCACAGACCCTGCTTTTCACGAGACTGAGGTATCCAGACACAGAATACCTTGTCGGTAACTGCCTCTCTATTTAAGGCAATCCATGCATGTATGAAAGGAAAAGAGTGACTTCTCTTACCTTTCACAGAATGTGCTGAGAAGCACCCATCCAGCTTAGTGAAGGAGGATTTTATGAATATTGCATGCATGCTACACCAAACCTGGTCATGCTGGTAAAGAACCATGACAGGAGACCAAAATACATGCAAGTGATTGTAGAATTTGCCACAGATGGTGAGTCATTCCTTGCAGCAGTGCACCAAGAGAAGCAACCAACAGGTGAAAACTGATTGCCTGGACTCCAGTAAGACAAGTGCCTGCTACGCTTGATGAAGAAAGGAAGACTTGGCTGATTTACAACATTTCTGAAGATGGCTAAAATGAAGAGGAGTATTTGAATTGTAAAGCAAAAATTGCAGACACTAACACAGATTTTAAGGAAAGCAGTTAAGTGATATGCTAGTATAAAATATCTGCCTGTGAAGAGTCACTTTTAAAACTACAGTAACTATTGGGTTGTATTTCCATGTGTACCCATAACCCAAAAGAAAAAAAAATAAAGTAAATAGTTTGAAGAAAAGGTTTACATGTGTATGATTAGGTTCATGAAGTACCCTTAACAGCTAGATGGACATACTGGGAGTGTGACCAATAGATACGGAATAAGATCCATAAGATACTTCAGAGACTGGCTGAAGCATAACAATTGCTTCAATTAGACATGCTAATAACAAAAGGGAAAAAAATAAAGGACTGAAAACTGAGTGGTCTGAAACCTAATTGGTCTGAAATGGAGTAGAAACCTGAGTGAAAATGGAGTAGGGATATTGGACCACTGCAAATTCACCTAGGAGTCTTAATGGTTTCGAGCTAATAATTTGATTGGATTCCTTTGTAGTTACTAGATGCATAAAAAATATCATGAAAGGTGTTTTATAAATTCAGTCTGCCGTTTACTGAGCTAAAGAGGAAGCACTTCAGCGTTAAACAGGGTAAGGTTTAGCATCTTGTGAGTTGAAAAGGTCTTGGAGCTACTCTGATTTGGGTCTACTTGTATTGAAATACATCTTGCACATCAGGTAAAATATTAGTGCTACAGTTTGGGAGCCCTCTTATACACAAAAGACTTTAGAGAGTGTTGACTTATTCCAGGAAAAGTGTAAGATCTCTAGTGTTAAGTTATTGCATCACCTGAAAGCAATCTCTGACTGTGGTTAGACCTAGATGTACAGATTTGTTAGTAGTGTTTGTTTGTGAGGAAGTCTGTGTAACTTATATCCCCAAAACAGCTTTTAAGAATCAGGGGATAATTCCAGGTATTACTGGAAAAAGCTGTATAATACAATAGCAAATCATAGTCTGAACTTGGGTACAAGTGCTTAGTAATGCCAGTATCAGTAACAAGCAATTTTAGATTTCCTCTATTGAAGAAACTATGGATTAATTCTCAAAAGGATTATTTCCTAACAGATTTTTGATTACTTTCTGCTTATAATTTGCTGAATTACAGAAATGCAAGGAAGCTTGGTACATGCACTTAGGCAGTGTCTGTCTGAACTATGGTCAATGAGGAGTCTAGAAGCAATAGATGGAATGGATGGAGAAGAGAATTAAATTTTCGATAAAACAGATGGTCTTGTCATAATCTACATGGGCCTGGTCTCCTTTGTCTTCATCCAACAAGTTCCAGAGAAATTTTATACACCCTGACCCAGGATCGTCTTCTCACTCAAAGAATCCTCCTTTGGAATCCTCCAAAGGAATCCTCCCTTTTCTCACTGTAATCATGCATATCTGTGTTTAACAACACAGATGAGTTCCACTATTCCAGGTTTGTGCTGCACTACGACTTCATCTCTGTGAGGAGGAACAAAGACTTGGATTGCAGAAACCTCATAATCTTATTTTGAAAATTAATGTCTTACACATTTGCAAATGAATCATTACAGGAAGTTTTTAAATAAAAGAGAAAGCTTTTAGAAACAGTATTTTTGTGACATAAATAAATGGAACAAACCATAATAAGAACCCAAACTGTCTTTAAATTACCAAACAAATAAATGACTGAGGACTGTGGCTGGTTCAAAAATTAAGCTGAAAATTAGGGAGGATCATCTAACGGCGTAGAATAGGGGAAAAACTGTGCATGAAAATACCATAAAACCTGGAACATGAATGTAGAAATTAGGAGAAAAAAACCTGAGATGCGAATAAGTTCCTCATTATAAGAAAATATGTACTTCCGCCAGAAAACAAACTCCATAGAAAAGTTGTCAAGGGGTTAATAAAAGGAATCCTTTCCAACATAATTAAAGTAAGTGACAAAAATTGCCAAGGTAAAGCTTGAATGAAAGTAAAAGTGTTTCATCATGTTCATGATGGGAAATATCTTGATAGGAAAACTGCATAAATATGTTGGGGTGGCACATCATTTTTTTTCTGGGTTGGAAGTGTGGCTTACGGTGTTGCCCATTTAAGAGTAATTTGAGTAATGTCCAGAAGATGAAAGAGAGAGAAGTTATAAGATTATTGCTGGTAAGCATAACTTCTGTGATCTTATAGTCCTGAAAACTTGAAAAAAATATAGCAAACTCGACTAGGTATTTTGTAAAGGTTTGTAATTTGTGCTGATAAGGAGAAGCTGAATATATAAAGTCATTGGGAAAGAGCTCAGCTGATGGGATAGGGAACTCAAACACTAATACCTGATAATGGACATCAATTCTCAAGGCTTGCTGCATTTAGAGATATGATAAATCTTTGTAAACAAACAATGTTAAGGAAATATTTGAGTCACTTATAGTTTCCCTGCCCTAATGGCAACCACCTATATAATACCTTGAATTTGGCTAGCTGCTCAAGACAAAAATGGACAACAACTCTTAACATGGTTCAGCTTCCTACCAGAGAAATGAAGCAATCAAACATGAAAGATTTCACAGGTGTCCTGAGCCACTGAAATTCCACAAAATCTGTACAAACCTTTGGAGTCCCATGGAATCTGTGTATACCAGACTCTCAAGCTATTTGATAGTATTTTGATGTATGATAACACCTACTCAGGCTTGAAAATTTTGATCATAATGGCTTAGATATTTTTTAATTTATTTTTTGCTATTAGATCTTGTATGATGGAACCAGCCACCCAAGTCCATCACTGACTTGCCAAAGATGGAAAAAATCTCAGATAGACATGACTTTAAATTTAGAGAATGTTACTGATTTCTATATTAATTATTTCCATTTCTACTCATTTTAAGGCATACCAACATTAGAACAGATCCACCACTAGTACTGACAAATGAAGTCAGATAAACATTGTAAGCAGAGTTAGTACCTAATGAAGACTAATGATTTTAGAAAAAATCAGTTACCTTTATGTTGTAAAATTCTTTGGCTCCTCAGTGTACCCCAAACTGATCCTTTATTTCCAGCTAGAGAAGCTGAAAAGTGAGATATATTATCTCTGTCTAGAAATAATTTGTCTATGTTGTTAGACCATTTTAACTACAACTATACTACCACAGAAACAAAAAGTTTGTTTTCTTGTAGCATAGACCTAAATACATAACTCAAAATATTTAAGTACCTTTATCAGTTTTTTAATGCAACCTCAGATCAGTATATCCTTCATCTGGCAATTTCTTTCTTAAAGAGGAATGATTAGACACAGAAATGTTCTGTTTCTCTTTTTCGTGTATTCAGTGATAGAAACACATCCTTTNGATATGAAATGTATGTCAGGTACATAATAAGGCTAATAATAAAAAAGAAACCCCACACCTGCATTTCATTGCAGAGAAGTGAGGAACCACCTCTGTGAAATATGCGTCCTTCCTAACGGCAAAGATCATAAATTAGGACAGGTTGCTGCTATTAAACATACAAAATACAGACAATTTAAGCAGAAACACACAAATTCAGAATGGATTTGCTCTGAAAGAAAGAAAGAAAAAGTATTGCGGCACTATAGCAATGAAGCATTTACAAATACAAAGAATTTACAAGCCACTTGATAGGACATAAACCTTGCACATACATTGCCTTGTGCCTCAAGTCTGCAATCCTGCATGTCCAGGATGAAGCATCTATTGGAAAAACAGAATGTTCTGGCTACTGAGAAATAAAGTGTATGGCCATATCTGTTAGCGCTGCCACGCCACAAATCATTGGCTGAAGGTATTTGCTTTCGACCTCCTGGCTGCATCTTGACAAGAAGNTTTTTCGTGTATTCAGTGATAGAAACACATCCTTTTTGCTTTAATTCCTGACCTTCCCAGAAATGTCAAGAATTAAAAATAGATCTTCTGAAATGTAGACTGCACAACATTGTGGAGACCTGCTAAGCTGCTCACAGTTCAATCTTTTTGTGTGAATGCTAATATGATAAATATGAGTATAAAACTATGACACTCTCTGAACTCAACTCCTTGTCCAGAGACAGCTGCAGGCTTAAAATGAGGAGAAAGANGCGGCACTATAGCAATGAAGCATTTACAAATACAAAGAATTTACAAGCCACTTGATAGGACATAAACCTTGCACATACATTGCCTTGTGCCTCAAGTCTGCAATCCTGCATGTCCAGGATGAAGCATCTATTGGAAAAACAGAATGTTCTGGCTACTGAGAAATAAAGTGTATGGCCATATCTGTTAGCGCTGCCACGCCACAAATCATTGGCTGAAGGTATTTGCTTTCGACCTCCTGGCTGCATCTTGACAAGAAGAATCTCTCTATGGTTGAAGAGCTGAACTGGATTCCCACTGGTTTGGAACTAGGAAGATGCATAACCAGATACAGCTGCTTATAAAAAAGCAAAGATAACATGGAATTTGCTGTGTAAAAAAAGTAAAAAAAAAAAAGCCTCATGGGAGAAAAAATGTCTGAAATAACTGGCTTAAAATGTCTACTGAGGAAGAAGTTTTCTGTTCTAGCTGAGTGGGATATATACAAATTTTATTTTTGTCCTTACTGGTTAAAAACCAGGCAAATAATAGATATATTTCTGTTAAAAATATTCACATAAAAATATTCACATGAATATAGAGAAAGAGAGAAACCTAAGATATACAACACATTGAGGAGTTTTGCTGTGATATGATAAAAAACTAAAAGAGCTGCAGCCTTGTCTCTGCATTGGTTACAAAGACATAAATAGCCTCATTTAATTTAGGATGCTACTCAACCACATCATAGTTCATATTTAGTTTTTGAAAACTGTGCTAGGTAACTAATTCATACTTTCCACATGAGGATTTGATCTTCCAATTTTTCACAGAATTGGAGTTCAACAGCTCTCACCTCAAGACTTGTAAAAGCAAAATTTCTCCTGAAAGGGATGGTGTTTACCTGCTACTGTCTGTAACTACAAAAGCCACAAGTGAGCATCACACCCTGCTTACAGAACCTCAGCTATAAGCACTCCATTAGCACATGCAGCTGGATTTATTTATTTCTTACTCATATACAACACACTGCATTTGGCAGTAGCCAATGCAAAAAATCAACATCCTTGACAAATATCAGAAGAAAACAAATATGCAAAATATTCCTAATTTGCAGAAGGAAAATACAGAAGAATTTGCTTGATAGTCTTTGTTCTATCTTCAATGAGCATTTTGTTTTTCTAATAGGATCACTGCCAGTATTCCTCATATTATTATCCTAAAACCATGCTGAAAAAGTAAAAACATAATCAATACAAAGATATATTAGCTAAATCTTTTTGTGGCCATGAAAGTACATTACATTTCTCAGAAATGGCACTTTTTGAGGTCTATTGATATGTAAGATGATTTCTGATAAAATGTATCCTTAGAAACAGGCAGCTGTGGCAAAAGTGGCAGGCAGCATAGTTCAAAGAATTGGATTCAAGTTTGGGGTGAAAACATGTCTGAGATCTTCTCCTTTTTCTGTCAAAAATATTTCATGTCACCTTCATTTTTTACTCAGTTTCCCTGCTGGAACCTGTGGATTCGGTCATGCAAGTATTCGGAGAACTGAGTACAGTGAATATTTACTATGCAGTAGAGCAATTCTGAGGGCTATACTTCTCATCTGGCATAATCACTGAGTACATAAACAAATAAAGAAGATGATTTAGAATATTTAAAAATATATAAAAGCAATGTTAAGTGCCAAGATTATGATTGTAAAAATATTAATACCTATATTTAAGACCACTCATTTAATAAAGTTATAATTACCTTGTATACCTAACACATTTATATATGCATGATATTCTAGCTCTATCATCCTTTATGCTAATGTATGTCTTCTTGAAATAAAGATATTTGACAGTACTGTCATATAAGGTCCAGCATGGTACACAGCAGATACATCAATTTCCTGTTTCCCTCTCTCTCTTAGAGCATCCTAATCAACCTAATTAAAGCTTAGTTCATTTGAAATCTCAGATGACAATTTGTTTAACTCTATCCCACTGTGGTCGTTTTATAAAGAGAATTAAATTTGATCTTCTGACAGCAATTATTAAATGATCCCAACTGGCCCCAATTAAGACACATGGCTCACAGGCCTAAAAATCCAACAAAGTGCCAAGCCCTGTCTTTCACATGCATGTCTTCCTTTACCTTGTTTTATTTTCTTAAAGCCAACTAAACTCATGTTAGAAGTAGAACTGAATGCCATTTGTAGACTAATTCAATGCATCACTTTACTTTCACTGACATTCTGAAGTAGGGACAACACATTCAAAATCATTGTTTTGAAACCTTTCTCTAATTCAATTCACCTATTTTTAATGCTCTTCACTGTGCTGTGTATGACCTACATATGCTTACTTGTAAAATACTGCCTACAACAAGCGGTGACTAGAGAAACATATTAAATATCCATGGTTGGAGTTTTGCACTGCTTACAATTCTCCTTTACAGTAATACATCTCTTCTGTAAGCAATTCCACTTGGTTGTCACCTGTCCACGGCAGAAATTCAAAGAAATGGGATGTTCATGTAAATTCTGAGGTTAACCTTTTTTACCTTTAATTTCCGATCTAATTTTTCCACACAGGTTCAGTGATAATCTGCAAAGAAATGTTCCCATGATTTCACATAAAGGCAGGTAGCCCCAGGATTTTGAACTCATTGATTGTGTGGTACTCCAGGGAAATAGCTGAATTAAAACCACCCTCATGAGACTGAAGCAGCTTCCATACACATCTGGCTCTTATTCTAAACTCTAACACCTGCTTGGAAATTCAACCCCCATTTTTTCTCTGAAGAACAAATGCGACAGATTTATCTAATGCCATTTGGTTTAGGTCAAAGCTGAGCTGTGTAGTGTTCTGCTAAATTAATTGCAATGTAATTGATATTGTTTGACACAGTTTTATGACGAGGCTGCTCTCTCACTAGTACAATACGTAAGATTTCATATTTCTGCACATTCACCCCAAGTACAGCTTTGAGTAAAAACATTAAAATACAGCACACATTTTTTGTCTCAGTATTTCCAGTAAATCACTGTATAAAATAAGATTATGTGTACAAGTATCATTAAAAGATTAAGTACCAAATAAAAAATGCAGTAAGGTTCATTATGGAGATTTTTTTTTTGAATTTCCTTACTTTACAGACTGAACAAATGGAAGCATGATTTTCCCTAACATAAAACAGATAGAAAAACACTAACTTTCAGTGCAAAATTTTCTTTACTAACAGGAAGATGTGCAAGTTTATGTAAAACAAAATTTGACACATTTCCTGTTGAGCTGGGAAATACATGCATTTTAGGTTGGCCTAACCTCTTCTCAAGTAAAATATTTTTCTTTTTTTTTTTAACTGGTAAATATTTCATTTAAGAATTAAAAAACATGGGCTTCAAAAGGCAGGCAGCATTTTTGCTTCTGGAAATGGTATGTGACACTGGTAAACTTGAATGCAATAAAGCTGAGGGAGAATTTATAATACAGCATTGAAATTTCTGAATATTAAAAAATATTTCAGTATATTGCTAATTATTTCTTATTGTATTCTAATAATACCATACAAGATATTAATTTTACTTTTTTTTGCTAAAACCAGCAAACCCTGTAACAGGTTTAGTGCAAAGAGCTGAAAATATCCTGTGGAAAAAACTCAGTACAGAGATCAGATCAACCCAAATCCTGCCATTACTCAGCACTGCAGTGATATGCAAATGTTTGTAGTGGTTTAAGGAGCCAGTGGGGGCTGGAAACTCTACATACTCAACTCCAACATGATTGCAATTGAACCTCATCAAAGTAAGAGCTCATAATTTGTCACAGAAAACAGCCAATTAACATATGTTAGAAAAAAGCTCCCATAAAGATAATATATGATTAACGATCCAATGCAGCTGTCATAAATCTAGTCTGCATTTAAAAAAAAAAGTATCAGCCTGGGCTTCTGAATGTTTGCATTGACAATGGAGACTATATTTTAAAAAGCTACAAAGAACAAGCCCCTAGTATTTCCTCCAGGTTTGGAGTTAGAGTTTTGAGAGATCCAGCACTATTTGCAGTTCTGGCTGTTGTGCTGTAAATAGTTAAGACCCTTGTCAAAACACAATGACTATTTTGTTTTAGTGCTGTTTTAAAATGTAGACCTTCAGTGGGAGTGAGGTGGCCTCCATTGATGTACTTTGCTGTCAACACAATCCGCTGAAAACACAGCATCTCCTTATTGCTACCAAAAATGCACTGTAAAGACACGCACTGTAGCCCCAGGGCCAGCATTTTGATACTGGCTATTCAAATGCACGGCCCTGACCAAAATTCCACCCTAGCCAGTCCTGTTATTTCATATTTACACTGTTGAAAATGAAATCTCTATGCTGCCTGCAACCATTATTTGTATAAAAAGAAGGATTTAAAATCGTTTACACATATATATGCATGGAGAGTGACGCCTGTTGCTTTATTAAGATAGAACAGTGACTGTGCCTGATCTGAACAAGTATCTTTACTCCTCGTATTTTGTACAGCAATATCTGAATTCCTGAAACACTGCATAAATAAGCTGCTATTTTTTTTACAAAGTATTATGCATTTTTCTTCCTGCTATCATTGAGGATACCATGTGGCAACCAGCAAACTCTGAAGCAACTTGAATAGTACCTTTTTTGTATGTGTGTGCATCTGTGAGCATGTGTGTCCTTGTCTTAACATGGTGTTGTAAAAGGACGTACATCCTCTTCTCTATTTGAAAGAGATCCAAAAAACCCTAGGTTTTGAAACTCAGTAGTCTGATTGGACATTGGTCAATGTATTTTTAAAAATGTTTAACTCCAGTCATACATGGTTAAAAATGGACAAATTTTAGTTGGTGCTAACAAAGAATAATATAATAACAATGGTATTCTCCAGAAGTGAAATGTGATAATTTTTAAGGTCCTTTTCTCACCTTTAAAGTCCTTCAGTGATTCAGAAATGCTGTTTCCATTAATGTTACATGTTGGAGTTTCTGTCATCAGCACAAAGTTAATTCTCTTAAACGAGAATTTATTATATTGTCATTCAAGTGTCTGATGACTACAAAGCTGTGGATTCACAACCCCTGAATTGGCAGACATTTGAATATGCTAAAACTTCATATGCTGAGAGGTCAAAAGGAAAACCTAAGTGTTTAAAGCTACTCATGTGAGCAAGACTGTCTCTAAAAGATCAAACACACTGATATTTCTTACCCTTTTACATAGAGCAAAAATGGATATTTTTTGACATTCCTCACTATGTTACATTATGATAAAAAAAAATATCATGAATCATTGCCCCTTTTAACAAAACACTGTGAATAATATTAAGGTTATGCTGCCTTTTTTTTTTTTTTCCTCAGGAGTGTTTTCATTGATTCCCAAGCAATCAGTAACATTTTTGATTAAGAACTCAGAAACAGCTGAAAATCCCAAGGCTCCTCTACTACTGAAAATTCATGACTTTGACTGTCCCCAACTAATGACAGTAAACTATGAAGCCTCAAGCAAAAGAGATTAATTTCAATTTTGCAATGAAGAGACAAAAAGACTGGACAAAATACACTCCATATCTATTAATTGTTATGTCTATTAGAGAAAATTCACTTTTGGTCCTAGAGACAGTTTGGGGTAAGTAATAATATTCAAGGTGCAAAACCTTCAGTACTTTACAAATGATACAATAAACAAGAGCCAGATGAGAACTGTGTATTTTTTCTTACAGTTTTTTTAGAATAAAACCACATTTTGGATAAGATAGATTCAAGTTTAGTATGTCTTCCTGATAACAGTAAACAGCTAAAAAAATCTCCTACAGTAAGACCAGGATAATTAAAACAAGTTTTTAATTGTATGGAAATACTGTGTCAGAGTGATTTCCTAGGTTGTAAACCTAAATTTCCTCTCTTTGTAGGTAATACAAAGATAATTTCACAACTAGGTCATGCGTAAATGACCAGTAAGTATCAGTGCACTGCTACTAAACAGCATACTTTCCAAGAGAATTTATCAAATTGTAGTTTACTTATCATAATATCTGCAGGTAAGAAATCTTCAGCATACTCTTTTTTACATCAGATATAACAAATTATGCATGATGAAATACTGTAAGTACATTCATACTGCTATCTATCCATGCTGTACCGCAAAAGTGAAAACTATCTGAGTCAGTAATGGCTTCTACTAAGTGGAAATGTCAGCAGCATGCCATAACCTAATTCAAGATGTTTTTACAATTATTTAAAAATTCAGAATGTAGAGCTTGCAAACAGAGTTCATGAAAATAATATCCCATTTCCTGATTGTTTTTGTGCATATGGACCTCTGTTGGAATCTTTCTATTGATTTTTACAAGCTGAGATTTTGGAAAAAAAGTTGAGAAATACTGCATTAAATGCCTAACTTTAATATCACGGTTGCAGACTATGAATGGCCTTAACCCACACATCTCTAGGGCATTATCCCATTTAAATAAAAAAAAATATATACTGGTGCTTCTCAGTTTCTCCACTAAGTCCACTGGTTGGTTCTGGAGAGGAGAGATGAGTCATCATGATGTGGAAGGCTCTAAATCCTCACAGATTACAGCAGTAACAAAGCATCACAAAAATTAAGCACAAAACTTTCAAATAATAACATTCATCACCGTCGTCATCCTCTTACTCTCTACATGCCATGTTAGTACAAAGGTTCTACTCCTGTTGCTTAGAGATGAACACTGAGGAATCAAAGGCTCCATTCTGCAATTTTGCATGAAACAGCTGTAAAATACTTTGAATATCTTCAAGAATAAATTAGGAAGTTTAACAACAGTAGCTTTTGCTGTTAAAATTTCTAAATTACTGAGAAATTTGGGATAAAATTACCAGGATATTTTGGATACTGTCACGTAATTTTAGTCATTCAACATTTTCCCATACCAGCTCATGGACTGACTTTTCAACACCAGCACCCTGAGACAAGAACTAACTGATTTATTTCCCATGTTAGAAGATCTTGTTGCTCGGTTTTCATTTTTTTCTTGGCTCCAATAGATGGAGGCAAATCTCTTGCTGGGTTGTAAGTTTAGTGTGGTTTTGGGGCTGTTTTTTCAGGTCAAAGTCTTTACTTTTGCGCCTTTTTTTTTTTTTTTTTTTTTTTTNTTTTTTTTTTTTTTTTTTTTTTGTTGTGTTGTCTGTTATCCTTTGATGTTAGATTCCCAGATAATTTGTTCCAGTTCACAAAGCAGTTTCTTCACATGCGAACCATGCGTTAGTAAGTCTGTAGTTCCTTCTGAAATGTCTTGCAGGGATAAAGAGAGCTTGCAGCAAATCTACATGAGGTTGTTTCTGAAAACCCTACTGCTGCACGATTCTGTAGAAATAATGACTGACAAGACATATGCAGGAATTTGTGGTATGAATTCACGTGTGTAGAGACTGGTAGTTGTAAGTCTTACTGTACAATACCTTGTCTCCTAAAAAAACATGGGAACATAACTTTGTCCATCCTTTTGCGAATTTGGTTAAGCTACTGCATCACTCATTCCCCTTCTTCAGTCAAAAATACACTGATTATGATGTACAGTGTCATGTCCATGGTAGGCTGGTTTTCCACGGATTTAAAATACAAAGTTTTAAAATCACAGCTCACTCCACTCAGCCTGGCTTATCTGATAGAAAGCAGAAGAGCAGCAAGAACAGAGCCTGACACTACCTGGAATAGACTGTAAGAATTCTTTCAAAATAAGCAGGTTTTGCACCTGCCACAGGCAAAGCATATTTTCCATCAAGACCGATTTGCATGCAGGAGAGTACCAGTATTTGCTTGTTTCCTAAACCCTAAGTCAGAGACATGCACTGCTGCCATGTAAGAGGGTGAGATTAGATGTTCATCTTTTTAAGACTTGTCAACCTCAATCAAAGTGGTTTCAAATACTCTTAAACTGTATGGTGTATGGTCACTCCGATTAATGAAAAAGACACTTCCCTGAGTCGCTACAGTCAAACCAGCATGTGCTGTGATCCTGTTGATCCTCACAAACTAATCAGGGTCAATCTGGGTCAGATTTATGTACTGCAAATTCTTTAGGACAGGGACAGTATCTTCCTATAAACTCCAATGATGCAAAGAATAACAGGTTAAATAATGGGCCTACAACCATAAGACTTCAAACCTGTACAGGTAATAAAGTTAAAGACATTTCAACCAATGATGTTTTGAAGGCACTATTCTAACAGAAAACAGTATGTTACTAATGAATTGCAACCAAGATCCTGATCACCGGGAATGTTATAGATACCAATCTATTCTATAATGATTTTCATATGCCTAACATGCTGGCCAAATTCCATCTTGGATCATTGTTCTACCATACAAACTGTAATGCAGCTGAAGATGACACTGCTTTTTGGTTAAGACAGATTTCATAATTTTTCGTCCTCTTTGAAGTGTCAGCATTTCACCACAGCTCTGCTTTCAGAGTCAGGTAAACTTACGGTGTTCCTTGCTCATATTTTGCCTGCAGTAAGTTGTGTAGAGGCCTATTTCATATGCAATTAGAGAACTTTTTTATTAATGGGAATTTCAACTTATCTGAGCACAGACTTTCTCTTTTACTTTTCTAGAAAAATAACACAGAAAAAAATGCTTATAAGAACTTACTTTCAAATTAATGAACATTAATGAAGACATGAACTTTTTGCATCCACCTCCCCCTGACAATGTAATTAATATCTATATTCAGATGAAACTGATTACAACGTGGAGTTTTTGGAAATACCAGCTTATGGATGACTATAACAATGCCATGAAAGAAAACAATGGACTAAACCTAAAGGAAGGATAATATTTCATTCTTGAACATTGTCTGAATAAACCTAGAATTGTCTTTCCAAGGCTGAGTCTCTGTCCGGTTTTGTCAAATATCAACACTGACCTTGAGAAGATTGTTTAATGTTTCCTACTGGCTGTACTTCTTAAGCCTGAAATTACAGTCTGTAAGTAATCAAATTGGTCTTCCATTTTCCAAGGTACAGATGGCAGAATTCACTCATACAAAATAATTCATCACTACATTTTATATTCTGGTTTGCTGTTAAATCTGTATGAGGATGTATTGATATATTTGCTTATATTTTAATGGAGTTTTCTCCCTGAATTTTGGCTATTTTTCAAATGAAATGTGTCAAAATTTCTACTTGACAGGGTAAAAATAATTTTGGAATACAGTAAGACCTAGAATTACATGAAAACAGGCTATATTTTGAGCTTTGTCTCACTGAAAGAAAAGTAACTTTTGAAAAATATGGTACAACATACTCAGTATATTAAGATCATTGGCAAGAAGTTGCATGTATTTTAGTCAATATATGTTGTGAGATTGATTTTTTATAAGTATTATAAACTTAAATCCTTTGTGAAATTCACTGTCACATTGGTTTTGACTACTGCTGGACTTTTTACATTTTACTGCAGAAAGCAGGCCCCGTGTCACGGCTGTGAGGTTTGTAGCTGTATAGTAGGATTACATGTCACGCACATTATGAAACCAAGAAGTGTGAAGCATAAATATGTGCATTGCATAGAAATAGTGACTCATCTCAGTGCCGTGCACCTGTTGCAGTGTGCAGTGACTTTTTTTAATTCTTCCCTCTTCATAGAATAATGATTGGTAATAAGTGATTTAGTTCTACATCCTTTTTCTCTTCTGTCAGCTAGAAAATAATGAAAAAATTCCTAGTTTTCATTTTAGGAGTGACTAGTGTCTGTAACTGAAAATCTGATAACAGTGTAGTATAATATTTTGCTCTTGCAGTCTTCAGTGAAGGCTAAGATTTTTAAAGATCAGCACAGCCCTTCAGAAAATACTTTCTACAACCGGAGTTCATTTTTAATCTCTTGCTGTTTATCAGTGATTTGATCTGAGATTATGAAGCAGGTTACCTTGATCGTATTACAGCTTAAAGTCGCTGTTCTGACTTTTTGCCTCCATGCACGTGTATCTTATTTCCCTTTTGCAGTCCTTAAAAGATAAATACATTAGCTACATAAAATGAAAGAGAAAAGGAAAACACTTTGAAAACATGTAATAATGTTCCAACTTTATCATATATCTTAAGTAAAACTGGAGTTTAAATGAACATTATATGCAATGTCCTGAAGAGATGAAGCTTCTATTAGAATCAGACACCTACAGATTTAAGCAATCAAACAAATCTGATTTTTGCAGTCATCTGATTTTTTTGGTGTTTTCTATCTTAGTATCTGAACTCATGGCAATGCTTGTGGCACCACTTCTTTTATCCTACCTTCTCTGATTGTAGTAGTGCATTTTTCTTTGATAAAGGGGAAAAGTTCATCACTTTAGTTCATCTTAAATAGTCTAAAAATATGTCCCTGCTGCCAAGTTGTTAATTCTAATGCAATATTCCAGCTGTAGGTCACTAAGCAACACAATCTGAACATGTCAAAATTAATGACACAAAAAGACTTTAGAAGCAACCTTCACTTAAGCACTTCATCAAGTCTCAGGGTACTACAATAAGGACTGAGATAGAATGAGAAACAGAGAATTTAAAGTGCTGGGCAGATGCTAGTCCAAATACATTTGTTCAAGATACGAAGAAAAAAGAAAATATGCATACCTTTGTAAAAGGAATGGCTTTTTTTTGTATCTAATATATTAGAGAAATTGTTAAAGTTTATCCTCTCATAAAGATTACTTGTGCAGTGCTGCCAAGGTCAGGGTCAGGCTGAGTTATCAGCCACAGACTGGTAAGTGCCAGACAAGCAATAAAAGCTGCCTTTTTCTCCTTTCTGTACTGCCTAACAGCCAGTTTCTAATTGTATGCTGAAAAACAGGTAATCGAGCAACAGTTTCCCTCAAGTTTGAGATAAATTTTGCATTCTGACACATTTCTTTCTGAGTTGTATAAATTTATCCATATGTAATGTATTAGTCCCAGAAGAAAAGTGACCTAAGAATCCGAACAAGAGGCAAAATAATATAAATACTGTCATTCTTTAAGGATAATTTTGAGTCATCTCAGTATGAGTCTTTTTCTAGCACAAAGTTGCAACAAGCACTGAAACACATTATCTATTATTGAATGTAGTAGTGTTACACTTTTGATTTTCAGCAGTGTTTTGGGAAACACTGAAACTGAAGAACGTAATATTTAGCAATGATCTGTAAAATGTGCTCTATATCTTTCCCAGTAATTGATCAATATTCGCACTGTGGGCATGAAGTGTAGCATGAATAAGAACAAGTAATATGTTAATATTGGTTATTCAATCCTTGAACTGTAACAGAGCTATTTTTGTACTTTGAATAAAAATAGATTAACACATCTCTTTTACCATTTTGTATCTAGGGAGAATAAATCATGAGCAAAAGAATGCATGGTATTCCACGATGCCACAATAAAATTTGCTCATAGGAACCAGTGCTATTAAAACCACCACATTCTGCTGGGATTGTGGTTCAAGGCTTAACGATTAAGACTAAGTTACCCTGAAGACTACCTAATAATGAGGATTTGTAAATTCCCAGCTTAATAATATGCAATACTTTTAGATTCTTTCAAGAATTTTTTGCGCTAAAATGTTCACTTGTATTGCTATTGACTGTAATCCATTGGAAGACTACTAAAAATAACAAGACAAAAATAAAGTTTAAAAAGTCATCAATATGCTAATCTTACAGAGCAAGGAGTTTGCACTGAAGTAAAATTTAGAAAGATCTAAATGTAATGGAGTTAACTTCAGGTATGCATGCCAACTTCTTCCACTTCCTTTTTGTTTTTTTTGTCTGAAAATAACTAATCTGCAAAATTTGATATAAGAAGAAGAAACCACCTACCAACAACTTTTCTCTCCACTTCAGACTAGCTTTCACTTTGTAATAATACAGTCTAGAAAACATTCTGAATTCTGATAATTTACATCAGATTATTTAAGTAACTTGAATCCATGAGATAGCGTAAAATTCAAAGGATTTAAAATAATTTAAGACTTACAATGCATAATAGGAAGAAGAAAGGCGTAATTCCTTGTAAAGAAGAAGAATAAATAAAGATTCAAATACAATTTAAAAAAATACAATAAATTTTAGAAGAGCCTGTGTATTATTTAGTAAGCAGTTATATTGGCACACTGTTAATGTTAAAACAAAAAAGCTCATGCTCTTGACATGAAACATGAGACACTATTAAATAGTCACTATCCATAACTACATCAGTATTATGCTTAGGTTACTCTACAAATAAGGGAAAAAGAAAATTTGAAAGAACAATTCCAAAAATTACTGAGAGGAACCAGAATAAATATAGTACTAATAGAAATGACACTGAACAATAAGAACAGAGAAGAAAAAGTAGCCAAGAATTTATATTTAATTTTAATGTTTTCTTATAAGGATATATGGTTCAAGACAGATTTCCTGGGGGAGTTCCTTAACTGAAGACCTATCCCAGCAAAGGACATAACTTGCCAACCTAAGATGTGATGCTGAGATTCCTAAAATATGCTGTGGGGGTGGTGATATCTGTCAAGATGATATTTGTGGAGGAGTTTTTGAAAATAGCCAGGATCTAAACCATTAAGAATTTCAAAACTAAGGCAGCAAACTTTAAAATCAAACAGCTACTTCATAGCAGATAAAGTAAATGAGTGAAGGTACAAGGCAGATGATTGTACTTGCTCAAGACAGGATGAGAGTGTGTCACTGCATTCTGAACAGGCTGCAAGTGACAGAGCTGAGCTGCTGGAAGTCTTTCTAGGAGGGAATTACAATAATCCTCTCCATCAAAAGGGCATGTGCTGCTGCTATGAGGTCATCACAGGATAAATAAGGGCACTGTCTGCATCAAGCGCACCACTAAACAGACATTTTTCAATCTCATTCACTTCAGAAATCTCCACAGAGAAGAGTGGGATGAACCGGATATGAAATTTTTACTACAATTTCCTACTGCTCTCAAATCCCCAAATCAGACTGTAGTGATGTGTGAAAAGAGAGAGAAATCTCCTAAAGAAAACAAATACATGATGGTAAGATTTGTGCTTTTGCTGTGGCCAAGGCAGAGATAGCTGACAATACTGCTTATATGAAAAGAAGAGCTACATTTGTGGAACCCCTTGTGTGAGAGTCACCCAGCTCCTTATCACTCAAACTGGAACAAAGTTTTTGATATTTAACATTCCTACAATACCCATCATGACCACTCACTTCATGCCATGATTTTGATGTCTGCCAAACTAACCTTGAATGTCAGCACTGCTTTGCAGAAGCATAAAATATTTTATCATTAATCTGATAGTCTGCACCACAAAATAGTTGTCTTATCCCAGAATCCCAGAATACTTAATGTTGGAAGGGACCTCTGGAGATCATCTAGTTGAACTTCCTCATGCAAGCAAGTGAATTAGCATTTGTAATATAAAGTACTTGATTTCCTCAGGCTTGGGCAAACTAAGATTTCCTTGTATTTACATATGTTGAATTGGCCTATAAACTGAAAAATGTATTGTAGGTAACAGCACACAAAACCTCCCTGTGTTTGTAAATCACGAAAAACTTAAATAAGCATATAATTAATATGTCAGGGAGTTTGGTTCATCAAACTGAACTAAGGTAAAAAATTTATTATATGCATTTTTAAAACATTTTTGCAACAGTTACATTTTGAAAGCACATCAGATTATTCACATTATCCGTGAATTACAAGTATTAAAAATTAAGCACTTATCAGTCCCCAATGAACAGTAAGTAACTTAAAAGAGAAAGTTTATGTGATAGATACAGTATATGAAACTT
This sequence comes from Platysteira castanea, assembly GCA_013397175.1. NCBI lineage: Eukaryota > Metazoa > Chordata > Aves > Passeriformes > Platysteira > Platysteira castanea. The sequence continues at coordinate 246,982 of VYXC01012391.1, forward strand.
CTGGTAGCATGATTATTAAAAGTAACAGCTTGTACCCCTGTAGCCTGACTGAATTGGAAAGAAAGTTCGTAATGGAGTGGGGGAATTAGCTGATGAACTTCTGTCAACCATAGCAGTAGCCTTCATGAATAATTCAAAATCTGCCCCATCCCCTCTATGTCTCAACAGACTAACAGCTGCAGCTCTCAAATGACAAGTGTTATTTTTTCGGAAGCTTCTGAAAATAGTACACTGATTATAAAATAATGTATATAATAAAATTTTCTCTCACTGCTTTACACTTATGACCTACAGACACTGGTGAAGTTTTACAGCAAAAGTAGGAATTTTCAAATGGAATTTTTGGAGTTATGCAGCAGGTCGAGAGAATGATGGGAAAAGAATTCAGGCCTTCTACTAAAAGTTTGGTCCTTTATCTTAACACAACCACACAACCCGGATTACTGTGTCTCTGAAACGTCATTTAGAGCAGCTTTGTACATGTACAAACTACAAAATAATGCTTTAATAACATGGACCTTTGTCGTGGCTTCATGCAAATGGGAAGAAACTTCCCGGTCTGAGGCTTTAGTATCTAATGTTTTCTGTAATGTGTTGTGTGAAAATTTCACAATTAAAGATGCAAAAAACAGAACATGTTTGGTGAATATTCTGATGTGGAAAAGCGTTTCTCTTCAATTAGCAAGACTTCGGTAAATGGGAGAAGAAGCTGAAGGAGATAGTATCACAAGTTCCTTGTGCCACTAACAGCCTGTCCCACTCATCCAGTTTAGGAAGAGGCTTTCATAGAATGTCTTTGCACACTTCAGCAATTTAGAATACAAACTGTATACATCTGCTAACATTTTTTTTAAATTTAGCAAGATAGGCAAAGAAACCAAAACCAGGCAAATTCTACTCACTCAGAAAAAGACCTTCCAGAGTCACCAGGCTTTACTGCTTAAAGGAAGAGATCTCGTAGATAAGTTTGTGTAAATAAGTTGACTATTTTTCAGTGTTATTATGTAACAGTGGGTATTAAGGGAAGGAAAATATTAGCTTAATGTAATGCGGAAATAGCTACAGTTTCCTCATTTACTGAGAAGCTGTTTTGTGCAGCAGTTCTGACTGAAAGCTGTAGTGGACAAAATATTTTTGATGATACACACTTGCTACTTTGCCCTTTTTTTAAAAAAAATTATATATTATTATAAAAAATATATATTATTTTAAAATAGATAATATATCTGTAACCCAGTTTCTGCTTATAGGAAGTGTGCTTTATGCACAAGAGAAGAAAAACTCTTTGCCTTGCATGCCCTATCTAGATACACATGATAACAATTAAGAAAATATTGAAGATTTGAAAGTGATCATGTTGCCAAGAGATTACATGTTCCTTAAATATCTGCTTTACCTTCTTATAATGAACTGTTTCTCTTCTCAGCTCCAGAAATGCCCAGGCTCTTCTTGTTCAATAAAACATCAGGATCTTTCAGTGCTTGAATTGCCCAGACCCAGTGGGTCTGGTATAGGCCTTACTTTAACTGGGATGCAAATTATTTAACTGAACATTTGAATAAGAGCTTTCTTGGCTTGAATTTTTTTCAGAATCAGAAGTCTATGTCTTACTGCTGACTTGTCGTAGAAACATAAAGAAAGTAGAGTTATACAATAGATTGCAATTTAAATTGTTGTTTCTCAAAATACACTGAGGATAGAGGTTTCATTCTATCATATCAAATGTAATATTTTCTACACAATAGAATCTACTCAATCAGGAAGAGATAATATACATTATGTTTTCACCTACTTATATTTCATGTTTTCACACTGAAGTTTTCAAGCAAAATAAAGCGGAATTATAAGACGAAAACAACAAAACTATCTGTCCTTTCTTATTTTTATATTTTTAGATAACAGAAATACAAAACTGTAACAGTTATGGTGATAGTGTATTTGAAAGCTTAATGACACTGCCAATTAAAAAAAAATTAAATGGTATTAAATGGTATTTGTCAATTAAGCTCAATTTAAGATCATTCAGAAGTATTACCACCAAAGAGCTGCTTTGTCCTCAGTCATATTAATATTGTCAACATGTTTAAATTTTCTGAATAATGAAAAAAAAGTACACTCAAAATTACAGTACTTTTCTTCAAAATAATAAATTTATAATTAAAACACTGTCTGTATTTTTGCCCAGGACAAATTGTAACAGAAACAGAGGCCATAATAAAATTGACAAAATAATTGATTACTGACATTTTTGTATATTGAATATTGTGATGGGATTCAAAATTAATCATTTTTAAGGTATCTCTTGCACGGCATAGATGCATACAGCTTCTGAGATATAAGCAGGTGGAGTGCAACTGTATACCACAGCAAAATCTGTGTGCTGTGTAAGAGTCAGTGGTCAGCCCTGTCTCCATCCAGACAGTCCCCTTCTCTCTTAGACTGTGGATAAGTATAATTTTTTCTTGAGTTATGTGTTTGTCCTGCATCCAGGGGCAAACAGATTAAAAAAAGGATATGTGTATTTTTATAAAGAAAAAAGTTCCCCATACAAACAGTGCTTTCACCAGGGGCAGTACTAGCCCAAGCTATCATTACTGGTGAAGAACATTTTTGAGGCCAGCTCGCATCACAAAAATGGGTTGTTTCTGCTCATGAAAAGTCCACATCTAGCCTGACACTGCTAGAAAAAATCTGCCTCAGCCAACTAGAAAGGGTGATTCTCCCATTGGAAACATGCTACAGGCAAGGTACTGGAAAGTATTTTCAAGCGAAAAAGCCCCAACTGTCCTACTTTGTAAACAGCAAGAAAATGTAATCTTATAATATTAATTTTATCTTAAATTTCCAGTGTATAATCATACATACAACTGACACCTTTAATGATACCTTCAAGTTATTTACGTTACTGTTGAAGTGTAAGCTGGAAACTTGTACAGGATTTACTGACCTCTTCTATATATTGGTATATCTGCAGATATACAGATATCTGCAATACTATCACTTAAGTATCAATATTTATTTTTGAAACATTGTTGGGATACTGAAAATACTAATCCCTATTCAACAGTGATAAAAATAAATGGAATACAAAGCTAAGTGGTCTATTTTATGTAAACTAAAATCTGAATCTATGAAAAAGCAGCTCTCAGCCTATTGTCTTTCTGCTAATCATTTGACCCGTTTTCTTATGGTTTTTGGTATTTTTTTCTTTGTTTGTTTTTCCATGGAAAGTGATCAGCTATGTAAAATGAAGAAAAAAGTGAAATACCCTCTATACTTCATATCTTCTTACTTGTAAAATGTCTACAACTAAGATCAGCACTGATGTCTGAAACAGAATCTGAAACTGCTTTATGTACAGAACAGAGTTCTATAGTGTAGGCCTTTAGGTTTGGAATTTATAATATAATTTTTCCAGTTTGGAAGTATATAAATTTCATCTTTTTATCATATCACATTTCAAGTAGGATCATGAAATATCAGGCAAATGGTTTGGAGATTCTGGTGTTTAGCATTTGGATCTAAAAGCAATATATTGCTATGCTAAGCTGCAGTTCATTTTATAGGTTTGTTTTTGCCTTCTTTTTCCTAATTTTTTTTTGGGGGGGTTGGTTTTTAAGACTTTTTTTGGTTTTTCATTTTTTAACAAAAGTAGCATAATCAATATGCTTAAATTTAAAACAGAGTGGCATTAAAAGAATCAAGGTTGACAGGAGACATAATGAGAAAGTGTTGCATTCTACACCCTTTCATTTGGTCTTTGCCATCTTTCCTGACTTCAGAGAAGTATCAATTCTCCTGACAAATATCAGGATATAAATTCTAGTCTTTTGCAAGTGTATTGAATTAACCCTTTCACTTCTCTCTGCCCAAACAACTAATAGGTGTGTTGTAATCTGGGTCTTAAAAGAGTAATAGCTAAGTAACAATATTTCTGGAGTTGAACTGAGCCTAGTAATCAAGGCATAGAGGTAGTAAAAAAAATCATCCAAGGACCCTATTTTCTCTGTCTTCTTTTTACATTATGTGTCATAACTGATACACCGATGGTATTTGTCTCCTAGAAATGCTCATATTAACAAATCCCATCCTAAAGTAATTTTAGAATTAATTAAAAAGTTGACATTTTTTCCAGAAACCTTAAAGCTCTCGCTTGTAATAGACCCTCCCAAATTACAAAAATACTCCCCTCAAAAAACATATAAACAAATTAAAAATATTACACTGAAAAACAGGGGTTACAGTCATCTTCTAATTCAACCTGTCTATAAAATCAAGAGAAATTATGTTTGGTATTCTCACATTTATTTTTTTGATACCAGCATACACCAATATATATAAAAGCACATATGAAGAACTCCCTAAAAAAGACTATATTTCTAACCCATAATAGAGAGGATTTTAAGTCTAGAACAATAGAAGAAAGACTTTCAGTTTATACAGTAACCGTATATATGTGGAGAAAGAACACCACGTGTTTGTGGACTGATTATTTTTATGAGGTCTAACTGCGAAGAGACAGTTTGATAGTTTCATTTACAGTTTAAGGCATACCAAGCAGCATGCAATCATAGCTGAAAACCATATATATTTGTATAAAAATCACATACACATATATATACATGTNTCAGCTGTAGAATAAAAAAAAAAAAGCCAGGGCCATCAACCCATCTGAACAAAGTACAGTTCAAAGAGAAAATTTATATCAAAATAAAAGGATTATGGGCAATATAGCTTGTAAAGCAAATTCTGTTTTTTAATAAACNTATATGCACATGATCATAAGAAACAATTTTACAAAAAAACCACAAGCCTAGTTAACGTGTCAGTCTACCACTGTAGCATATTTCCAGATAGTCTTTTTAACATTATACCCTATCAATGACACAAAATCTACAACTATGTGAGGGGCAACAATGTGAATTCAGAGCTGTAAGTATATAAAGGAATTTCCCAAAATGAAATAGTGTTTAAAAATATGTCCTAAAAATACAGATCAAATTTCTTTAAATATATTTAATTTATATTAATGTATATATGTAGATATTTCAAAGACAGCCAAGACACTAGGCTCACTACACTAGTTTTCTCTTTGGGGAATCAATAGAGATTCTAGTTGTTAAAGGTTTTTTTTCTTTCAGCTGTAGAATAAAAAAAAAAAAGCCAGGGCCATCAACCCATCTGAACAAAGTACAGTNATTTAACCTTAGTGGTTTTTTAATGGCTTAGTCTGTAACATTAGTAGCCCAGTGTGGAAAGTGCTGTTGTCATCCCTGCTTTCACTGGGATATAGATAGAAAGCAGCAAAGAAGAAAAACAAAATTTGAGCAGTTGATTAATTTTTTCTTTGGTGAAGACAATGGGAACACCCCATCACCTAATAAACAGTATTTTTCTGGTCAGACACCTTCCATAAAGTTTAATTACTTACACCCAGTCTTCCTACTGAACACTGAGAAGAATGGCAAGACATTAGTTTTGCCATTTCTTTCCATCTACCTTCTTTTTTATTATCCTGTTTGTTCACGCTGTTAAGTCCAAAGGTAGAGCTGTTCATTAATGTGTGTTTGCAAAGCATCATGCACAATAGGCCCTAGTCTCTCTTAGGACCTGTTACTACAATATCACAATAAATGATAACATTAACGTTTAGAGATTGTATTCTGTAGGCAATGAGGTAAAAAATTTCATTTTTTGATTTGTTTCTACTCAGCCTCTTACTGAATAGAACTTTGCATAAGAAGAAATACGTATCTCCTTATACAAAATCCTTTTGTATAACTCACATATATTCAGGATACTTAAGAGTCCACATTTCTGGATGATCAGGATTATTTATAAAATGGAAAACTTGTATTTATATTATAAAATTTAAAAGAAACACTACAATATTCTCTAAAATATTTGGGAATAGTACATGTATTCCAGAATGGCCAGAATTACTGCCGCCACTTGAAATGAAGGTCTGAAATCATTCTATGGTCATTTCTATATACACATTATTGGCAAATTTTAATTTTACAAAGTGGGAATTAAAAAAGAAAGCTAAGATGTTAAACAAACACCCTGTTTAACCCAATGCAAAGTAGCCTGGATAAAACCCTATGACTGAACAATATGTAAAAAAACCTAAAAAGAATTAATTTCTTCTCAGTTATTTAGAAAAGAGAATCCTGTATAAGTGACTACAGCAGCATGTTCTGCCACATTTTTTTCATAAACTGAGCCCTGTCAATGACAGCAAAACAGATTGCGTGCATCTGCTGGGAATGAGCCAGATGACAGTGGAAGAAACACACATGGATACCTTGGCACGACTACTAAAGAAATAGAAGAAAAACGGACAGAAAGAAGTAGAAAGTTCTAAACTTTAATTAAAATGGATTTCTAGCAAAAGTGAAGTTATCTAAGAGACTGTTGCTTTTCTTTAGACAGTAACTTTCTAAAAGCCACTACTTATTTATAGTCTGCATTGCCTTGTTTACTCCCTATGGTACTCATATGGACACTGCTACCACAGTGTTGGTATCCCACAGAATTTGCCTCAGAGAAATACCTCCTCATTCTACAGACAGGGAATTGATGCATGAGCAATGTGAAATCCTTACAGTCATCTAAAAGAGGTTCTGGAAGAGTTAATTCCACACTGCCTAAATCCAGGCTGCCATTGTAGACACTAGAATATTCTTCCTCCACTTAGCTATGCTCTCAGACAAAAGTAGCATTATACCTAAAATTGATACAAAACAAATAACCTGCTAATACTCCAGCATTACAGGACTAAGGTGTCTGACAATATGAACTAGCATAAATGGTGACTGAGTCAACTTTGCTCTTGGTGTTTGCATCTTCTCAAGTTTCACTTGAATATATATTTTGAGAACCCAAGATGGTTCTAAAAAGAATCAGAGAGTTACAGTTGTCAGTACAGAATTGCCAACACAAATAATTCTAACTAAGTATTCTTCACTAATAGTTAAAAGCACTCTCCAGCTCCTGATTCATCATGGTACCAGAACTGCATGCTTATTCTTAGGAAGGAATTCAGAAATTCTGCTGAGTCTGTAAAATCTTTTATTTCAGCTATTAAGTAGTTTGCATTATTTGCCTTTGGTTAATTGAAGATAGAACAAATACTTGAAGGTAGACCAAATGAACCTGCACACTCCTTCCTTCCTCTCTTTCTTCCTTCCTTCCTCCCTTCCTTCCTTCTTTTTAAGAAAACAGTGTTCCATTAACAAGGACATACAAACACTTCTAAATTTTGCTGTTTTATACACGGTTTGGTCTTATACATCAGGAATAAAATGGGACTGCCCATTTTAGCAGAGTAAAGATTCATAGAGCACCTAATGGTCTGAGCACCTCAAGTAATCTGGAGCATATGGAAGTCTCATGAGGCCAGAAGTCTCAGCCTGTATGTGTACCATATACAGTGATTATTTGGTATTCTGGCAGTACTTCAGAATCACATTAGAAAAATGGAGTAACTTGGACTTTATAAAACTCATACAGGTCATTACATAATACAATTAACATCTAGCAAACAGAAGCTGAGGTATACTCTCCTAATTTGAGAAGAGCTCTAGAACAGCATAAAATGTACCTTCACATTCCATCTCATTTCAGGATGTGTGAATGGCAAGCCCACATGGCAGACTAACTCCCAAGAGGGACTTAGGAAACTGCTTAAGTCTGCTTAAAATGCTCTTGATCAAAGAAGTGGTAGATCTTTATACATTCTTCCCAGGGTGGTCCAGAAGAGAAGATAAGAAGATCTTCTTTTGAAATGTTCTATTCAAATGGTATCTTTGTTTCTAATGAGTCTGGAAAAAGAGTCAGAGTGGAACTGAGAAAAAGAGGTGGATATTAATTAACAGTATGAAGTCTGTATATAAATCAGTTTTTAGTAGGTCATCAAGTCAGTGAAGTTATGCTAAAATACATGAGCAAATGACATAATGTCATATATTGACTTACATCTTAAATACTCAAATAAATATATTATTATATGTGGATGTAAGTTATCTTCGTATTTCTGTAATCAGAAGTTCGAAATTATAGTAAAAGAAAAGGAAAAAGCAGCATGTTTTTATAACTTATGAGCTGTTTCACGCTCTTGCATAAATACTAGTCAAGACAGAATATCAACTTTTTAACCAGAGTTGTTATTCTTCATTAATTCAAGCATAATAATGTGGTCAGGAAATCAGCTTTGGACTCACACCCACATATTCAACAGGCACATTAACTATATAAGAAACTGGCTGAAGAGGCATGCATGCTAGGCCACAAGGTATTTCCTAAAGGACCACCCAAACTCTGCTGAAGATGAGAGAGAACATGCGAAAAATGGTTATTTTTGAACTACTTGTTCTCATATAGGTTTATTAAACACTCTTGGGTAGACTGAGAGATTTATCGCACCCTGAAGCTGTACTTCCTGTCTCAGCCAACCCATAATCAATCCATTTCTCACCTATAGCATGCTTACTGTCCTCATACTCAAACACTTCTTCATATTTCTAATTCCTATCCTAGATTTCAGGGCTTCATTAGGCATGATAGGTCTCTCTTCAAAAACAAACTCAAATGAAAGAATGAGGTCACAAAAATTATGAAATATTGTCACAGAGGTATTTATAACCTAGTTTTACGCATTGAGATGAATGCACTTGCAAATGTAAAGATAAAATCAAAAGAATTTTTTCTTATACATTTTATTTTATAAAGTAAAATCAAACTTTTCAGACAATGCAAGAGCAAAGATGACACAGAATTGGTTGTTTAAACTAGTTTAAAGCTATATTACAGACTAGCAACACAGAAAGGCTTGCATTTTTAGTAAGAGAGATAAAAGAGAACAAGAGACTAACTCAATAGGTAAGGAACTATGACATTCCAGGGAAACATGACTCAATTACATTCCTTCATTCAATGACTATTTCACTACCTATACAAAAATGTAATGGCCTCACATTTGGAAGCTGAGAGTAGCTTTGTCCCAGAATATTCTATAACCGATGGAAGACGGAATTTGCCATTAACTGCTCTATATTAAGGGTAAGAAGTCTTTTCAATTAGGTTTATCAATTTTTGAATTTCTGCTATGAAAATTAAAGCAGTGTTTATAAAGAATTTATAGACTTAATCTGGGGATAGGGATTCTGGTAGATAGACAGCAGGACACAGAAAAGTAAAACCTAAATTCCCCCTTTAGGTGTTGCCCCAAGTCCTTTCTAATTTTTTGAGTAAGTCCCAGCACAAATTTAAGTTTTTAATAAAGTTGATGATTTCATTCAACTGAGGCGTTGCATAATAGACTTGCGCCAAAAAAAAAAAAAAAGTTTGCAGTTCCAGTTAAAATTTACATTTAGGGGTTCTGAGTCCCTTTTCTTAGATCGTATGTATTAAGCTGTTGTTCAGCTTCTGTGCTTGCAATTTTTTTACCTCACATCTGTTGCCTCAAATAAAATTCATGTATCACTTGGGAGACGACGATTACTTGTAGGAATTGTACATTAAGAATAAATATGTATTTTTAAAATCCTCCCATTATTTTTAGCTTTTGGAATTAATATTCAAGGATTCTCCTCCCTGGTCTTGGAAATTGTAACCGATGGGTTGCATGTGGTACTGGCAATTATTACATGCAAGAAACTTGTTCAAAATTTGGAGCACACTTTGGAACTGAATTTGCCGTATGTTCACTTTTTCAGTAGAAAATCTGTATTTTAGTTTTAGATATCTAGTTTAGATCATGATATATTCAAATGGTCTTTGTGAACAGACATAATAATGGGTACTTATTTAACTATTCTGCATATAAGAATAGGATTTAGACCAACAAATGAAAATAAAATCTGATGATTCTTTCTTTCACAAATTATCATCAGCAGAATCTCATGAAACTATAGGTCTTTAGATTCCTTGTGATTTTAAAGATGTCTTTTTGATATACCCACACTGTATTTTGAATTTATATCTATCGAACACGGGAGCTGTATTTTTAGGATGGTATTTAATTCACAGAGCAATTTTCTGATCCATTAGTGGAACAACTTTCTGATCACATCCGGAAAAAAGTAAAGCAAAAGGAGCAAACAAATACTTCCGTCCTGACTATTCTCAAAATTACTTTTTATCAGAAATCTGTAGAGGTGTTACTCAGTGTCCTTTTGGAGTAGTCAAATAAGTGGTGGTCTCATGACAGGTTTTCTTGTAATCATAAACATAAAAATGTAGTAGAACAGAGTGCTATTGTTTTACAGTAGTGACTTTTAGAGACTTGTAACAGAAAGCAGCTTAAGAAAATCACCATTTGTCCAGATACATGACAAGTACTGCTCCTAAAAACAGATCAGAATGTCTTTCTTTTTTTGTCATGCCTCTTTGCTGCATGAGATATTGATTCATACTGTTACTTATTGACAAAAAAAGAGTTAAATAAAAAACAAACCCTGCCTCCATTGAGAAATCCTTGCCCTCTCAGTTACATATATTACTATGTGATTAGGAACATGGGGAAAAAATCCTAATAGCATTAAAAATGTGATGCAAAAATAGTAAATTTTATTACTTGCTTTGTATCTATCATAACGATTTACATTATGCCTATCACCACTGTATCACCCCTCATGCAATTTTTAAAAATATGAAATTCCAGAAAAGATAACACCCAGTAAGGATGCTTTCTAGACGACTATTTTCCAGGTCACCACTGAATGACAATATCTAGTGGAAGCATAACTGAACTAAATGCAAAGCTCTGGATGAGGATTTAAGTACTAGAACATGTATTGAAAATAGATTCTCATTTTTCTTTGTCAGTAACAATTTTTGGAAAACCCACAATAATATTAGTCCAAATTGTATGCCAGTATTACAGGAAGTGTAGAAAAACATTCTTCTATTTCTATCCTATGCATAATCTTTTTTACTGCAGCATCAACAATAAAATAGAATCACCAGATCCTATTGTTTTCCCTGTGAAGATATGCAGGTTTCTACCTACCAAGGATATAGGTATAATTATGGGAAGTTCTGCTTCAATTAGGTAGCTTGCCAATAATTTAATCACATTTTAAGAATAAACTAGAAAACTATTTTCCACTTAATACACATTTTAAATGTATATTTATATTATTTCCAATTGCTAACCATACATCACATAGCTAAGAGTACTAGTAATCCAACTAGCCAACTATACATAATTTTTAAATATGTATACTCAAGAACATGAATGAAATTTGTTTTAGTTTTAAATCACCATACCGGTTCATAGGCTCTTACCAACATTTATGGTTATCTTTATAATTTCTAAAATTTGTATACGTGTTTTGGTTAAAGTTATACATTTTGTATGCCACTGCACGGATGCATTTTCTGGCTCAGTATTCTGAAATAAAATCTGTGTCCTGAAGAAGTTTAGTAAGTATGCAAATTCACACTTATTTCATAGATTGCACTGGGGTCATAACACAGAATTTTTCTCATTCCTCTGCTATATCAATTCCTTGTCTCCATCATAACACATAAACAAGATGAAGGAAAAACTGATGATTTCTCCAAGACTCTGTTGGCAAAAGAGGTTCTCATGAAATACTGTTCAAAAGATCATTCCTTACAGCTGTACAACATATTTCAATCAACAGTCATTAAGACTACTGCCCTATGTCTGCAGCAATTAAAGGTTATTCACAGCAAGATTAATTATATAACTTCAACAGGAATTTTTAATGAGAAAATTCTCCAAGATTAAGGTTTTAAGTTTGACTACTGTGTATTGTCCACTCTCCTCCATTTGTATCCCATCTTACCAAATAGACTATATCCACATTCTTCTTAACCTTCCTGAAAGCCTTCCTCTTCTTTTGCTGTTCTCCCACTTACCATACTCAGTATAGACAGAAACATTCAGGACACAGATGGACAGACATAAAGCAGCCCTGAGGCTAAGTCTAGAGAACACACTGTCTCCTCCTGGTTTCACAGAATATCCCCAGACTGTATTAACATTTTTTTGTAGTAGTTGCCTAGGCGTTCCCATGGGATATGGCAATAAGAGGGGAGTTCTTGGCATTAAACTCTGAGGCTAAATGCCAAGCTGAAGGGGACACATGGGCCAGCATTATAGGATAGTCACAGAACCTCAGTGTCCTGTTGTTTCTCTTCAATGGTCTGCCCTCCTAGCCCAGATCTTTAGGGACAACTTCTTCCATGAAGTCCGTATTGAATTTTTAAATGAAAAGTACTGCAGTCGAGCTTCTTACAGGGTGAATATGTTCTGAAACATTATAATTTCTCTGATGATCCAACAACAGCTACACTATCTGGTTAAAAGAATGCACAGTTATTTCAAATATAATGTCATATCAAAATATATTTTTCACTAGGGGGAAGAATTTATTCAAAATCACATAAATAGCACATGCTGCTGTGTTACTTGGTTTTTTATATTGCTAAAATTAATGTTCCACGTGGACAATGTTCTGCACTTTGTGGACTGGTGCAGATGTGTTTTACAAACAATTTCACAATCTTCCCTCCTTGCCCTTTGTACATCCTTTGCTAACAGCTATTGATTGACAACTTAAAAGTAAATAGTGAAATTTAACTGAGCATGGTTTCCACAAGTGGCATGTACCTATATCTACAAAAGCAAACATAAATAATGTTGTTTCTAATTCAGTTCACTTACATCTCGTGATTACAGCATACAAAATAAAAGATGGTAATATTTAAGGTGAATTCCTGCACTGGTATTTGGTTAATAATTTTTACTACAAAATTCACTTTATCAATTATACAGTTGAAGAAATAAGAGTAAGATAAGACTTGTTGGATTTGAATCTAAGTTTCGTATCAGCTTTATAACCTGGGAAAAGGAGGCAGAGGAGCTTTATGCCATCTGTTCAATTCTGTCCTTAATCTGTGGGCTGCCTTATGGTTAACTTAAACCAAGGCAACAGATACTGACTGACTTTCCAGGACCAGCTGTACTGGCCAAGATCTCTGGAGCTCTCTTCACTCAAAGTCTGCAGGCTTCCAACACCGGGTAAAGTGCCAGAAGGCAGAAATAAGTACATCTACCCTGCTGGAGCAGGTGACTGCTAAAACACCTGTTCAGGGGATTACAAAAGGGGCATAGTGTATTAGACCTCACTGGTGTGATTACTGAATCCATCTTGTGCTATATTCCATACAGTTTTAAAATAATTCTCAGACAATTTGTCCAGAACTTGTTCTAAGTCAGATAACACATGTGTAGGCTTTCCTAGGACATATTTCTGCAATCTAAATGCATTTATTTGTTAAAAAAAAAAAAAAATCTGGGGGGGTTCTGTTTGGCAGAATTTCAGATTATCAGTCCTACACTTGAAATGACTCAAAGATGCTTTTTCACTATGCTTCCCTCTATTATTCTGCCACATTTGCTTTCTCTTCACAATGGAAGTTGCAATGTAACTATATCAGAAAATTCTATCAATAGCATGTCAGCTTTCCTGGCAGAATACCAGGTGTCATTTGCATACTTTGAAACACTTTCAAGATCCAAGGAAGTTTAAAGGCTAGGCTATGTGATGTTTCTTGGGTTAAATAAATGACCCAAAATAAATGATCTCAGAAAGATCTCTTTGCACTTTAAAATGACTGGGAGAAAAATGTTATATTAACAGGGCTGATGGCAAAACACAATCCTAAAATGTGCATTTTTAAAATATTCTAAAATCAAATACTAATTCCCATGCATATATCTATATCTATATCTATATCTATATCTGCATATATAGATTTAACTCTCTGCATTCAGTCAGAATTTTTCTGTAACCAGGCCCCTGAATTTACCATATGTGCATTGAGAAGACACAAATTTTTACTACCCCTATTAATGTTTAAACTTTGATTTTTCAATTGCAAACTGACTTTATTTCTCTTTAAAACTTCCTGAATAGAACAAGTACCAAGGAATTTCATTGCTTTTCTTGAAAGTCTTAGAACAACCGGCTTTATTTCCAATTCAATTTTCATTAAATTGATCTCATACTTTAGATTGAACTGTGGCATTAAATTGTGCAAGAGTATGCTCAGACTTGGCTGCTTCTTTATCATTATAAGGGCATACCTAACAGTTCCAATATATAGCTGAGGCCCATAGGTTTTATTTTGTCACACTGATGCTAGCGAACTTTTTGAAAATTAAACTCTTCTATAAAATAAAAGGTAAAAAATTCTACTGTTGTATGATGGAGCTGAATGTGGTTTTTTTGAGGCATTCAGAAGTTACATGACCTGACTGCAGTTGTAAGAAAAGGACACTGTCTTTACCACTTCAAGCTCCAACTCAGTATTTTACGCACATGAATCCTTTTTCAGAAGTACTGATCATCCATATATACAATTAAAAGAGCAAGGTGCACATTTTGTGAATTTGAAAACTGTCTTAATGCAGTTTTCTTGCTTATACAACAGTAAAATATTCAGGAACAGCCACAAAATATGATAACTATTCTTTGAGGACTGTAGTGAGTATGTATGTCTCAGACCAGTGTTTTTCATCTTATTGGCTGTGAGGTCCCTTAGTCTATTTCAAACATTTCTATAACTGCATTTACTGCCTATTTTGAAGGGCTTACTTTTCAAAGCACTACGCTAGAAAATTTTTTAAATTCCCATTTGAGCCTAATGAGACATTGTTGAGAAATTTGTTTAATGTACATAGGAAACAAAAGGAGAAAAAGAAAATGTACTTTATATAACTTAAACTTCGCAAAACACAGCTAGGCAAAGCTATAATGAAAAAAAATAAAAATGCACCTTCAGTATGCATTAAAATGAGACATCTGAATTTATGTGAGTTTCCTGCCTGATTACAATAACATATACAAAATTAAATACATAAATATTAATTTTTATGTACACATATGATGAAGAAAATGAAAGAACAATGTTTACATTTATGGTTGACTCATTAGTATTTTATTATGTGAAACACTAGGAGGCATCAGTTGGGTAAAAAAAGGAGTTCTTTTGAAAAATGGTAAGAATTAGCACAGAAGTTATCAGCTTTCTACTTTCATACTTCTAAATGTTAAAGGCTGTACGTTATAACTAAATTATGCAAATAGGAAAAACTCTCTATTCTCGCTGATAAATTACATATTTAATAATATAGGGACTGTACTTAATTTCTCGGATATTTTCAAATCAGACTGCACACATGCAACACAAATAATAGTTGTACAACACATTACATTTTAAAAAATAACAGAATAAAGTAAGGTAGTTTAGTTGTTCTTCAGTATTATAACTTTTGATAAATCTGAGAAGCCCCTGGCACATTTTAGGCACTCTCCTCTTCTTTTAAGCTCTTAATAGGGTTAAGTGCAGTGAATTTAGTATAGTTCTAGGCACTTTTTAGAGCCTAGGCACTTTTCAAGTGCTAGGCACTTTTAAGAACTTTTAATTGTGATTACAGGATATTATCTAGAGAAATATCTTTTTAAACAAATCCCAGAACAATAATCAACTACATTTTAATTTTATTTCCCCAAAGTGGTGTATCAAATAGTTTTCACAAAATTTGTGTAACAATGCTACAAGTGGCTGTACTTTCACTATTAAGTAATATAAATCCACTAATGTCAAAATTGAGCTTTCCTTGCTTCGAATTCCATTTAACAGTGACTAAGCAACAGAGTTATAGTTGTCTCATACAATAATCACTTAAAATTGAAGTGTTCCTTGCTATGCAGCAGCAATCAGCTTTTATCTCTGCCCAATCAAAACGACATGTGAACTGCCTAATCCTTCTTTTCTAAGGCACATAAGACTTTGTTGTCACTGTTGGTTTTGTGAATCGCCCCTATAAGGTGGTCTGATTTCCTAAAGATGACAGACCTCAGTGAATAGACAAGCTCTACTGCACTGCAGTCAATGAGACAATGACATTAAAGTGGAGGGCTGAAGACACTAGCTTTTAATCACCTGTCCACATATAGCATTGATCATCAGTTCTAAGAAAATGACCTTAAAGCTGGTCAGAGGACTCAAATAATTACTTCTAAAAATAGTTTAAAAATTCAGTTTTTCAAATTTTCACTTGCACCATCAGTGTTTGCTGACCAAAGTTCTTCTGAACCCATTTTGCTTCTGAACCAGGATGCAAATTTGTATTTTCATCCTTTTCAAATACCAGAATTCTAACTCTGCTGTTAAGCTTGATGTTTTTTAGCTTTTGGAATTAAATATATAATTTTTAAAATATTTTGTACCTAAGTCATTACAGAGACTAAATGAGAATATAGCAAAATCTACCTCTGATATCACATAGCAAAATTAAAAAGCTTAAAATACATCACAAATATAAGTGTTTTGATTACTATTCAGAATGCTGAAGCAAGGACGATAAACTCTTTCAAATTACATAGCACCTTATGTAGATTTATCTCCACCATCAGTGTTTTCGAAAAAATGCCACTATACCTTATTTGATTTTTGGAATCATTATAATGCAATTTTGAATAATGATATCAAACAGGTAAAAATGGACCCTAATGTATCAAACACCAAGCATTTTTTCTTTCAAGCACCTAATAGAAATTAATGACTTCTTCCTTAATGAAATGTAGAAATAACTTTAGCTGTCTCTGAAGACGAACTAAACTATCCTGATGTACAATAAATTAACCTGTTATAGAGAAAAGTATAATGAAAGAAATTAAGTTGGCAAAAGTATTCTATTCATAACTCCTGCCCAGTTCCTAAGTTTCTATATAATTACTTTAATCTACTGAATAATGAGTGACCAAAATATTTCTTAGGCAAACTTTTGTGAGAAGCTGTGGGAAGCTTCATTTCTCCTTGTCTATAACATTTTAGGTGTTTTAAAAACCAGAACCATTTAAGAAAGGTATCTCTGGTTTTGAATATACATGGTGCAGGTAGATGAAATGTTTTTAAAAAGGAAGAAAAATTTCCTGATCTTGTATTGGAAGAAAATTCACAGTAAGAAAGTATTTGTATGAATTTTCTTATTATGGTCCAAAACTAGAAGCTCAGGAACATAACTGTAAAAGGCTTAATCTCCCACACTATTCATCATTTACTACCAATTTTAATAAGGCTCTTAAACTTAAGTTTTCCTTTTTGTTGGTCAAATAATCTTAAGAAGATACAGACAGTATCTGATCCCTGTATGTTTTTATAGGATGTTGAAAGTGACATTCTTTACATCTCTGTCCTGTGAAAGCTTTGGGACAGGCAAGAGGTTTAGTCTCTTCGGGTCCTGACCCTGTAAATCGTTATCTCTGTGACTGCTCATTTTCACACAAGTAGTCTCAGCATTGCCAGTGGGACTAGTTGTGTAATTGTGTGCATGAAAGAACCTTTCCATGTTCAAGTCCCAGGACCATCTTATACTACGTAGAGCATATTAGTATAAATATATATGAACAACATGTTTTTCAGATAGAAGTGTGCGTACAACCAGGAACACAGACACCTGGCACTGAGGGCCATTGTCTTAAGTTGTTCCTCAAGGAATTTTTCTGTTACTTCCAAAAGGACATAAGTGTGGGCAGAGATTTCGCTGTTAGACTCATTATGAATTATGTACTCATTAATACAGAAAGAATAATATAATAGGTATTTTAAGAAAACTGATAAAGTAAGAAACTGTTGCAGGTTTTGGACTTAATGTAAGGTAGTTGAAATCCTGTAATAAATACAGTTCACAAAATAACAAATCCCCAGAGAAATCATTTGTCTTATCATTTGAACTGAGAATTAGTATGTATGCAATACAGAGATGCTGGAGTACTGGTTCACAGGTGGTAATATTTCCATGTCCTGCCAAGCCTCTAGGGATTAGTTATTATACTTCATATAAACATCTCTACTCTTCAAACACCATGGCCAGGAAGATGCCAGTGAAAGAAATCTAGTCACAATTGCATCTAAAACAATTTGTTTATCATTCATCTTATAGTTATTTTAAAGTAAAGATATGAAACTAGGACATTTGCCATTAAAGTGATTGTCAGATTTGTGCAGGGAAAATTTTGTGTTAAAGCAATTCTTCTCTGATCACCAGTAAAGTACTGGTAAAGTGCCTTTCTCAGTTTAATTCTCTTAAATCCTTAGTCTTAAATTGTGTTCTACAGTATTTATTTAAGTATGCAATTATTTGATAATAACAATCATTATATACAATAAAGAAAATATAACTTTTCTATAAAAGACAATGCTTGGGTACCTACAATGATTCATTACATTTTGTTTTGCACCATGATGCACTGCTTTTTTTGTTAATTATTAGTATTAATAATAATTTTTTGGGGGAGGGAAAGGGATAATTATCTTTATACTTTTCTTTTTATAAATAATTACAATAAAGATTATTGTCTTTATACGTGTTTTGTTTTTAAGGTTGACAGAAAGTCACACTAAGTTTCATGGGAAATACTAAGTATTACAATTAAATAATGCAACAATAATCTTATAAGTCCCTTATTTACACTAAACTTTATGTTAGCCTGTAAGTGATTAGCCTGTACTGCAACTACACCAACTACTTCTGTAATTCTGATTAGCTCTACTTCTTTGTGTTAAAAAATTTAAAGATTACTCAAAGTACTGTGTAAAGACCAAAGCATACTATTCCAAAAGTGATTTGCCCCCCATGACTTAAGTTCCCACATAAATACAAGGGGTCTTTCCATCTGAAATGCAAGTAATTCAGATGAAAGATGAACAAAGTTAAACACTTGCAAGCATGCAGTACCTAAACTCAAGACTGAAGAGCCTGTGATACAACGAAGTTTAAGAGCATTTCACTGAAACTAGTTTGTTTCCTTAGTCTGATAAACCAGAGTGCAAGCACTACAAGGTCATAGCTTTTAAATCAACTAAGAACTATCTAAATCAAATAAGCTTTCAATACTTCATAATATCAAGCACATAAATTATGTAAACCAACTTCATCAAAGTTTAAACACTTATGACACTGATAGAGATAAGTCTGCAATAATTTACTAGACAGAGATTAAACTATGTTACTTGTCTAACAAGTTACTTTTAGACAACTGCACAATCACGCACTAGAAAGTCTGCAAGGAACCTCAATCCCAGTTCACATTAAATGACTGATACATTCTTCAAACGGCGATAGGAAATTACCTAGGGCTTTTGTACCATGCCCACTATATTTCATTCCGACGCTGAATTTCACATGTACTTACATTATAAACAGTTAGATGTTTGGCTGATCAGACTAGTCCTTCAGATATTTTCCTTTCATAGGAAAAAGAAAAAATCCCTTTACTTCTTCCAGCCTTAAATATTCACCACCTGGTTCAACATGCAGCCGCCTTGAATCACACACACAACCTTCAAAGTCAATCCAATAAGCAGCCAGAAGAAGATGCCTGGGGTGTGTGTGCGTGTGTGTGTGTGTGGTGCGCGTGTGTGCGCAATGTGGAGGAGGAGAAAGTGGCTGAGCTGCTCGTCGGATTAAAAGTAACCGGACTCGTCCAGAGATCGTCCAGGAAGGAAGTGACAGCAAGCGAATGGGAAAAGGCGAACAGCTCACAGCCTTTGTAACATCGAGGAGGGGAAGGGGGAGGCGAGAAAGGGATTCAAACTACACGCCTGATGAGGTGTCCTTTTCTGCTTTGCTCTCTTCCTCCCTTTTCTTCTCTTTCTCCGTGTCTCTATTTCTCTCCCTCTCCCACAATCCCAAACGAATGACTCTCTCCTCCCGAGCCGGAGAAATAATCAGTTTCACTCTTGCAAAAAGGGGGCGGGATCAGATCCCGAAAGCGTTTTAATAAAACAAACATAGAGCAGCAGCAGCAGCGGCAGCTCCTTGCCCCTCTAGTCTAAACTAGATTGATAAATTGCTCCACTACACTACTTTAATTATGTATATGGTATGCAGAATAAATCACCGAGCATCAGCACCTCAATCAAGCACTTTTTAAATGATAATTGCATCTTGGGTAAATCAATCTTTCCATTCCTGACATTTTGCTAATTTTAGTTTTACGGTGGGGGTAATGGCATATGCCACACGCAAACCTAATGACATCCTTTATTATACAAAGCGAAGAGAAGGCGGCGAGCCGGTGCGTATTTTCCCCCTCCTGGCGAGGTACCGCAGCGTGCGGAGGGCAGGCAGGAG
>VYXC01012391.1:267254-305228 GCA_013397175.1 Platysteira castanea
GACAGCAGCGGCCGGATCCAGGCCCGCTCGCCTCCTCCAGCAAGTCCCGGCCACGGGCGGCTGCCGGAGAGTCTCGTGTCAGACTTACCCGCAGAAACGCAGCATTGACAGCACGCTCTGTGTGGACAGGGCTTTATTTTTTTAATAGGTTCAGTTGCTTCTAAAACTGGACTGAAAGGACTGCACTGTATGTGAGTTTGAATCCAGATTAAACACATGCAGTAATTTGTGAGTAAAACTGGACCTTGTACATACTTGTTTTAATTTTTATGCAGATAGCCAACTTTTATGATCCTTTGGGAGCAGCAGGGGAGTTTGTAAAGGCACAGAGTATTATTTTAATGATAGATTAAGGTACTGGAAATAGGAACAGCACACGTGATAAAACCAAACGACTGAATTCAAACACAGTGATAAATATATATTTGGGTTATTTTAATACAAGTCCTTGGTCTCACAGTCTTTTTCCCCTAGAAACATCTCACTGGGCCACTGACCTACTTCCAAAGTATTTGCCAGTGAATAAATACCTTTTCAGTTCCACTGTACTTTTTAATAAAAACATGGATGCTCAAAGCACGGTCAGAGCAAAACAAAGCTCAGGTAGTTCTAACAAGCACCCTGCAATTGCTCACAATGCAAATCTCTAGAGAATACTGAGGGTCTCACCACGTCCTGGTCTGTCTGCGTGAGAGCACAACTCTCCATGCAGAGACATGCTACAAATGTACCCATACCAATAATGACAGTGATACTGATGTGCCCAGAGTCACCAGGCAGCCAGATACAAGCCAAGTATATTGTACACGGTGGAGAGAGATACATATGCTCGGCAGTGGCAGCAGAGCCCGAAAAACATTGGGAAATAAATACTTCCTCAGCTCAGGTCTGCCATGAAGCACAGCAGGAGAGAAATGCAGAACAGTTACACAGGTTGTACCCTTGCTATGCCTCTTCTGCAGACAGTTTTGGTCTCTCAGTGCGCCACCCAACTATCCAATAATATTTGTATATTTTTAGTGACAAAAATAGGAAATTGTGTTAAAACTTTGCACCTTTGTGCTCTAATTGAAAATGACTGTCATCTGCTTTATTTTGTGCAGGGTGTGTAAGTTTTGTCGTTTCTGGTTAGTTGGTAACACAGCCTTTCAACTGGCAAGACAGAACATGAGCACTGCCATATTTTCGAAGTAATTATTACAGTAGGCAAGTATTTCAGAAAATAAAAGTATACAGCAGTTTAGAACATCAACTACACCTCCATGTGGGCACTTCTGGTCTAATCTTTTTATAGTTGTGACCTTCACATACTGGAGCACCTTAAAGTGATGCCAAGTTTTTGTCACGAGCACAATACATCAAATCCATGTAAAGGACATCTTGATTTTTAAAACAGGATTCAGATGCTAGATGGACAAACAGATATAAAGGGAGGGATCAAGATTTGTCACTCACCTCAGGGTTAGATAAGGCATAAATTTATGCAGCATAATTTGAAGGGTTTAGGGTTTTTTTTTCCCTCTCTTTGCATTTCATTTAAAAATCTGGAATAATTCCAAACAGTAAAAAACTTTGTTCTGATGTCTGTAGTTGTACTGATTCTCCACAAATGCACTCTTTTCAAATTTCTGGCACAAGACTCAAATCTATGCTTTTCTTTTGTCCACAGTCCGTGTGTAGATCTGCTGACAGTTTTTTCCCCCCAATCTACCACCTGAAGCATGCAGTGTTTTAAACTATGAGACATCAGTCAAAATGTTATAATTACAAAATCAGATCTCCAAAGGTTTATAAAAGAGTGTATCCAAGTATCTCTTTCCATTACAAGTGTGATTACTTCAAGGTAACATTTCCTTTCAAGATGATTATCAAAGTCCGTTTTTGTTTTTTGTGGATGCAGAACATATTTTTCCCTTAGGAGAAAGGAGATTGCCAGCTTAAATCCTTTAATGGTGTTTAAACTGAAAAGCAGTAAGGTTACTATGAAATGATCCACCTCCTTTGCATCTTAACCCTGGGCTGACTTGGTTTCTATTTTCTGTTTAAAGTTCTGCTCAAACCCATTCCACTCTGCACCTCGCTCTCTTCCACCACCTCCCTATTTGTACGAGCATCACAGTATAACTCTTTTTCCCGTGTCTGGCTGCTTTTAAACTTGGCCCACGCTGGGTGCAGCTCTTGAAGTGAGCTTTATGAAATTATTTTAAAGTGAGCTGGGGTGGTTGCTACAGCAACCCACCCTGAGAGAAATCGAGGCTATAGATTAATCTACCCCACAAGATTATTCAACAGTATTGTATTTGTTCTTCATTCATTCAGAATATTCCCTCAATCCATATGCTTTTCTAATGAACAAAAAGATATAAACTCAGATAATTTCAAAGCTAATAGGGTATCTATTCCAAGAGTATAATTTAATTGCTTTGTAAACCACTGCAATGAGATGACATGTACACGATTCTTTGCAAAATCATTTAATTGCAAAAAAATCTGCAAGGTAGGCATAGCTGACATATTAACTTTAAATAAAATGGCATGCCGTTACTAAATGGTGTCATACACATCAAGCAATGATTACAGAAAGCCTTTGTCACAGGTGTACCTGTAAGTATATAATACAATAGAGTTTTGCTCTCCAGGTTTTGCTTTGAACAAAAATCTAAAAATAATAAATAGCACTTGGTAATATTAAATGTAAGGAGTATTAAACACTCACCACATACACCCTCTTTATTGTCAAAATGATCCGCCTCCAATGCTTTACTTAATCTTTCCCATAGTAGTTACTTCACAGTTTACAATTCTTGTTCGGCACCTTGGATGTTTAAAAGCACAAAAGTAGCGTATTATTAAAAGGCAAACCTGTAGTACTTCAATATATTTAAGAAGATTAATGAAACAGTTTCTATAAAAAGAATGCGAATCTTTGCTGATGTGCACTTAGGCCTATCTTACTTGTAAGTAGCTTGACGTTTTCAGAAGCTGTTATAAACTCCATCTAAATCCTACCTTTGGGATGCTACACTATCAATAAAATTACAAAACTATTGATCACAGGCTGTACTTATCCTCCAGTCGGTATTTATGCTTTGACATGCATTTTGGAAAACAGAGCCATCTCGTTTTTTAATAAATGCCTGTTTAAAAGGCCAGGGTGAATTATAAAGTGGTAAAGCTCGGCATATTAATTTTTTCCTTCTATCAAGGGCAGGTATGTGTGGTGCCAACAACAGACATGCATCTCCTCGGCTCTGCTTTGAGACAGGTAACACCAGGTAGCACCAGCAGAACTTTGTTTTACCCCAAATATTTGTTTTTCTCTGCACCTGTAGCTGTGGAGAGGGGGTTCCAACCGGGACGACTGGTCTTGAGGGGCGACCTTTCTGGCCTCTGCCCCAACACTTCGCACTTGCACACGTCACTGCCCCGGGCTTCTCATAATTTTTTTAATGACTCATTATTTCTAGGTGCGGTGGTCGGGAGTCACGGCAGGAGCAGGTAGGACACCGGTCCCCGACCCCATCTCTTCCCGCCCCGCGGGTCTGGCTGCGCCGGGCGGGGCAGCGAGTGCCGGGGGGTCCCGGGTGGCGCCGGCGCTGCCGCGGCCACCGCCCTGTCCCCGTCCCCGTCCCCGCTCCGACGGGAAAGCGCTGGGGCGGTGCGGGGGCGGTGGAAGGCCGGCCTGGCGCCGACTGACGCCAGAGCGTGTGGTCCCGGCGAGGGAGGGCAGCCGGAGCCGTGGCTGTTCCACTGCAGCTGTGGCTGTGTGGGGCTGGCCCGGAATAGCAAAGGCTTGGGAAGTCCTGACCAAAGGCTGGCTCTGGGGAAGGCTGGAAGCGGAACCCTGCCCCGCGTCCCCACGCAGAACTGCCCCTCCGGAGCCTGTTCAGAGCCTTTGCCCATGGCTCCGACCTCTGGAACAAGTGTGTGTCGCCACTGCGGGAGGCCTAAGCACAGCTCTGCAGTGCCAGCGGGACCCGGGTTGCCAATCCCGCCAGCTCAGGGCCAGGCTGGAGCAGGGGCTGCTGCCCGCCAGCCGCAGGAGGGTGGGTGGTGGGTGGTCGGAGCCGCGGACCCGGGGCTTCAGAGAGGGCTGAAGTGGCCAAACACGTAGGGCCAGGCTCGGGAAGCTCCAGCAGCACATGGCAGTCCTGGGAAGGGGACAGATCGGTGTCCAGCAGGCCGCTGTAAAAGCCGTGGAGTGATGTTGGATGGAGGAGTTGGAGGCCGACTAATACTGGGCATTATCTGTTAGTTTCCGACTTTTGGAAAGATGTCTTTTCAATTCCCCATTCGTCCTCTCCCCCACTCCGCCTCTTTTTTTAATTTTCTAAAATTTTTTTTTAAGAGGTTTTTTTATGCTCTCCTGCTGATATTTTCAAGGACCTTTGCAGGAGAGAGGTTGATTTTAAGGGAAAAAGACTGCCAAATGCGTTAAGTCAACAATGAAAAGGGGGTTTGTTTGTTTTGCTAAATTGATCCTGTTCTAGTAATCTGAAGTGTTTCGTTGTTACTAAAGGCAGTTTCTGAAACTGTAGTTTGCAAGTTGATATTGTCCTTTAAATATCTCATAAACAGCTGCCCAAAGGTTATTTTTATCCAAGACTTTTAAAAATTGTAATTTCTTTTAAAACTGTTTTCAGACTAGAGATAGGAGATAACTTCTTTATAGACAAATACATTTTCTTTCAAAGATTACTAAAACTGTCCTAAAGAGTGTGAAAATAGTATTTATTATTTTCTGAATGACAACACAGACTGATATTAGAATTAAATCTCGGTCTAGTGATAATCAGCCTTGCCACACATGCATTTTAGAAATAAGTAATACTTAATGTATGTATCTTTATTTATTTTTCTTCAAAATGAGATTGAAATTGCATCTAAAGGAAGTCAACAGCTATAGATTCTCCTGCTTGGTGTGGAACATGGATGCTGTGGAGCTTATGTGGTGTGTCCAAAGGTCCCATGAAGTCTATTGCAATCCAGTGTACTCTGACAGGCTGAGATGAGATGGTAACATGGAAGCTCAGCCCTATGTCACTGGCCACCCAGATTCCACTTCTGCCTTGAAATTAATCTTTGGGTATGTTCTAACTCTAGTTCCTGTACCAGCACTGTCTCTCTGTAAGTCATTCAAATGTACTTACGGTATGACAATGTTCTGCCAAGTGTATAGAGTTTATATATACACATATGCATTTTAGGGGCACAACTCTTGTAGCCCATGATCTTATTTAAGTGTCAATAAAGGAAGAATTTAACCTACTAACCTCTCCCTTACTGTGATTTAGGGACTCCAAAAATGTGGGTCTAGACTTGCCTGAAAGGAATGTATCAAGAGTTTTGAAGTTTTTCAGTGCTAGTAAGAAATCGGCAAGCAAAACTTTAGTCTCAGACAAACTCAAAAGCTCAGTAACTAGTTTCAGTTCTACACCCCTTCCCCAATCTCTTCTGATATAATTAGGTAAAATTTCAAGCTAAATGGGCTTTCTTTTTTCCTATGCAAAAATACAAAAATAGATCAAATATGAGCTTAGAGTGGAAATTTGGAGTCATTTCCCCATCTTAATAGGGTTTAAGTACGGGAATGTATTTGAAGAATAATTTTGGAAATGTTGTCATTTTCATGAACTGCTGTTCATCAGTCTGATAATTCTGCAACTTCTATGCAGAAGCATCAGAATTTTTTTTTTTTCAAAAGCAAAGTATTTGGTGGAAGTGTAATTTATTGTATGGTTTAATACATCTGTGATTAAAGTCTATCTAGATTATTAAACAGCCTTCACCCAAGAAATTCAGTATCTTTACTATTCAACTTGATTGCTAATATAGAAGAGCTATGTCACAGCTTCTAGAATTGATGCAGAGGAAGATAACTTTGTATTTCATTGTTAATTTATGTGTCTGTAGAAGTCTTAAACCTCTTCACCATTAGCTGGGTGTTTCTAAAGAAGTTCCTGCTGGGGCATTTCCTTCTACTTATTTCTAAGGGGAAAGGTTCCCAGAAATTGTTTCAGAATCAGCATTTAAGTAAGGACCACCCTTTTTTATTCCTTCTACCACATTTATTTTTCCATATGATTGCCTGCCATTGAATAAGGAGAATGTCTCTGTGATTCACTTTCATTTTGGGAAAAGCTGGGAGGGAACAAGGAAAGGATTTTTTTTTAGGCTACGCGTTCCTTCTCTTTTCCAGAAATGGAATTGCCTGACTAAGGTATTGTGATATTTTCAGATATTTTGACAAAAAATGCACAGCCCAAAACAAAAAATATGATTGCACCCCCTTGCTAATTGTGTGACACAAGCTTTTGTCTATCTTGCACTGAGTGATGATGTGATACAGAAGCAGACAGCCAAAGATGGCCAGAAAAGGCTTAATTAAGTATTCTGCAGCTGGTACAAATTAGATCAGCATCTGCATCTGTGTAGACAATGAAATTCATGGTAATTTTGAGGGCCAAGCAAAATAGAGGTTTGTTTTGGATGGACCCGTAACCACAATTCAAACAAAATTCAGAATCAAACATGTTCTATGGGAAAAATCGTTGGTCAACTTCATCTCCTGTTGCTGAAAGCCACTATCATTTCCCATTCTGGCTTTAGATGTATATTCCAATGTCACACATGAAAGGCATCTCTTATAGTATTCAAAATATTTTATTTTTTCCTTAAAAAATAATTTTCAGGAATTTTCCAGATTAGACTTTGAGCTGTATTTTAGATAAGCAACTAGGTTTTTTTTACTGTGTGTCTGACAATTTACCTCTATTTCAGATTTCATATCACTTTCTGGAACCAAAGTTGGAGTAAACGATGCACAAATTTTAATGGTTAATGATCCGACCTGTTCTAACAGATATTTACACCAGAGACTGAATATAGAATACAATAGTGATACATTAGTACATGGAATGAGGGTATAAAGATGTTACTCTCAAACCTTTTTGTACAGATATGCTTGCATGCACATATCAGGAACTAATAAGTTTTTCTGTTGATATTTTGACAAAATGCACTGAATTTAAGTGTTTTCAAACTCTTCTGTACTAAATTCATGTTTTTGTTTTGCATTTGAACAGCTCCAAACCCAAGTTTTGATCTATAAATGTCTTCAAAGTGCTGCTGCAATACTAATGTCTCTGTTGTAAAAACAGTAATTAATACAAAAAATTTATTAGATGATTTAGAGAGGCCTTTTGAAAGCTGACAGCTCTTCTTGATAAGTGAAGAACTCCTAACTTCTGTGACCATAAATGTAATTGCACAATAGTTGGGTCAGCTTTTAGATGTGATTGTGCCACTTACATTCATCTATTTAAACTTCCATGAACTTCTTGCTGTGATGTCATTGGTTATAACTCTTCCCATGGAAGTACTTTAAAAGTTGATATTATTGAGGTTAAAAGGAAACTAAGCCTCAGGTTGTGTTTGGATATGTACTTTGGTTCAGATTTATTTCCTCTGAAGTTGCTGTTACTGCCATATGACCTAGTTTGAGCTTTGTACAGCTTCTGTATGATGCAGACAGATTTAAGTTCCCATTTCTGGTCTGTTATATTCTTGCAAGCCTGCACCAATCAGACCAGTGAGATCTGATTTCAGCAATGGCTTTACAGATAGGTACCCTAGAATGGCTAAAGGAGAAGAAACCTGATTACTAAATTGAAGAAGTGCCTTCAATTGGAAATGACTATTTTTGTCAGGCAACTAAAAGCCATACAGACACAACTTTATTTTGTTTAAAAAATTCAGTTCATTCAAATATGCATTGAAACTTCTTGAACTGACCTAATATATTCTTAGCCTTTTCAGTTTTAGACTCTCAGTAACAAGTAAGTATGTTATGGTGGCACTAGTGCCTCTCTTTGCATTTTAAATCTAGAGCAGTTGGAAGGTCTGTGCTGTAAAACCTCTGTCTCTGGATGTGGCTGAATTGGTTTCTTTGCTGTTGCTCAGCTAAAGGGGCAAGAGCTGGGGAACACGTACATGTTTGGAAGGGGTGTAGAAAATTTTCTAGCTCCTGAGTGAGACCAAAGAGTCTTTTTTCAGTCTACATATTCGTGTGGGGGAAGGTAAGACAGAAGGAATATAGGCAGAAATAACTCAAGGGGACTGTTGCTAGTGGGGATAGATGGGTTAAGAATTTTTGGATTAGACTGAGTTTCAATGAGGAGTTCCAACGTCCTTTTTGCAGATTAAACCTAGCAGTTCGGAAGCTATTTAAAGAGTGGTTTCTCCCAGGAACAAAGGAATCAAGTGCTTTTTCACCCTAAGTGGGAGCCAGTTCCCTTGTATTTCTGTGGAAGAATACAAACCAAAATCTCACTTCAGTGAGATTGAGCTGGAGTATTAAATGGCTAATGAATTGATTTAGTGCAAGGACATATAATTAAATGGCCAGATGTATTTTTACAAGTGTAGGAACAATCTCCTGGTATACAGGTAGATTGTTTCACAATCTCTTCTATTTTTCTCAGAGTTAATACACTCTTCTAATTTTTGCACACAATAATAATTTTTTATTATCAAGCATTCTTTCTACAATAATTTTAAATTCAAGGGATGGATTGATACTAGGGAAAGGGCTATTTGCAGATAGTTGTATAGGACTTTAAAAAGTAAAGGCAAAGGCTGAATGCTGCAGGTATCTATAGTAAAAACTACAGGAAACACCCATTTTGTATACTTCTGTATTGTTATTGTTATAGCAATAAAAGGAAGTAGAGAGAAATTAAAATTATTGGGGGAGAGTTTTTTTTTGTTAAAAAAAGAGCCAGAACAGAAGATAAAATGTAGTGATCCATAAACAGAAAGGTTTATTTTGCAGGATTAGTCTTAGCAACTGCTTATCATATTATTCAGCTTTTAATTTTTTTTGCCCTGACAGATGATTCTGTGTTTTGGGATACAGAGCATCAGCTGCGTTAGCATTAGATTGAACTTTATATGCTATAAGTGCAACTTCTAAGTACTTATGTAGAACTAGTAATGCTATATAGCTATTTTTATGAACAAAGCTGTAATAATATTTTTATTCATTCTATTATTTTATTATTTTTTAAATTATTTCCTGTGCAGTTATTTTATGTGCTTCCAGTAAACTTGTATATGTTAGCTTAAATCTAGATATTTATTCTTTGTAAGCTGTATTTATTGAACTTGATTTAGAATCCAGTGCCTTTAGAGTTATGCGTAGAAAGCATTGTGCTTTTGTCTTTATTGAAGATTTCTTAAGTGGTGCTTTCAGAGCTTGTCTCATAATGCTTAGTTGCTTTCAAAGGAACAAACCCGTATCTGACTATGCAATAAGTTGTCAGTACTTTAATTGGAGAACACAACTCCCATTAACAGTTTGTGTACCTTTACACTGCGACAAGGGATATAGTTTGAGGCCTCTCCTCTGCCTAGTTTATGGTGCATGTAGAGTACAACAGCATTTTAAAATGGAATAGGAGGGTAGAGCTCCAAGCAGCCATGAAGAGTGGTGTGCGAATGCATCTTCACTAGGGAATGAGCCACACTGGGGTGCAGGGGTGGGGAGCAGCTGCAAAGCCATCTATTTCCAGCCACCAGGACAGCTCAGGGGCACGGAGCCCTCAGGCAAGGCTCCAAGTGGCTCGTGGCGTCGCCAGCAGACTGGCAAAGAGGAGAGTTCTCCATTACTCCTAATGGTAGTCTGATCCTTTGATTTCCATGGTGACTGTCTCAGACCGATAACCAATTAAGTTCTGAACAAAATCATTAATTAATGAAAGTCCAAGAAGAAAGTTATATGCATTTTTTAGAATAAGATTTTGCTTACTGTACCAAGAGGAAAATAACTATAAATTTAAAGTGTATGTTCATTCATATATATATTTGTACATACACACACTTTATATGCACGTGTGTATATATATATGCACATGCACTTTATAATAGAAACATAAAAGGGAAAATTTTCATGTTTAAAATACTCGTGCATAAAGTGGTAATTATGGCTCCCTGATTCTACTCCCCTCCTGACTTTTTATCATGTATCTCATCTTCTTATCTTTTATATGGTAGAAAGTGTCCAGTTTTCACCAGTGTGAGTAAAAGTAGAAAATGAGATGCTTTAAAAATACCATGTAACAGTATATGAAAAAATTTGAATTAACTTACGAAGAACACAATCCAGATTGTGGATCCCCTAAACTGAGATTTTTGCCAAAGCTTTGTAGTCAAATCCCATTTTTTATTTACATGCATTATGGAAAAATTAATACAGATATACTCCTGCCACCAAAACTTGGATTTATGGGAAAAGACAAACATGTGTTTGAAAGCTGAGCTACACTGTAGCTTTTCAAAATAAAAATGATAAAAAGATAGTTGTAGAATAAATTGTCATAGTTTACAAAACAGACCTCAGAGCTCTTAGTTAGTAGGGAATAACTGAGACAAAAATAAAAGAATGCACCAGGCGTTTTAGGGGTGATTTTGTTTCTAACCGAAATAAAGTTTCAGTGCATTAAATGAGGTTTTCCTATTACTTAATCTGTCAGTATTTCATTAATAACAGAAATATTTCAGAGTTTCACTTAATTTGCTGAAATCTGTTGATGAAAAAAATAAGAAACCAGAAAGCCCAATTAAGGGCACTCATTTAAATTTAATGGTCTAAGTTATCTAGTGATAATCTCCACTTTTTGAAACATTAAACAATCTTTTTCTAGAAAAGGAAAGCATCGTAACTTTCATTTCACAAAATACTCTTTTGCCTCAGTGCAGTGAAACACAGAATAACTGAAATTTCCTGAAATTATTCAGGAGTTTTTCATGTTAATTACTGTTTCTAAGCCTTTAAAATCAATACAGTAAAATGCTGATGAACTTATAGTGTACAAAACTAAAGGCTCTAAACTACAGGATGTATGTTTTTCTTGTTTCATGTGGCATGTACAAAGTCTAGTTAGCTCTAGGAACTGCCATTAGTATTTACTGACTTCGTATTAAACAGTGCTTGGTTTTAATGACTGTTTAGGGGTTCCATACATTACACGTTATGCATGAAACAGCAGAGCTTTGCAGGCATTGCTCATTTTAAAGGCAGACTTAGTTTTGGAATTTTGTTTTGTTCTACATTTCATGCTTGATCTTAAAATGTATCTTTCATATTTAGAAGTTTACTTTACACTTTGACTAGTAATGTTTTATGCTATTGGCCTTTTATTCTGACATACAGTAGGATACCTTTTCAGCAAACAAAATCGTGATTATTTTCATATAGCACATTCCAGAAATGGAAATAATCTCTTCTTCATTTTCTGGTCTCCAAAAACAAAGAAAAATGGATGACAACTATGCCTGATTTACCTCTGCTGAGGTAGGACTTCCCTGTCAACTGTGTGGGTCCCACACCAAGAAGACTAACAGAAACAAAATGAAAGATCATAGATATTTAAAAGGGCATTATTATTCAGGTGTTGTTATTCAGCCTAATCTTAGAATACCAATTACTGCTATATAGTTTATTTTGATATATGGGGAAGATCATCTACAGAAATAATCTAGCAGTGTATTGGCATGCAATTCCTTTTTCTCCCCCATTAGTGCCTTCTAGGCTGTGCAGTGACTTGTGACTATGTAATCTGTTTACTGAAAAAGATTCATATGGTTAAGTTTTCTTTCTGTTTACTCAAATAAATGTTTTCAATTTAACACAACAATTTGTAATGAATACTGTGAAGCACAGTTAAAAGAATGAGTTCTTGAAATAGAAATAATAATAAAAAAGCTTTTCTCCCCTTGAAAATATTTATTTTAACATGTGGTCACATTTTCCTGCATTTTCACATTAATTGAAATCTTATTGTTCTAGAAAAAAAAAAATCTTTTTTCCCCATCACCTAGTTTCCCAGTTCTTATGCAAATTAAAGAATACACACGCAGGCATAATTTGTGGTTTTAAAACAAGGAAATTTATAAATTCATGATATCTTTAAAAAGCACCATGTCAAGCAGTGCTCTCATGAAGCCTGTAGTTTACAATTTACATTTTCACTTTAGTATAAGGCAATGGTTTTATGTGACAACCCTTTGATCGTCTTGTAAAATGCTCTAAACCATGTTAATTTCACTCATTTATTACAAAGGAAACTTAGTTGATGTTCAGAAGGAATTTCTAAGGCTCAGAATGACTGTTGAAGCTCCAAATACTGAGCAGTCTACAGACAACAAATCCTTTTGATTTATTTGGAAATTACCAGGATAACTCATTTATTTTAAAGGAGGCAGATGGAGAGCAGAGAGTACACCCTCAGCCAGCACTGTCTGGATTCTGCTGTTCATGCATGTAATCCTCTATGTTCTTTCCATTCAGAATCATACAAACAGTTTGAAAGAAAATGACTGTAAGTATCCACTCAGTTTAAAGAAACTTTTCTTGGCAGCAGAAGGTAAAATCAAGCACTGTATCAAGTTAAATGCAAAGCATGCAACAAAGCTTATCTGCTTTCTCTTGAAGAAAGCTTTTGAGAGTAACCATGAGCCTGGAGCTGAATCACTGTGGCAAGCAGAACATTCCAAAGACATAAGAACAATTATTTAATATTTTTTTCTATTAAAACTCACCAGTGCCCTTCTTCTGCTTCTCCAGGAAGTTGTACCCGTCAGCACCTGCTGAGGGCTTTGTTGGTCAAACTGGCAGGTAAAAAAATTCCTGTAGAATAAAGCCAGACCAGCTGGCTTTGAAGAGAAGCCCCCCAGTTTGGGTTGTGTTTGCCTCACTCACCCTCTGCTCTGCAGACCCGGGCTTTTTCTCCTTTGGATGTTGACCTGTAGGCTGCGTGATGTGGGTGCACAAGTGTCTGGCAGGCCAAAGTGCACCTGCTTCTGTCACTCCCGAGTAAATTTAGCTGTAAAAGGTATCACTGACAAGCAGACCTTTGTCAGTGCTGGCAAATGAACAGAGCATTGCCATCCCCCTTCAAAAGTACCCTGTAAGTTCAAATGGAAAATATCTACTCAGTCGTCTTATCCAGTATCCAGGAATTGCTTCTTCAAGAAGAAGGAAGGCCAAGAGGCTCGTATATGGCAAAAAAGTTTCCTCCTTTAAATAGATGTTAAAATTACATTATTCCAAGAAGAATCTGTGGACAAGATGAGGTTTTGTTCTATTAATTGTGGCTGGAAAAAAAAAAATTTAAAAATGGGAACACAGCACACAGAAATTTCAATTCAGGTTATTAAATTGTGCTAAATGTTAAAGTTGATTTTATTTCTCTTCCGTAACTCATTGTGCTTTTTTGTCCAAAGAAATCTATTCTATTAGAAAACTAAAATGTATCACATAGAAGGTATTAATCTCATTCCCAAAATTAGAAAGCATACAGAATTGAGAGTTTGAATTTCAAAATCATGTGTTTGTAGCATTTATGCTGTGGTAATCTAGGAACCAGCCACTTTTAAAATGGGAGCTAAAGTACATGGAGGCTCTTTTGGGAGAAGTGATCAAAACTTGGTATGCTTTTCCGTATTGGATATTTGTAATTTATTCATAATGGAGGTATTTATAATTTATATCTGTCCCTTGCTTTTCTTTTTTTCCTTTTTTTCTTTCTGAAGATGGCTTCTGGTAATTGAAAATGAAAGGTGTAATTTGCACCAGTGTGTCTTCTCACAGAGTTAAAAAAAGAGTCACCGAAATAGGTTTGCCAGGATTGATAGCAGCATACCTAGATACTCCATTTTCTACTTGAAAACTATGCCATAAACTCAAGTGGCTTTAAAGAAAAAATTTCAGTAGTGTCTACTTTGCTCTAATATGCTATTTAGAAGGAGCAAAATGTTCCTTCTAACAAATGAGACAAAAATTGTGGATCAGGAGCTCTTTGTAAGATAAACAAGGTTCCTATTTATTTACTTGTATAAACAACCACTTACCAAGCTCTATGTCTCTGCAGGGGCACCCTTTCAGATAGGAACATGGACCTTATTGGCATCATATTGTATCCATGGAAACATTTTAAGTACTTCTCTCTCAATATGTACTTCCCTTATGCAGGGTTTAAGAGCTGAGTACCAAATAAGTAAGTGTTTTTATTATTTTCTTTGTGGAAGCTTGGTTCGTGGGGTTCGTACCTGTCATAATAAAGAACTTGTGCTTTCATCATGTTTGAGGAAATCAAGTGTTTAGTTTCAAGCCTCCTATCTGCTCTTATTCTTAGATTAAAATTAATGTTCTAAAAGTCCTAATGAATTGAAATTCTGAAACTTCTCGTTATCCATTACTGTTTGAAAAACCATGATCGTAGTTCACATTACCATCAGACTTAATCACTGTTCTCATTGCATTAAACTAGTCTGGTTTTCTGTATTTCTGAAAAAGAAATAGGAAAAATTAATAAGAAATCAGACTATTTCTCTTGACAAGAGCCATACCCACCTATGTCACTGTTTAGTAGGTCACAGAAGTTGAGAGCTTAACAATTGTCTTGAAATTGAACCAAAAGAATGAAAATAGAGGAGCTCATTCTGGCTTTTTACACAAAAATAATTGAAAAGCAAAATAATAATTTTTCTTTTAAGGTATGTCTGCCACACTACTTAGTTAAAATATCAAAGCATAGAGCTAAGAGAAATAAGGGATTTTATGTCTCTGTATTTCCATGCAGAAAAAGAAACATTGGCATGAACTACATTTATTTTCAAAATTATCATTCTGATGAAGATCATTTGCAGATCAAATGCAGTTATTTCAAGATTGCCTTGGCTCAAACTCAAAACTCTCTTGTAATTCCACCTATTAATTGGTACAGCTGATGCACCCTTTTAATGTACTTTGATTTAAAAAATATGAAAATGAGTTCTTGCTACCCATTAGTTAACATCCTCTATGTATTTTTAAAAAATCCTGCCTTAATTTTGTTTAAAAAAAGCATTTTCTTCACCTGAGCCAGGCTGTAGCAATAAAATTCCATATTAATTACCTTATTAATTACGACTGCTATCAGGAAAACACATTTCTGTCTGGAAAGATCCAGTACTTCTCCCTGAAATCCTACTTGGTTTGCTAAGTTTGTATCCTCACATGTTATTTTCGTTTACCACTTTTACTGTTTTTATTTGCCCCTTTGTGTCCACAGTGCAGTGCCTGATGAGTGCAGACGGCAAAAATGATTTCTCCGCTGATTAGGCTGGAACAATATTTGTTTAGAAATTCTATAAAACTTTGTTATATGATAAAAATTGTTACCTTTTTTACATGCCAGATTCTCCATATCGGGTTTATACTTTTATTTATGAATATCTGTTTACAAGTGTGTAATCATTTTATTTAAGAAGTATGATCATGGTGTAAGCAAGTGTAAGCTGCCTGACCCCCTGTGAAAACCTCAGTGAGTAATCTGCCTCTGGGCTGGCCTGTTTGCTCTGCAGATTGCCACATGAGACCTAGGATTGTGATTGCTCTCAAGAACTTTTACTCTGAGCCAACTAAGCATATCAGAGAGGTGAAACTTTCAGCCTCCAGAGAAGGATGCAGCACACATGGCAATTTTTTCATTTCCCTTTCATCGTGTGCCTGACCTTGTTACAAGGTCAAGGTTTCTGAGGTACTAAATGGGGAGGTGAAAAGAGAACCTAGTCCCAACTCAGCCCTCTGTGTGTTCAGCCTGAGGTGGACGAGGAAGCTCTGACCACGCTCATCACCCTGATCAAATAAAATTTCAGTTACACTCTTGAAGAATTGCTCAGGTGCACTGCAAAATACAGTGAAAGCTGGGCTTGACCCTGCTGTTTCGCAATGATGGAACTAAGATTTACCCTGTTGACTCTGTAACTGGCAAAAATCCAATTCTTCCTAGCCACAGACCTTGGGGAGAGAAAGGCATCAGGAAAATTTGTAGTGGTATCTCTTGGGCACATAAATCTTCATCTAAGTAATATGTTCTCAGCTTTATGATTTTTAGCTTTTTAATCCAAGATGTCTTTTTTTTTCCCTTAGCATTTGTTAAAGAATCACTTCCAAAATGCTAGAAAGTCAGCCTGAGCATATTGCAGATAAAATCTGTCTCCCTTCTCCATCACGCAAAATAGAGATTCAACATTTGGCCTATATTCAGTTTTTCAGGTGCTAAAAAGCTATGACAAAACTGCACAGATCGTATGATAATGGGCATATTATACAACTCTAGATCATCATATGCCTAACTTATTATTACTATTTTAGTTTTCCACAGATCATTTTTCTAGCACCATCAACTTAGATGTACTTCAGAAAAATAAAAGCTCATTGAATGTTTTTTGAATTTATAGATCAAATACAAATAAGCGGGAAAAAAACCCAGGAAAAAATTTAAGAATATGGCAAAGGAATAGGTAGTATTGCTGTGAAAAGAAGAGTGAGCTGAGTTATGTAAAGGCTCTTATGGATCAGCAGCAGAAGAAAATGTATGCAAGGAGTTCGGAGTTCTACAAGGAATAGAATAACATCCTCTTATTTTTGACTTATCAAAGCAAAAACAGGTCTTAAATTCTGACCCTTCCATGCCTGAAGCATATTGAAATGAAAAGGACTGAGAAAGAAACCTGACTTACTAAAAAGCAGCTATGTTTGAGGAACTTACACACAATGAAATTGGTTCAAATTTGGGCTAGAAAATGGGTGGCAGTCTGCTTCCACTGGTAGGAGCAGAGATTTTCCAGGAGGGAAGTACACAGTTACAGTAGTAAGGTGATGGAATGTGAAACTCCCCATTCATAAATTTACTCAAATAGGTGCAATACAGCAGTAAATATACATAGACAAATTTGCATGTAGCCTCTCCTGTATCACTGTGCAAACTCTGAAAGGACAAAGGATGTAAATATACATTTGGCAAGTGAGAGAGAGAGCAATGTTATGTAGGTTTTCCTGATACAGAGGAGGAGTTGAGAATTTTTCCCTAAAGAAAAATTAAATTGAAAGGTATATGGACAGTAGAGATATGGTACGAAAAAGGTGAGTTTAGCTGCAGCATTCTGAACGATTTTGAGGAAAGAATGTAGGGCAGGGTTAAGGTAGATAAGGTGAGGTATCTGTCCATTTAATTGGTTATTAGCAATAGTGGTGAGCCACATTTCACTGAGATGAAAAGATCTTTATTTAGGAAAGAAGTTGCATAGTAAAATGTAGGAAACAGGTAAGTCCATAAGTTACGAAAGGGAATGATTATGGAACACCTCATGCAGTGAGGTAGAGAAGGAGACAGAGGGAAGAGACAGTGTTTAAGTAGGAATACTGTTCATGTCTGTGGCTGTTTGTAGGCAGAGGCAGATGCATGCTGTGCAGCAGAAACAGTCAGATTTGGCATAAACGTAGCTGAAGGCAGGAAAAAAGATAATCATAGAATCATAGAATACCAAGTTGGAAGGGACCTCAAGGATCATTTAGCCCAACCTTTCTTGGAAAAAAACATGTCTATGGGGATGGGAGAAAAAGAACATTTTGGAACATGCTTCTCTACTTTTCCAGTTTTTGTGTCTTGAAGTGAGAACAACTTTTCAAAAAATTAAAACAAAATCACTCTAGGGGAAGTATAGATGAGTGAATGAGAGAGAAGAATCTGGCCTTGCTGTGAGTTACTGGTTCTGCTGAAATGTTGAAACAACTGTATACACACTTATGCAAACACCTCAAATGCTTCTACTTGTAGTTTTGTTTAAAAAATGTAAAAGAAACTATGGGGAGAATTTATTCATGCAGTCAGAAGAAGTACTTTCTGACACATGAATACTGGGTAGGCAGTGTGCTTGCGTAATTCAATATGCAGGGCACAGGGGCAGTAAGGGAGGAGATGACACGGCAGGGCCCAAGTTTGGCATCTCAAGTGGAGCTCTGTGAAGGCTGTAGCACTGCCTCAGTCACACGAGTTTCACATAGAAGATACACACTAGGTGCACACCTGTTAGGTGACAGGCTGATGCCATAACAAAGCTGGTTCCAGGAACTACAAATACTTAACTCACAACAAACCTGTCTTGTTAGATTCTCTCACAGTTAAAATAATAATAATGAAAACCAGTTCTGAGATAGATGTGAATGCATCTATACCTGTGGAGTGAAAGCAGTATGAGCAGCTACAGTCAGGAGGAACTTGAGTGTGTCTATGCCATTATTTTAAAAATACTTCAGGATTCTGTCAACAGAGAAAAGACATGAGAACTTCCCCAGGGATGTCTGCTGCAGAACAGTTAACAGTGATTAGAAGTTACTTTAAAGTAATAAATTAATAGTGACCTTTTCTGCCAAAATATGGTTTGTTACAACGATCTGCTGTTTTGTATAACTCTTTTACATAGTAATTGCCAGTATAGTTGCCCAAGAATTGAAACGTAAATATGATAGAGAGTGATTCATAGACAGCATCTAAAAGCAAAATGAGGCCCTCAAAATGTTACGAGGTTGTAGAATGAAAACATTTTAATGCAAATCAGCAATATGGTGCATTGTCAAATTAATTATTTGAAAAGGAATATTTATAATAAATATTGGAAAGGATCAGTGAAATAAGGGGTTTCATTAAACATTCCCAGTTTCATGTAAAAATGATTCAACTGCTCTTCCCACAAGTAATTTTTCATATTTTGCTGTTGTCTCCCAAACTCATAAAAGCTCCAGTTTTATAAATACATTCTGTTCAACAGATAAGATATTTATTTTGCAGTTGTCCTGGTGGCTACAAAAGATGCTTATTAGTAAATAAGTAAATGGGCCTCCTTTTTTAGTGCTTTGATTCTATAAGAACAGTTGATTTGAAAGGTACCATTTGAGGTGGTTCCGGTGCCACAGACATACACAAGTTGCATTGAGATTTTTCATTGTTTGTGGGTTGTCAAATTTCAACAATTCAATTTTAAAGTTACCATTTTGGGGTGTGTGCCTTGTACTGGATTTTCTCTAATTATTTAGCAGTAATTTGAAATGAACAGGAGGAGTGGTATTCTAGATTATGTCTGTTAAGAAAATATGTGAAATTGTTTCACTGGGAATTGCTAATATCTACAGATTTGTGGACTAATGGAAGAAGTTCAGGGATAGTTTTGGTAATGTACCTGCTGTCTGCTCGAGTAGCGTGTCTGCCAAGAAGAAATTTGCCAGGAGAATACCAGGTTGTGTGTGCTTGTCTGAGACTTCAGTTGGAAAACTGGCACCAAAGAAGGGAAGTGATTAAAATCTGTTGTCATGCCTATGTGCATAGAGCCAACTTGCTTAGAGCTGCATGGCAGCTAATTCTGATATCTGTGGTATTTTAAGCACTCGACTTAACATTACCACAGAAGCTGAGTGTTACTAAGGTGTGTGTGTGTGTTTCGCATTGTGTATGGATTGATGTGCTGTGTGCTGTCTGCTCCCTACCTGCTTGGTCACAGTTCCTAGTACAAAAGGAGAAATATACACGTTGTTCTTTATCTCTTTCCACCTTCCTTCTCCTTGGAATGATACAGTAAGCTAACTTCACCTTGACTTTCTCTCTTTGTCGCACCTTCCCAGTTCTTAGTATGACTGCCAACACTGTCCAGCAGTAGGCAGAAAAATGTCTAGTAGAATTCAGACATTCTGAAGAACTGAGTTTTGCAATTGGCACTTGTATGTACAAAAACACAACTCTGATCCTCTGTTGTTTCTTGGCATTAATGTATCACATTCATTGAGACTGAAACAAAACTGATGCCTTTAGGAGCACTGATTTGAACAATTATCCAAAATCACATTATAATAAACAGCAGTCTAAGGAATTTTGATTAACCTCTAAATAAGTGTTAAATAAGTGCTACTTTAGAAAAAGCCAGCTCAAATGCATTAATGATAAGTTATGGAGTAGTAGTAATTGCTGATAGGGCATTATAGATAACATGGTTAATTGATATCACTCTCTCAAACATGTATAGCACATCAGCTGGCATGAAGCTGGAGTGATTATTTACTGCAGTTGAAATACATCAGATTAAATGCATAAAATGGAAACAGGTGTTTACTGTGTTCATCTTACTTGGTCGTTCAATGACTTTACTTTGGGTGAATATTGCTTGGCCTTTAATGCTTCCAGCTTTCTGATGAGCTGCTCTAACTAGATTTTAAGGGAATGTCATATGGTTCAGGTGAAGATTGTAAGTAGTCCAAAGAGTCTTCACAGGGTGAAGTAATCAATCAGGTCCAGTGATAACCCTGAGAGCACAGTCAGGACCAGGAGGAGGTGGACCAGGGACAGGGCTGAGATGAGGCTACACCATGGCTCATTAACCCATTCAGGGAATGGTGCAAAGATGGGACTGGTAAAAAAGGAAGGGTCTGTTTATCCAGGAAACGGCTACCCAGACCAAAGCCTAGAAGTCCATTCAGAGCCTACTTCACTTAAAACATAGTTCCAATTAATTAAAGCCCTGGACTGAACTTAAAGGGAGCTCCTGTGCCTGGGAGCATGAGTGAAGAGGAGGTTTATCAGGGTAATACAGCCTGTCAGAGCAATCAAAGCTTTTACAGCTTCTTCCTTTCTCTTTCCTGTATCAATGCTTGTACACATGGGGAACACCAAGTGCAGCTGCCTAACTCACTTTCCTCATGGTGGTCCTAAGGAGTAATGTATTTTGGAGGAGTTCAGGTTGAGATTACAAATGGGAGTGGCAAGCATGTCCTTGCAGGTGTGTTCATAGAAGTACAGTATAGATCACACATGAAGACTCTGGGGAGTTTGGATTATTTTTTTTGAGCGAGGAAGGACACATATTTGATGAAGAGTCCTCAGTTCCTCTTATGTCATGCATGGCTGCAACCCTCAACAACAAATTGAGAGAAAATACAGTCTGTGTTGATGATACAGCTGCACATCTCATGCACAGTTCCACTGGACAACAAGAAGTTTTCTTCAATAAAATGAAAATGTTTTCTTCAGCAAAATGAAGGTGTTATACCATAGCTTGGGAAATGTCAGTAAAGCACATAGGCTTTGAAATGGATGAGATACATATGAGTGAAATGTAACCATTTTACATAAGGACTTGGATCAGAATTGTTACTTATGACTGGCATTCTATGATATTCTTTCATTACGACCCCATCTTATGCTACAGCTCACTTGACCTAAATTCTGCTGCAGTCTTCTGTTGCAAAAGATTGAGATTTCAGTCATTGCTGAAAGCAAGTTAAAAAAATTGAAATCTTTACCAAAAATGATACAATGAATTCAGCATTGTATGGCATTTAATCTTATATTGCATCCTATTGATTTTATGCCAGACTTAGTTTTTGATTTTAAGCAAGCTGCAGACTGCAGTGTTGTTACCAAGAGTTGTCAACACAATAAACAGAAGGCTTGAGGAGTGGATATGGGGAAATTTATCAAATTTGTCAAGAATATGAAGATGGTCTGGGAAGTACAGATACAGATAAGAAACAGCTATGAAATACTTAGCATCACTGACTATTAAAATAATGGCTGTAAAGTTTTCTGGTTTGATTAAAAATTAAAATCAAAGGAGAGTTCATGCCTATTAGAGATATTGTGTAACACTGCTGAAAAGTTGGGCAAGTGTCTCTGCATGACTCTTTTTTCAGCTAACATCCGGAAGATTTTCTTTTCTACCAAGCCCTATTTCAGTTTTGAAAATGACAATCTGCATCCTGCAGCAGTCTGCAGCAGTGGGTGGATTCTCTGGCAAATTTAATTGCTACAGAATCACACACGCCCTTGACTATTACCAAATGATGTGTGATAAACAAACACAGAAACTTATTTCACTGAAGTATTTTCATTTAGTACTTAAGTACACTGGGAAGTGGCCTTTTGAATAGCATAGGTCGTGGAACATTTGCTATTGGAGTATCTGGATTGCTTAATGGTTTATTCAACCTGACAGCAGACTACCTGCAGTTTCATAACTCGG
This sequence comes from Platysteira castanea, assembly GCA_013397175.1. Taxonomy (NCBI): domain Eukaryota; kingdom Metazoa; phylum Chordata; class Aves; order Passeriformes; genus Platysteira; species Platysteira castanea. Next base: position 289,146 of record VYXC01012391.1, read on the forward strand.
AATATTTTTATGATCAAAATGCTTGTATTGTAGTAAAATATTTTATCATATCTCTGCAATGGGATGGTGCCTCATTCTGCATTTGCTCTGGCTCTCTTGTAGTTCAGGCTTCATGCAGAGTGGGTGCTTCAGGAAGCTGGGAAACTGTTAACTCAGCAGTGTTTTCCCTGTTGTGCCAGTATGCTGTACCCACAATGAGGGAATCTTGTGATGCTCATTTCAGGATGATTTTTTGGTGTTTCACATAGGCCTGAGGGGAGAAAGAGATGCGTTCTGTGATTTGTCTAGAATAAAAGAGTATGCAGTATGAAACAATATTCAAAAGTCTACTGAAGAGGAGACAAAGTGGCGTGCTAGTGGTATTCTTTGTGTAGCACAGAAGTGCATCGGTGAAGGTAAAAAACTGGCTAGTAATATGAGCATTTCACATTCATGGAGACAGGGCAGTCAGGAATAGATGTCATATCAATCTTTGGTAACCCACTTCACCCTAATGTTTCTGAGGGGTGCAAATCACAACGTCTCTCTCAGATGAGTAAGTAACACGTAATAAATCAAAGGGAAAAGCAAAGTCTCCTTCTGCTTCCTTTAGAGTACTTTCACTGATGTGCTGGGATGGTATGGGAAGCAGAAGAGAAAGAAGGATGAAAGGAAGGCCATTTGTAGGTCGCCTTGTGGGAAGGCATCTGATTTTGTCTCTACAGCACAAGATTCCATGTCTGAGGGAGAGACTCAAATACTTCTTAATGGCTGCATCAGGCACAGCATTTCCTGCTGGTCAAAGAAGGTGTTTGTCCTATTTCATTTTGCACAGGTGCAGCCTCCCCTCAAATCCTATGTGCAGTTTTGGGTGTCTCAATATGAGAAAGATATAAAGCCATTAAAGAGTGTCCAAAGGAGGCCCATGAGGATGACGAAGGGTCTGGAGGGGAAGCCATACACGGAGTGGCTGAAGTCACTTGGTCTGTTCAGCCTGGAGAAGACTGAGGGGAAATTCCTCTTGAAGGAAAGAAGGGGAGGAGGTACAGATACCTTCACTGTCACGACCAGTGACAGGATTCGAGTAAATGGCACGAAGCTGAGTTGTGGAAATGTTAGGTAAAAGGGAATAGTTTTTCACCCAGAGCTGGAGCAGGTCCAAAGAAGTGCTGACAGCACCAAGCCTGAGTTCAAGAGCTGCTTGGACAATGCTCTCAGACCCATGGTGTTCTTGTGGTGTCCTGTGCAGGGCCACGATTTGGACTCCATGATGCTTACAGGTCCCTTCTCTTTTTCTCTGATTCTCTGGTTTTCTGATTCTTGACAGCTTTTGCTAAAGAACCAAGAGTTTGAGCAACAGTGGACTTGTAGAATAGAAAAGGACACACTTCTGTTGGCCCTTGCCTCTGCTGGCTTCTCTGGAGCACTGAAATCACTGGGTATAATTTCTTCAGAGACAAGTGAACAAATCACCTGAAGTAGCAGCAAATTGTCACTTATGTCTCTAGAACACAAATCTAGTGGTGGAGAATGAATCCTCGTGCAGTTCATGAGAAGAAGATGAGGACTTGGATCCATGCATCTGGGTGCTAGCTGCTGGCTTGACCGTAGGGAACTTATTCCTTGTTGTAAGTTTGCTGTTTGTTCAGGCTGTGCATGCAAGTGTAAAACAAGGATTTAATTTATTTAATCTAACAATTTTTTTAAAAAATCTTAATAAGAGCTCCATAAGATTGACATTATCCTGCAGTAGTGTCACAGCCTGCAGTCATTTAATGTCACTTCTTGTGAGGCCAGGATTTCACGCCCAACTGCATTTAGTAGGTCAGTACAGTGATTTTAAATGTCTTTCTTTCAGATTTTTGCCATCTTCAATTATACCTTTCCACCCTTCTATTTGTGTAATTTTCTTCTGTCTGAAGTCTCCTTACTGTTGTTCTCTATTGCACAGCATGACAAATTACCCATCAAGCCATATCTTTTCAGTCCAGAAATACAAGGTAACAGAGTCATGGCATTATCACATGTTGTGTATTTTATTTCCTCACAGTTCATTCAAGGGTGTCACTTTATTTTCCTGCTTCCTTTTGTCATCATGAAGGCTAACTATTTTAGTGTTCCTAAACTTTAGGAAACACATCCTAAGCTCAGAGCAACACATACACAATTCTGTGTCACTTAACACTTCCCCTGCATGGCAAAACCATATCGATGATTTTGAGCCTTTGAAGAAGCCATAATAAGGCTTTCATTCTCATTATATAGTTGAATAACCTGGGCTGTGGGCAAGAGTATTATTTGTAGCCTCAGGCCACCAACCAAATTAACCATGAGTCACCATTCTCTTTGGCAGTGTGCACGAGGTTCTCTTGGGAGTTACAAAACTCTCTGAGTCTGATGCATACTGTGTCCACAATCTGTCCTCTTCTCCCCCCTTTCTCTTTAATTCAAGATAAATACAAGTAATTGTAACATTTGTGCTAAGATATCTCCCAGGCATTGCAAGGATCTAGTTGAAAAATGGATTGGAACAGCTAAGAATATTGGCAACTAATAAAAGACTTCTTTAGAAATTGTGATTAAGATGATACAGAGAAATTTGATGTTGACAGCATCATTCAGAGCCCTCATTAGCATTCAAGAGGGACAGTTTGGCAATTCACAGGCTTGTAGATTCCACAGCATTAGTGCTCAGTCTGAAGAGAACTGCAGGAACAAACACAGAGCTGTACTCATAACCTATCTCAGATGTGAGACAGGATCTCGAGCAAACATACCCTGTTCTTCTTTACAAGGTATTTTATGGGTCACTAGGAAGAATGACTGAAAGAGAGAAAAACCCTCTTCTGTAAGGCAAGCTAGAGGAATTAGGACTTTGGGTAATCAGAGAGACCACTGTGGGATGAAAAATGGCTGGAAATAACTTCATATGCTTTCATGTAAGTATTTTTGTAATTAACAGAATACTGTCTATTTAATACTTTTAATTTTATGACTTAATTAAGTAATACTTGCTCCTAGGAAAGCATGAAAGCAGAATACAATAAGTTGAAAGTGTCATAGTGCCAAAAATACCAAGACCCATCCGCAGACTTGTGTTAATGGTCCAGTAACTTAAAGAGTGGCAGATACTGGGAGACTGGTTTTGAGAGGTACTGAAAGAGCCAGACCTCTCAATAGGTGGTACGGGCACAGATTAGGCACCAGACCCAAGCCTAAATTAATCTAATCCTAAATAATGTTTCTCTCCCACTCTCTGCAGCATTTTACTATGCACCTTGTAGTATTTACCTATTCTGTGCCTATTCTGAGTCTTACATGTTGGGATTTTTAAAATTCCAGATATCAGTCAGCACCACAAATAATGTAATTATGTTTCTTTTTTTCAAGCGTATCTTTACAGGTTCAATCACAAGATTTATACAGAAATAAAAATGCATGAAGAGTTTAGAATAAGCCTGACCTGTGAACCCCAGACAGAATCTTTTACTTTGTTTTTGCAACTTTTTGTGTAAAATCTTGAAATTGTTTTAAGTGGAACTGGAATCTCTGGATGTTGCAGTTCATTTATCTTGTAATGTCTTCTAATCCATTTTCTTTAGAATGTCAGGGGGAAACTTTTAATAGAAAATCCAGCTCCTGTATGTTTTTTCACGTATCTCTTTTATGGAAATTTTTTACTGAGGCTGATAAAGAGAATTATACAAGCTTTGTCACAGAAATCACATTGTAAAAGGTTCCAAAAAACTTGACAATGTTGACAGTTGTTTTCAGCAAATGGCTGCTTTACTGTAGCACTGTCAATGTTGATGTCCTTGTGCACATGTAAAAGAGCAATGTGATTAAGGCAAGCTTGTCCATGCTAGATATGAGCCAAGTTTTCAATCTCCTCATGGCACTGAAAGATTGCTCAGCTGTTGCAGACAAGGCAAGAATAGCTGGCAGATTTCTGTCATTAAAATAAAAAAAATCCTTGTCTTTGGGCATGCGTCTATAGGAATGTGTAACATCTGCTACTGACCTTAAATGCTAGATAAGAGCAGCTCATATTTGTGACTCAAATTCGTATTCCTTGGTTTAGATGATGCACTTCCAAGGATATATCAAAGTATTTTTGTAAGAAGATATTTGTCTAGACAGCAGTCTAAAGCATGATATACTTCTATTAAGTGTTACAGTAGTGAAATGCCATTATTCCTCTAGTGTCACTTGCCACTGCAACTTATGTCCACCTTATGTTGAATTTAACTTGGACAAAAAATACATATTGTATTCTATTCTGAGAATATTTCATATTTATACATGAAAATCGATGCCTGTGCTCCATCTAGAACATCAGTCATCTTTTCCACATTTTTTTTCACTATCAACTAGATGAAAAGAGCAAAAAACTCAGTTATTTAGCCTTTGTCAAGGGAAGCGGGCCTGAATTAACACAATCGTATCTTCCGTCCTATTGACCCTGAATTCTTTATGTAAGGTGTCAAAGCCATTGGACTCAGCAGACTTGTTGCCATGCCTGGGTGTGGAAATAGTGGGAAGAAGCCAGTTTCAACAACATAATCTCATAACAAACCCAGGGGGATTTACTCATATAAATTAGTGTAGACTTTGTTAGTCTAAACATACTCAGATTTCCACTTTGTATCTATTAAAAACTCTTTTAAAAAATCTGGATTTCCGACAATACCCTGAGGGAAAGAAAGGCACAGATTTCATGTTGACTGAGGGTGACCAGTTCAAGATTTCCCAGACACTCAGTGTGATGCTCTGCACATCATGGGCTATCTAGATAAGTCTGTGGATCAGGGAGGTGATACAGAAATATCTGTGAACGGAAGCTATGAACTGAAGCTTGTACAGTGACAGTGTGGTACTGAAGGGCAGCATTTGATAGTGTAGCATTTGATAGTGTCTAATTACAAAACTATCTTTCGTCTTCTTGCAACTAAGTAACACATTCCATGTTCTCCAACAAAATTCTGAAAAAAGTGCCTTGGGAAAAAGTCTTCTCCAACAGACAAGACCAACTCAAGCCCAGAAAGTGGTCTACTCTCTATACAGAGCGAGGCTGAACTCTGATAGAAACAGAAGTTTTTGACAGAGTATTTGAAGAGCATGACATAACACAGGCAACAAAGTGGGGAAGGAGATAATTTAAAGATACAACCCTTATCTTATTTCTAGTATTTCCTTGTATTTTAAGGCTTGATGCTATAATGTAAACATCTTTATAAAAAAAATATTATGGCAAATCATGGGCAGCACCATGTATGCCTCCTATAATTATCATGTTTAAAATAAAAGTAATAGCAAGTGTAACAAGAAGGGCTTTGCTCTTAACAGAAGCCAATATTAGTTTATCATTTTGCATCATTAGGGTAAAAGGATGTGGTGCAGTAAAAGCCACATTGCAGGAAGATGTGTTCATTTTTTCGCCCCCTGTGAAATTCAGGGTGGCAGTACACTTCTTTTCTCCTACTGTTTCGGATAAATATTTCTACCCCAATAGTCTGACTGCAGAGAGCAGCAGTTTGACTCATATTTTGTTCTCAGGTTCTGTGGTCGAAAACCTAAATCTCATAAAAGAAAGGAGGTAATTGTCAGCTAGTAAATCTCTCTCTCAGCAGTTATTATTTAAGGTCAATTAGAGTGAAGAACTTTTCAGTCTGGACTTACTACTAAAGGAAATCTTTCGTGCAGTATTTGGTGAAAGGGGAGAGTTTCTCCCTGTACCCCATCTGCTCTCTGCTTTTGTGTGTTCCTTCACTACAGCTGCAGGCATTACCAGGCTGACTCCACTTTGAAAAACTAAAGCCACATTCTTCAGAACAGTTGCTTGGTGTTGGTCAGATTTCTCTGCAGACATTTTTTTTCCATTTGGAGACATGGAGGCTGACACATAGTTTCCAAGAACTTTGCATGTCTTCTGTCTCCTGAATTGTCTCCTGAATCCCAAATATTTCTCAAGTGGCTAGCAAAAGAATATCGAGATAATTTTCGGCCTGGTGGGACAAGCTTTGTGTAGAAAGCCGGATGGCTCTGAAAATTATTTGTAAAGTAATTATTTCATTTTATGTTAACTTGTTGTCTTTAATATGTGTGTGCTTTCATTGCTACATTAGAGCATTCGCAAGATCTGAGGAGACTATGAAATCTCACTAACTTTAGCAGCAATTGCTGCCTTTGTTGCTCAGACTGTAAATGATATCACGCAATGATTCATGTAAGAAAATAATAATGCAGCTTGAAAAAAGTGAAAGGTGAGCAATAAACTAAACCAAAAGATCTTGTTGCCTTCCCAAAACAACATTTTTTCATTCCTGACCTAGATTTACTTTTTTCCCCACTTCTTTAAGCATCCTTTACATTATATATTAAAAAATAAATGCATTGAAGGGTCAAACTTTAATTCCAAAATTACTACCTTTCAGACCCTTTATTTTCCTTTCAGGCATCTAAAAAAATAGGTCAAAGTAACACTGAATAATCTGAAAAGTTAACGAAACTTTGTTTATGGGAAGTCTAAGCAGATGTAATTAAAATAGCCTTTAAACATATTGTTTCCCTGCAACTGTCAACCAAATATTTTAAAGAACTGATGTTTTAGACAAATAATTTTTTTTCTTTCTTTTTCTAACAAGACAAAGGGTAAAAAAAAAACAACACGGCTTCAAGGGACGAAACATGAAGTATTCATGGGTCACTGTCCTCTTTGCAGCAAAATGAATGAGTTTTGGCTCACAACCTTGTTTTGTTCTCCCTCAGATTACCGTGCCTAGATACCACTGGGAAGATGAGGGCTGAAGATTGACACACAACAACTGTAGATACAAACATACAAGAGGATAAATAAGGCCCTGATTCTCTAAGCAGGCCTGCCCAGACATAGGTGCCCTCCAGACCTCTGCTCTACCACAGTCAGTCTGCATTTTTATTTTTCTCTTCATTTTCAGTATTATCACGGACTTTAATTCTCTCAGTACTCAAGGCTGAATGGTTGGAAGACATAACACTGATAACACTCAATAATGAATAAACAGTGTGCAAAGAAGAAAAGGAAATATTTATTTTCTGGCATACCTGAAGTGAAAGACAAAACATTCAAAAATATCTTACCACAACTGATAAGGAAAATTTCCCTTTGATTTTCTGCTTTCTGTGCATTGGATAAACTAGGTTTCCCAAACTTTGGGACAAATCTTTTAACATATGTTGGATGAACCCTGCATTACAGAGCAAGGCAGCGAAGTCACTAGAGATCTCTACAAAAGGCTTGCTTAGATGTTCCACCTCTACAGTTCATTTTCTTTGGCTGAAGCCACAGGAACAGTGGAAAGGAGCTAAGCCACTGCTGGCATTTTTGAACCCAGTTAATGGGATTTTTCTCACCAGGGAAGTTTGGAGTCTAATCTTGTCATTTGAGTTCCTTTACCATCAGTGCTGCTCATAATTTAAGGCTTAATCATAAATATTGAAAATGCATTACATATTTTGAGCTACATTTTAGGGTTTTCTCCACATGCAGTAAATAATTGAACTTAGTCAACTGTGTGCCTCTTCTTCCAGCTCTGCACACAAACACAGGCACAGCTAATGCGGGACTAAATACAACTTCAATTTCTGCAGCATGAGCATCTTACAAATTACAAATGTGTAGAACAACCAACCCCAAACTTTTATCAGATATATGATGATTTAATGAATATATGTTTTTAAACCTACTCCCAGAAAATATTTTTTCTACTGAGTGTTATTTGGCCAAGAAAAACAAGGCCAGAATATACACTTCCTGTGGACCAAGAGAAACCTCTCTATATTTGTCTCTGAACAGCATAGACCTAATAATGATTAGTTTAAAAATTATTGGGAAAGATGGAGCTTTTCAGACTCAGCAGATTCTTATTGAATTTGCCAGTGTGGAAAAAAGGAGAATCTGAGGATTCTTTTACACAATAAAAAAAAGTTTTGCACATATTCAAGGAACATTTAAGACACCAATAAAATAGATTCAGATAAAATGTGAAAAACAAATAAATTATGTGACCACTAAATCAGGGTTTTACAGACAGGTCAGATACTGGTTTACTCTTGTATGGATTTTGAGATCCTTGGACTCCTCATCTTTCCCAAAGTGGTCAGGGAAATGCAGCAAGTTTTCAGTCTGAAGGGCAGATTGTTTGGTAAGCTAAAAGAGAATTCTCTTTACAGAACACTCAGAATTTGTGGTTATATGCTGGTAGGGAAAATAGCAAAGCAACTGTTAAAAAAATTCCTTGGTGTCTTTAAGACGAAGGTATAGGTACATGAGTTTAATTTTCACAAGTTCTTTAGAAGCTTGAAAGTATCTGGTTTTAGGCAAAGTTCAATATTTTCTTTGACTTGCTTGATTCATTTGAAGCTTGAAATAACACAGTTGTTATCCATGTTTGAAAACGACATACTTTGGAAGACAATGTGTCAGTCCTTGTTGAATAAAGCTGCCCTCCACCTCAAGAACTGTGATTGTGACCAAGTGAAAATATAAAAAATAAGTTCTGCAGAGAAAACAGAGGTTTGTGTGTATATTTTTTTTTTGTTTTATATGTCTTTGTTTAGATAGTTGCATAATTAATTGAACTTCTATTGCCTCAGAAATCTAATCATACTTAAAATACAAACTTACTCACAAGAATGTCTTTGGAAGATTTATTCCTCAAGTATCTTCATTTATATATGCTGATTTATAAAGTCATTCCAGATCTATTACACAGCCTAATACAATGGGTAGGCTTTCCTGGTTCCAGGACTTCTAAATATCTTGATGGTACCCTAAAAAAGCTGATATCCCTTGGTTGTGATCAGAGAGAGCACCAGAGTTGAAGTTTTGCTTAAATCTACAATATTTATCCTGGGAGGTGGTTAAAACATAACTGTGCTATGGACTGTGAGGGAAAACACATTTTTGGGGGGCATGGGGTGCTTCCAGCCCTGCTGGGATGCTTGGAAGAGGGTGTTTGGGGCAGAGCTGCAGAGCCCAGTGTGCTCTGGGATTTGTGCCCAGTGATGCAGATGTAGCTGTGGCAACTCCAGGTTCCATGTGGGGATATGCAAGTCCATCAGATGGGTGGGGAAATACGAATTTGGGAAAAAAACGTGCGCATACACCAATTTTTCTAGCCGATGTGAAGGAAGAAACATCTCAGACCCAGGAATGTTGCTAATAATGACAGTGTAGTTTCAAAGACACTGTCTTGGCTCCAGTGCATAGTTTCAAGGAACTATATCCAAGGCAGGATTCAGACCATTTTAGGACCAGAGACAAGTAATTTAGCTGACTTCCAGGTGATGGAAGATTAAGAAAAATGAAGTGTTGAGTGTCTTGACCTTTACTGGCTGTCTCCTTGCTACACCTGATACTGGCCCCCTCTGCAGGCAACAAAACTGGCAGGGTCAATAACACAAGGCATTTATTTTACCTTTTGTGCAAAGTTATGGTGTACTTCCCTGGTCTATGTAAATTGTTCTTTAGCAGCCAAGTGCCCTACACACACCTGAAGTAACAGCAACAACACAGAGTGGTTTATGTGTTAGTAGCCAAGTGGGCAAGAAGTAGCAGAAGGATTATAGGTGGAAGCCTAAACTTTAGTAATGTGCCTCGGACCTCAGGAACGGGTATTATTAAACAATTTTTACTCCTTTTTCATTTTCCCCTAGGTGTGGCAAGTTGGAACTGAAAGTTTCTAAAGCTTCAAGCCTTTCTTTGACTTTTTACGCTGTTGTATTAAGTGCATCTGGGCACTAATAATGTGTCTTGATCTGAATGTTGCTGTTATGTTCCATCATTGTTGCCTGTATGCAGAGCTGGATGTGGAGCAGTGGGTCCCAGTGCACCCAGTTTTGGTAGGGAAACTTAGCATTATCTGTTTTCAAAGACATACCTTACAAAGAACAAAAATACCAATTGAAATGGAAATGATTTTTTATTTGAATTGTCTGAAAGGGTTGATAATGGCTTTTTTCTTTGTTAAAAATGGGATGGTACAAATTTGTCTTTGTTGGCAATTCAAGACCTTGTGCCCTCACTTAAGATTTCAAATCTTCAGGCAACTGACAAAACCATGGAGAATCAGTTAGCAATTGATTGGGGTAAGATAAAGAGTTACACATTATGCTGAACCTACTTTACACTCACTAATTTCTAATAAAGGTGAAAAACCACTTTGATAACATCTTCATTTATAATAAACCTGGTTTTTTCTTTCCCTGTAATTCTTCATTAAGAGGATGTAATATATGCAGTGCCTTAGTTCCTGATGTAAAAGTCACTAAAACCAGTGTAAGTATATCCATGCACTTCACTGGGTTGTGGTTTGAAAGAATCCTATACAAAGTGCATATTTTATGCTCTGCAGCACAAATATCCTTTAATTTTAATGGAAGATTTGCTGATCCATAGAAAGGTGTTTTTATTAATGTGTAGCCTAATGCATTTTGTTAATGAGAATACAATTTAGCTGTCTGTTAAATTTAAATAGTGTACCTTGAACTGTAATAAGTAGTGCTCTATAGGTACAAGGGATCCTGTAGCAATGGCAAAACCTGTATTTGTTGCATGGCAATGCCATTTATTTTCATTTAAGATAATAAGCTTTCTGGTAGAAAACTAGGGTGGCGTCAATCATTTGAAAATACTTAGTTTACTGAGTTACAGCCTCTTTTTTTTCTCAAAGGATCAAGCACAATTTGGAAAACCAAGAACTAAAACCTAATGGCCAAGTTCTTTAAACACTTGTGTCAGCAAAAGTAATTCCAGTGGATTAGGCATACTGCTTTCTTACATTACATTACTGAGGAAAATAAACATGTTGAGGGCTGACCCTTGCCATCTAGTTTGCTCTTTCAATCCCTGTTATGAAAAGGAATTTAATACGCCTTTTTGATTTTATTGTAAAAATGAGATTGGACATTCTTCACCTGGCACAAAAAGAGAGGCAAGATTCTTTGTTTCTTCTGATCTCTGCTTGCGTAATTATAGAAATTAGAAATCAAACCATGCACACTATTGTTGGTTGTTTTAAGGCCACCACATTTATGCCTTTACATGAAAACCTTTAAAAGAGTAATTTATAATTATGGACAGCAATATTCTTATTTAATTATATCTCAGTGCAGTCTTTGCAACTCTAAGAACTGAGAATTCAAATGTATTTAAAACGTGTACACTGGGGTGCTTCTGAATAATTCCTTGCTCCTAGTCTCTGCCAGCTTGGAATTTCACACCCTTGAATAGATTGACTGGTTTGGCTTGTGTGATAGGTACCCTGCTATCCTGGATTACATTGTGGGTGGGTGGAGATGGGTGTCTTTGAAAATGCCAGTTGGTAGCTAACCATAACAAGTCAGATTTGTATGAGAATGAAGAAGGTGGAAGTATCTATGTAAAGTAAAATAGATCTACTGACATGCCTAGGACAGACCATGGAACTAGAAGGGGTGCTTTCCAAATCACCCAAAACTTGGTTTTGAGGCCGTTGACAAGGTTTCTGGCAGGGGTTTTGGGGAACAGATGCAGGAATGCTTGAGATGGTTGGCTACATCTACAGGTAAACCAGCTCTACAGGGATACTGTCTTGAGGGTTCACATATTGCAAGGGAATCACTCTTCATAAAAGTATTGAATAGCCTGTCATCCTTTTGCCTTCTAAACAGGAAATAAAGATACATGAGAAGTCTAGGAAAGGGGAGTTTTTATTCAAAGTCTCAATATAACACCCTCCTTCTGTGTTATTACACATATCTCGTTGGATAAAATCTGGTGATTTTTTTGTCTTTCCATTTGGAGAGAAAGCACAAACTGGTATCTTGTCTTATTTAAGCACCAATATGGTTAAAGTTTGGGTGAGTTACTTGCTTTCCAAAAAAAGGACATCAAAACAAAATGCATTAATTTTTAATTAACTTTTACATGGGAAATAGTGTTAGTGGAATATTGTTGTGAAAAACATCTTTGTCTTAGAGTTACTACAATGTTTAGCAGTTGAGAGACTTAAAAACAGTCTTTCCTGTTAGCTTAATGAGCTGACTTCTGCCAAAGCCAGCTTAGCCCAGCAGGTCTGGTCAGAAATATTTGCAGTCCTCCCAGGTGCGTGGGGCGGGCTACTTGAGATCCTGTAGGGCACTGAGGACAGCATGCAGCATATTCCTGGCTTTACAGACCCTACATGATATTTCAGGCAGCTCTTGTTTCTGTGGCTGTGACCTGTTGCTGAGAGTCAAGCCACTATGTAAACATGGAGGACTTCAAACTCACAGTGTGCTGCTTTCCAGAGCAAGTGGTCATTTGTTCCAGTTTCCCATGACCAAATTACTGCTTGGGTTTGCTGCTCAGAAAAATACATCAAGGTGAAGCAATAGTGCTAGACAAGGAAGAGGGGTTGCATTGGAAATCCAGGCTGCACCAGTATGTATTATTAAATGTGCCAAGAGGATAACGTTACGTTATCCCCAGTTTCAGCAGTTAAAATGTTTGCCTTATAAAAATTAAAAATTTTCAAATATTCAAAGTAGTGTAGCCAGAATCCAACTTAGGAAGTACCTTATTTAGCTATTAGCAAGATGATATGAATTTTAAACTCCATCTGTGATACCAATTTCTCCATTGGTGCCATTCAAAATAATATTTTTTTCATTGCATTTATAGCTGTATCCAGAAAGAGAAGGGAAAAATAGTATCAGAACGTGATTTACATTACACTGGATTTTGCTGCACCTTGGCATTGCAAAGGAATCTTTGAAATAGTTGAAAACTACATGAGGAGTAAGTCAGTTTCTAATTCACAGAAGAAAATGTTCCGAGGTAAGTGAGGTAACCAAAACATTGTGGCTTGAAGAGCATTCTGAGCAATTGCTGTTTCAGCTGTCCCAATCCACAAGACACTGTTAAAACAGAGGAGTCATAAAGAACACTCACAGCCTTTTTTTTTACCTGGGAATATTGACTCTCACTCAGGTGGCTGATGCACAGAATTAATGAATTTCCGTTCTTGTGAATTAGTACAGATTTTGTTTGCAGAATCAGAGATTTGCATCTAGTAGTGTGCAGCAGTAAAAGAGAGACTGACTTGACATCTTTAATTCAAATATAAGTACAAGACCTCTAGTCTGAAGTAAGTTAGGTTTCTTCGGATTTTTATCACTGTTGCTAAAAATAGAACCTGATGGTCTATTTTTAGGTAATCCAGAACTGTTATAGGTTGGAACCTTGCAACTGTGTTACCTACTGCCTTCATGAAAAACCTCAAGCATATTTGAAAATACATGATTAATTTTAATACAGTTTGGAATAATCCTTTGCATGCAAATATGCCATGGCCTTCAGAAGACTGTTTCCTGTCATATTTAATCACTGATGGATGAAGGTCCTTTATCTCTGCAGAACCTTTAAGACAAGCCCTGTTTATGCCACAGAAATTATTTTCTTCAGACAACACTTGAAAAGCACATAAATATTTAATAGAGTTAATTTCTAAACTGATGTGAGATGTGTTGATTTTCCTGATAGTTTGTCCGGGCTTCCTCAAAAGACAACAAATCATTCCTCATCCAGAACTAAGACGACTAGAAGTGTTAGCAACAAAGCTGATGGAAATATTCTTTTCCTTTTCAATAGCTGTACAGCAAGAAGAAAGAAGCAAGTGGTGGTAGGGGAAGGAAATGCTCCTATTCTTGGGAAATCCCACTGCATGAGTCCATTTGAGTGTACTCGGGCAGACACAGTGGGCAGGGCAACTAAGCTTCTCAGGCCTAGCAATTAGGTGTAAAAAGCCTTTTTTTATCCAAATGGATCATCTACATTCTGGAAATTTCTGTGCTTCTTTCTGAAGTCCTTCGTCCTACTTTTCCTAAAGTGCAGAGCAGCATGATCAATAACAGTTATGCTGGGATAGCAATGGCTGTGAAGTTATCCGTGCATAAAAACTAGGGCAATTTATTAAATCAACATGAGTGATCCATGTCACTGTCAATTTGTTTGATCTTTGTAACAGTGAATTGGGGATTTTAATTTTTAGGAGGCTTTTTTTTGTTGTTGGTTTGGGCTTTTTTCTGAATTCTCAAAATTTTCCATTGCCTGTAAGAGATCACCTGTTGTCAGTGAAAGTTTGACATGAATGACCGTGGCTGTGGGTGGCACAGGCAGCATTTGGTTTTACTTTAGTGCCACTAGTAATCTGAGGAGACTTGAGCTTTTAAGACATTGGTGCTTTTCGTTGGGTCTTTGGTCAGACACTGCAGGAATAGAAGGGAAGCTCCAGTGCTGGCCCTGGAAATGAGGCAGACAGAGGGGGAGATAAGGATAAAAGGGGGAAAATTAAATCAAAATAGTAAAAAGAGGCTAGAAACCAGTGAAATGTTGTTAAATTAGCAGCACTGCAATCCCCAGTTTTTCAGAAATAGCAGACTAGATCCTCAAATGCAAGGCTGGCTTCAGAATTAAAAAAAGTAATGACCTAATTAAAAAGAGAGATAGAGAGAGAAACCTTATGATGTGCTAGTCAAAGCCAGAAATGACAGTGTTTTGTTCCATGCATTCATAGTTTTTTAAATTTGTCTTCTGGTTTTTCACTTGTTAGTACTCATGATTTTTTCAGTAGATATAAGGGGCTGAGACTTAAAGATGCTGGATCTAACTCTCTGAGGTTTCCTTTTATGTAATCCTCCTAATATCCAGTGACTGGTGATAGAAATCCAAGTACTGTCAATGCTGATTAGGTTAAACTTAATATATTAACTTAGTCAAAATAATTCATTACATTGAGTCTTTTGTTTTCTGTGATTAGTGTTTCATATAACTGCAAGGAAAAATTTTTATCCTCGTGATCCTCAATCAAAGTCATGGTTAGTAACCCTTGTATCATTTGAAGAGAGAAAGATGTTGAGTATTTAAATGATCCTACCTTCTACAGGTGAAATAAAGGGTCTGGCAAAAAAGCTGTTCCCTACAGCAGAATAAAACTTAATTGTTCAGCATGTGCTGAACATGCTCTTTTGTGATGTCTATCAAAAATTTAATTTTTGAAATGTTTTATGCAGACGCTTGTCTTTATATCTTGAATTAATTTCATTAAAACCAGCTAAACTATTCTATGTTGAGGAACATCTTCTAAACCTGGTAAGTTCAAGACTTCAAATCTGGCAATCAAGCACATGAGGTAAGGGAGACTTAACGATACATATGCCAGGCCTGGGTTAAAAGGTGTTTTAGAAGATATAAGCTTATAATGTGGGCTTTTAAAACAGGATTCTCAGACATGTTTTTGTATTTCATGCATCTTGAAAAGGAAAGTAAATGGGAGAAGAGGAAACAAAGATAAGTCAGTTGTATACTTTTTTGAAATTCATGTAAATAAAATGATATCCCAACTTGACACTCTTCAGGTAGTAGGTTTGCCTGCTGAAGTAGATTTCTCTCCTTACAGTGGACATCTAGATAAGACATCTCCTACCAAATGTTAAAAACTTGCAGGAGTTCCTGTGTTATTAACATGATAATGTTCACTGTAAGTGTCCCTCACACTTGGGCATCTCAATTGCAGACAAATTAGTTGATAGGCATAAGAAGACAAGTTATTCTCTGATGCAGCAGGCAAGAGAAGGTGACAGGGGATCAGAGGGGCTTGGCTGAGTCCCTCCACCCTTTAGAGGTATGGCCACACCAGAAAAAGCTGAAAAAAGATGATTCTTCTCTGATTGTGCCTGTCTGTTTTAGAAAACAAGTCTGCCTGCTGCCATGTGAATCCTCTGAGACATTCCCTGTGTTTCTTACTAAATTGGATCCCATCAACAGGTCTAGTCATGTAAACCCACCTTCTCTATTCACTTTCCAGTCCGTCACTGCATACTGGGAGATACCCATCACCTAACATCAAACAATTCTAGTATGGTTAAGAAAGAAGAAAAGCAGGACACTAATTGAGATACACTTAGTACCCAATTTTATTAGGAAGTTGTCCTGGGTTACAGTGTATTCTATTACCATCTTCATGAGCTGTTGAAACCAGGTGTAGCAATGTTCTTTGCCACCTCCCTCCAGACTATCTCCTGTTAATGGCCCATCAAGGCCTT
>VYXC01012391.1:309420-336079 GCA_013397175.1 Platysteira castanea
TTTTTGTTTTGGTTTGGTTTTGCTTTTTGGTTTGGATTTTTTTTAGCAGGAACTATTTGAACAACAAACTGATTCCCAATAACAGTACAGGGATTTCTGCACAGGTGTGTGTGTATCGGTATTTTCAGCTATTTTCCATTCACTCTTCTTCAGGTGGTGTTAAACTGCATATGTGAAATTACAGTTGTGCCTGTAACAAACACGTATTACTCATAATGGTTTCCATGGTGACTAAGAGGACTTTTTGTTGGGCTGTCCTGCAGAAATGGGCCAGAGATGGCTCACGCTCAAAAATAGTAGGAAGCAGAATTTAACATTTATTGTTGCTTTGCACTGTGTGATACAGTACACAATTTAGGATGCTGGCATCTAAAAACAGACCTGGGCGTTTTCCAAGAGAGTCAGAAAGTAGTATAGTTAAAATGTCTTTCTAGAGCATAAAGTAAAGGTAAACATTCAGGTAGAGCTGTTTATAAAGAAATATTTTCTAGTAGAGCTTAAAGGATTTGGTTCTCAGAATGCCAAGAAAAGTCCCCAAACAAAACCACCAAAACCAAACTGAAAAAAACTCCAGAGAAACTAACAGTATAACTCTTTGAATTTCATTTTTTGAGAATATTGTAAGCTTTCTTTTCCTAAATTTGGTGTTTATTTAAAAGCCAGTAAAGCCAGATAAGATAATTAGAAGATACCATGATATAATAAAAAATAAACATTTTCTATGTAGCCTTTCAATTACTAAATTATTTTATGTCAAAAGCTAGAAAATGAAATGCTTCTAAATATAGTGCATTGGAATTTTCTTATCAGTTAATTTTTTAGAAGCTCTACACTTAAAAGCACCATAGTAACAGCTCTGCAACCTGATTCTTCATTACAGTTTATCCACTGAGAGCTTCACTGAAAACATTTCCTCTGGGATCAGAGAGACTAGAAATCAATTCTGATAATATTAGAACAAATTTAAAGATCAAAACTCCCTAGAAAGTATGTGATGAATAAATAAAGAGATCTTTATTCCTTGTATAGTCTTTTTCACCTCTTTTCTTTCTTGTGCTTTAAACAAATATTTTTGTCTTTCAAATGTTAATATCTTGAAAGATTTTGTAGAATTGTGGCTGAAATCATTCATTCTGAATCATGTGAGTATTTAAGCTACTACTGTTTGCAAAGTAGACTGAGAAGGTCAAAGTAATTGATGATATTGAGATATTGAAAACATCTTTGCCAGTCACCTGTGGTTTCAGCATATGTGTCCAGGGTACATCAAATCTCTATTGAGGGCTGAATCTGAATATCTTTTATTACCCACCCAAAATAAGCCTAAAGGTTATGATGATCAAAGGAGCACACTAAGGACAAGTCCAGCTGTAGGTCCTGTCCTGTGGTTTACTGAGGAGGAATTCTCTTTTACATGGTTGGTGCCACCTCCCTCTGCAGCTGCCTGCTCCAACACCAGCAAAGTCCACCCAAGCATTTTGATTTAATATACTGCATTCTTTAAACAAGGTTAAGTTGCCCTAATTATATGCTAATAAAAATTTGGAAACCTATCATGTGTCACAGACCACCTTGGTGTTCCTGACTGGGGACCAGCAGAAGTGTCACACTTCACACCACCTTGTCATCAGCTGCAGCTGTCCTTTAAGAGTACAAGTAACATCTGTGGTAGATGAAATAATTTGAATTCTCATGTGCACTTTTCCTTCAGAAACTAGCTCACATTGGATAGCATTTCTGGTATGGGGCACTGCTACATCTGAGTGCACTCATGCTAGAAGAAAAAAAATAGTTAATTTTTTATTAAAAAAAAAAGGCAAATCAATGTTCTGTAAATTTAAAACATTGACTCACCATCTTTTGTGTCATTAGGTGTGTCCTTCCATTGTGCCATGCACACTTAGTGCACAAGAATGGCCAGAAAAGGCTGTTTGACTTTGAGGTTGTCTGGGGAATGCTCAGTAACACATCTCAGCCTGTGTGCACATCCCTTATCCTGGACACAATGTGAGTGGTGCTGTCAGCTCTTCTGATGCCAAGTCAGCAAAAACAGAGAAAGAATTGTTGTCACTTGTCTCACTCTCTCCAATTTTTTTTTTTCCACTTTTAACACTATTTTTCTCAAAGGGAGTACAAGATATGGTCTGCTTGGTGAACTGTGGTTAATAATGAGGTTCAAGATGTGATAACTGGAGCCATGAGAAGCTCTGCTGGGATGGGGCACCACTGATCAGGGAAGCATGGAGCAAGTGTGACTTCCTAGCTGCGTGGGGCCAGCTTGTTGAAATCCAAATGCAGCTGTTCCTGAAAGTGCTTCACAGGGAGAGTAACCGAGCCCCTTGAGTCCCCGTGCATGATATTCATGTGTTTGCTCTGACCCTGGGCTGTGGCTCGGTCGGATACCTGGGAATCTGTGCGGGCTGGCTCTGAGGGATCACAGACCACAAACCCACTCACCCTTGTCCAAAAATTGTTTGTAGATCAACTTTGTCAGCCTAAATGTAACCTGCCAAAACACTCTATAGTCTGCCAAAGCAGATAGGATATTTTTTGAAACTTACCTAGTTCTGGCATAAAGAAATGAGAATGTATATGGGGTGGGTGCACAAGGAATACAGGAGAAGTAGGAAGGAGCAGCAGAAAGGTGCTTTTAGGGGGCAAAAAGGAAGAAAACAGGAAAATATTTAGAAAAGGCATGTTACCCTGTCCCCTCCAAGGGGTGGAGAGTTAATCTGAGAGAGGAGAAGATCTTTAAAATTATTCATGGGATTTTAAAATGGCTGTGTATTAAAGTTAGAGGGCACCAAAAGACCTTAAAGGGGAATTATAGATGTCATGCAGAATTTTATTTTAGTGGTATTTTGTCTTGGTTGCATCAGAGACTATCTGAATTTTAAAACTTGTTGTAGCTTAATCTCCATATAATTTCCTAAATGGAAAGATCTATTAGTATCTAACATTTTTTTACTGTACTTGAAGATATAAGCTGTATGTGGTGAGATACTGCCATAATTAAGCAAATTTCACAATGCCTAACAGTTATAACAGCAGTTCAAGACCAGAATGGCCTCTAAATTATACAGTAGTAATACTTTCCAATCCATTCCATTAAATATGACATTTCAGGACATGCTTTTGCTGTCCTTCTCATCTGAGCATCTCAAAACATTCAAGCTGTATTAATAAAGTATGAATGAGGATTCATAACTTTACTGTGATACACTGCAGTAAATACTCTCAAGCAAATTTCTGGAAATGACAACAAAGAAATAATAGCAAGACTTGGAACCATCCAAAATCACACTTCTTTGCTGTTGATTCCATTTTTAGACCTTGACATAAGTAAAGGTGTTGCAATACCTCATGTGAGCTCAGAGACAGGACTAAGTAATGTTTTTTCACATCTTCAGCACATACAAATAAGTACTCTGTGCAATTTTCCAGAATTGCACACAGGGAATTAGTAATTTCTGGGCAGCAAAATCTTACCAGGGGCAGGACAATGCCAGCACTTTCACCAGAAAATCACCACTGTCCGGCAGACAGAGGATATGTTTGAGTCATTTGGGTCTGAGGGAGTGGAGACCATACATGAAGGAAAAAAAGGAAAAATATCCAGCCATTTTCTTGGTTAGAAGCATTAGCACCAAAGAAAAGGGAAATTTGCCACTTTAACAACTCATCCCACAATTTTAGAAGTCTTGGAAAGAGTCCACACCCTTGGTTATACTGATACTTCCAGACTACAGAATAGAAAGCTGAGTGCTGCTCCATCATGATGTGAAAATGAGTCAACAGTGACCCATCACAAAAAGCTTCTGGTGACCCCATGCAGAAGTACAATCAGGACAGGACTGAGTGAGGGCATCATGTTTCACCTGAGGCTGAAGCACCTCTAACCAAGTACTTGCTCTTCATATTGATGTTTAGGGGAGTTCTTCTGAGGCTGAAAACTGCTGGCTGGTGTGACCCAAAGCCATTATATTGTTTTAGGACTCTTCACACCACTGTGCACTAGTTATGTTCTTGTCTGCAGGCAGGATTTTGGGTGAGTTGTCTACTCTGAAGTCAGTTGTGAGCCAGATCTTACCTCCCATAGCAGTGCAAAATGTGTCATTTGCTGCTTCTTGCTTGTCTTTGAAGGACTGGCGACGAAGAAGAGCACGCCAGCACATGTGGTTGTGTAGGATCACCATGCCCTTTTGGAAGAGGCAGGAGACTGCAGTGTTTTGTGGTGAGGCAGTACAGCTGAACAGCACGTGCCTCTCCACAGAACAAGGCTGGTCAAAATGGCTTCTAAATAAAATTTTTGATCTGTGACAGTACTAAACATAACATGCAAGAAAAAAACCCCAATAAACACATATGTCCGGAAGACAAATGTGATGCCTGTCATTAGCTGCAGATGAAGCTTCAGATACTGTATTTCTATTTTTTTTGGGCTCCCCCATGAACTGAGTTACACCGTACCACAGTGATTAGCTTACTGTCTCCATTTAGCTCTCCAATGGGGTGTGAATAGTTTAACACTGATGCATAGTCCATTTTCACTGGTGTTTCATCTGCATTTCATCATGCTGGGAGAAATGAGTCTTTGAGCAGTTCTGAGGACAGCTATAAAGAGGATAGGCATGTTTCCTCTTTGTTTTGTCAACATGTGTGATGGTGTTCCTCTTTCATGCAGAGTCAACCCAATTTGTAGTAGTCTTAAAGTAAGTATTTAAGAAGTTTGCTCTGTTCTTGCTGTTCAGAGGTTACTTCCTGAACTATGGCACTGCCAGGGATATATGAGCCTGAATGGAGGCTATGTGATGTGTGCACAGAAGCAGTCAACTAATTTAGGAAAGAAAAACCCTTCCATGATTTTCCTTTTCGCACAAGCTGAAAGAAGAGGAGACAGTTTTATCTCTCACACTACGTTTACATTGTACTGGTATCAATACAGGGAACCTCAGAGAGGAATATCAGAGGTAACAGTCATTAGCACATATCATGAGCTTGACAGGACAAACACAACCTACAGACCTTCTTATGGTTAAAATATTGTTGTTCCTGGATATGTGGGTATTGCAAAACTGAAGACTATTGTAAGCCCTGAGTATATCACAATTCTAAGTTCCCGTAGTAAATCTACTGCAACAGAGCAGTAAGTATTACTATGAACCTCCTCACTGATCACCATTGTTTATTACATGAAAAAATGTGTCCTGCAAATGTACATTATTCAAACTTCTTGCAGTCCTTAGTTAATCCAGTTAGAGTGACTTGGGTACTGCATGTGTCCGCTGGCCCCCAGCAGATCTCCTGGCAGGTGATGTGGCTCTGTTTTCCCTTAAGAATTCCACAGACACACGTGCTGTGTAATGTAATACTTCACTGTTCCCTTTCTAAGCCTACAAACTACTATCGTGAAGAAAGAAAAAAAGTTGCTATTAATACAGTCTAATGTTACTTAATTTATTAGTTAGTGTTAAATTTATTTACTAACTGGGTTAAAAGGGAGAAATGCTTCTGGTCTGGTAAATGAAGGTACTCACCCATTCCCATGAATAATTTCATATCTATCTCTCTTAAAATTACAGAGATTTCAGGAGTTCTGGCATGTATACAAAGCCATTGACACAATGAAGGTTAGCCTTAGGGTGAGACTTGAATCCAGGAGGAATGGAAATCTTTAACCATTGCTTAGGTCATGGAAAAATATCAAGCTTGCAGCTCTCAAATATCTATTCCTGTGTGCTCAACAGCTACATACCTTCCAAGCCTATGTCCCCTTCCCCTGCCCCAAGCTACAGCAGTGCAGGCAGTTCCCAGGCCTTGATTCCTGATATGCCAGCATATGTTGGCAGAGCTTCACTTTGAACAAATTTAAATTTCTCTTGGGAGCAGGTTTCACTGGTTTGGGAAAGTAACAGACTGTTCTCTGCTTCCCTCTTCTACATCTGAGTATATACCCCTCCTGTATCCTGTGTATTGGCTCTGACATATACGTATATATGTGTATATATAGGAGATGAAGCCAATTTCAGAGCCACTCTTTGTTCAAATGCCCATAAAATTACAGTGTCATGTTTAACTTCAATCTTTGGAACAGGAATGATAAAAAACCTAAAAGTAGCAAACATTTTCCTGTGGATATTTGTGTCTGAATCTTTGGGAAATCCAGAAGTGTGTTAGGGTTTTGTTTTTCTAGGTTTGTAAAACTGTGCTTCCCTATTTGCATTCACAGGAAGTAACATATGTACAACAGCTACAAGAACAGTGTAAGATGTGACATTGTTCCTGGTCAGGACTCACTTCCAATTGATCCTATCCTTATCCTAAGACTAACACACTATACAAGGAATAGTACATAAAGGCTAAGAGGAATTCCCTTTCGTGGGAATGTCCTTCTCTCAGCTGTCGGGGTTCTGTCATGGTCAATCTCCTTCGGCCTTCCATCTCTTTAAAGTATACTACGGAAGTATTTCATTAAAATGCTGCTATTTATTTGTGGAAATTTTCTTGCAAAATGAATTTGAGAATAGTTGGATTGCATTTTACTGCTTTTGGAGACTCTGCCTAGGGGCAATGCATCCCTAACCTGTATTTCCACATACTTTGACATCACTCTGTTCAAGATCAAGTCAGTAACACTATAATGACATAGTTTAATAGGTAGCTGGAAAAGGGGAGCTGGATTAGAGCACAATGCTATGTAAAAAATACCTCTGTGCACTGTGGCAATGTTGTATAGCATGATGCGTAGTTCACATCCATGTCATATTTTTAAAGGAGGAGAGAGTAGGACAAAAAAGAGAGTGCTACAGTGAGGAAAAAGTGCAATGTCACTTGCTTCTGGAAAATTTACAGCTGCCTCAAATGAAGGGTTCAGTTATGGCAATGGGGTTAGTTTCTGAAAAATGTAGATTAAGTGGCTTCACAAATTTGGGTACTTAAAATAAGGCATGAGCAGAAGCTTCATGCCAGTTTCAAAGATTTTGTGTCTAGTCACAGATCAGTCAGTGCTTAAAAAGTGAATGAGAAGGGCAGAAAGGGAAGATACTGCTTTGAAAACCTGAGCAAAACTCCAAGCTGTGACAAGCAGCTCCCACGTCCTGCCAACATTTTGCTTAGACTGTAATGAGATTTATTTGGTGCAATCCCTGCTACTCCCTCTTGTACTCTGAGAACATGAAGGAAGGTGCAGGCAAAGGAAAGCATTGCCAGATGAAATCTCGTGGGATTGGATGTGGGAGAGGGCCTTGACTCTGTGTGCCACTTGGCTTCAATTCTGCACAGCTGTCAGCTGAACTTGTCAACCCTTGTGTGCGCTCAGAGCTCAGACCGAGTACAGTGTTTGTACCTGAGTACTGTACAGACCATGGTGGACAGCTTTTGTCCTGTTTTAGCTTTTTTGGGGGTTTTTTTGGGTGTTTTTTGGTTTTTTTTGTTTGGTGTGGGGTTGTTTTTTGGTTTTGTTTTTTTTTTTGTTTTTGTTTCTAGACGCTGCTTGTTATCTATTGTGGATATTTTTGGAGTATNTCATTTGTTTCTTTAGTTTTAATCCTAGAAGTAAATTAATTTCTGCAATATTTTGCTAGAGCTAGAATATCAGCAAACAGGTGCCCAATTAGATCCTGATGAGCAACTAGCAACCAAATGTATCCTGAAAATGTTATATCCATTCTTCTTCACCTTTTTTGTGAGTCTGTAAAACATTGACATTTGCAAAGTTAACTTAAGACTGTTAAAAAGAAGAGGTATATTATCAACTTTACAGCTCTTTTTGAAATAAGATTACAATTTCCTGATTCAAATTCGTTATTGGGAATCGCTTCCGTGGTTCTGAATCTGTCACAGCTGTTAAGGCTTCTCAAGCATATTTGCATCTGACTCATTGTGACCCCACCTTTTCAGTAGATCAGCCTGGTAGAGAGGCTTTGTGCTTTTAGATCTACCAAGCACTTCCAGCACCTTTGTATATACTTGGAAAAAACTGTTCAGGCATTTTTTGTTACAGCATCCTTTCTTCCCCAGGAGAAATTAGATGTTGTAATATATTTCCCTCTCTGCTCCTTATATAAAACATATGGTTTATATCTTCTTGCAGGAATAACAAAGAAAAAATTAAAAGGCTCCTCACAATTGTTGATGAGATGAATCTTCCAGGTTTGATCCCTTGGCAAAGGTCTATGGTTTGGCTTTCCCTCCTCTCTCAGTATTTTGTGTGTGTGCCATATTTTCTTCGATTTCATAAAACTGTTTATCTGTTAGATTTTTTTCTCAGTTGCCAGTTTCTTTTCCTTTACAAGATGCTTCATCAACTTTGATTATTAAGCACCCTCTTTTCTGTATGTTTTGGCTACCTCATTTCCTCAGTGTCCATTCCTGAGGACCAGACTGTGCAATGCATCTCTGCCATTTTGTCCATGTTTTCTGTCTCTTTCTTCCCTAATCTCCATTTTTTTCCCCCATGTAACTGTCACTCCTTGCTTCTAATGCTGTTTTTTGGAAATTTGTATGCCTCTAAGTGAAGCTGTCTTTTCTTTAGTTCTTTTTCCCCTCTTATCTTTTTTACCTTTCACTCTTATTATGACTATTGTGATTTACTTTTGTGTTCCTGTAACAAATATCAACATTTGATATCATTAGACATTTTGGAATCCATGTCAAAATCAAAATTGCCTCCTCAAATTGCTACTGGTTTAGAAGACACTTCCTAATTTTTCTAATGAGAATGGAAGAAGCAACAATACCTCTCAGGTTATTTTCTTCTGTGAAATGAAGCAAACATTTTCAGTTAAAGGTTTTTGTCACAGAAAAAGAAATTTTGAACCAAACCAGAGAATTTGCTGTGTTTTAACAGTAGGTAAGTTATGACACAACTTCTCACTGTTATGTTGAAGATTTCTGTGGAAATAGTTATATATTTGTATAGTGAGTCCTTCTGGCTTCAGTATGGTTTCTTTTGAATACATCTATTGATCTCTCATTGATTGAAGTACTAGGTCTACTGAGTAGAACCTGAAAATAGTTTTCAATAAAAGGACCCATAAGATTTAAAAAAACCTGTAAGAGTTCACACCTGCAAGAACCTATGCTGCTGGCTTTCGAACTGGGGTTGCTTTGTGAATATTGGAGCTTCTTGATTCCCAGCCTGAGTCATTGCAAAGTGGGCGTGGAACAGAGAGCCAAGGACACTAATCTTATCAGCCTTCCTCATTTAAACTCTTTCCGCTCATCGTTACTTAGCTCCTAGGGGAAAACAAAAAATCTCAGCTAGTAACAAGAGTGTCTATCATGGAAGTGCAAGTAATTTAGTGGTGAGCTGCTTTTGCAGATCAGAGCCTGGATTTTTAGGGCTAATTAATTTCATGCTCTCCAAAGAGCATGAGAAATATTACTCCGTTTGGTTCTAAAAGAAATTTTGTCAAATATACTGGATTTAATGGAGTCTAGTGGAAATGGTTAAACATGTATTTGTTTTAATTAATGAAAATTAAAAGGAACATCTTAAACTCTAATTTGGTGTTCTGCTAATTTAAGAAAAGATGAATGAGGCATATTAAAAATGAACACAGTTATTATTTTTGTGGCTTATATAGCCCCCTTTCTCACTACATACATCAGTTAGCGAAGTCTGCTTTCAGCAGTGGAAATTTCATTATCACTTCTAATTCAGAAGCACTTTGTAGCACATCAAAGTTTCCAACAGTTAATGACTCGGGTTTCTTTCTGTGCAAGTTTATCTTTCATGAAAGAACACGGAAGAGGAAAGAAATAACAGTAAGGCTAAATTATGAACTCCCGAAAGATGAGGACAAAAGCTGCTTGTATTGTGGAAGCTGAATTCACTGCTCTTGATTAATGCTGGGCAACACTGATCACATGTGTGGGTTTCCTGAAGCAGATGTAGCTTGTGTATTAAACATTCCAGTTTTCCAGTTCAGTATTTTAACACTAACACCAACAGCACTGTAAAAATCTGTCAGTTTGAAAACTGGTGTCAGAAGTTCATCACTTTCCACTCTTGGATAAAGATCATCATCCTCCAGACCACGTTACCAATAGTGAACTTTCTTCTCAGTTCTGACTTGTGCACTCATGGCACTTGGATGGAGTATCAGCAGTGCTGTCACCAAGTCCCTGTGCTGTTGTTACCCTCACATCTGGTGGCTACTGAAGCCAATATACTGCAGTTACCTTTAGGTGCTCACCTGAGCCACTTACCTCTCTGAGGGTCACTCCACTGTGGGACAACTGCAATTGTACCTCACAGAGGTGTCACAGCTCTTAATTACATCTTCTCCAAAGTGCTTTGATGTTCCCTGACAAAAGTGATTTTCAGTATGCAAAATACTGCAGCAAAATAAACTAATCTGGATAGCAGAGGTCAGTCCTGTCTGCCTACATTAACCTAATAGCCTGTGCTTTTACTCTTTCCTTCACCATTTGCCAAAACAGATAGGGTTTGTTTTTCCACTGATCCCATGGAGCTGACAGTGAAAGATTATTGTCAGTTGTCATCCTGAACCTTCCCACTTTCCTGGGATGTGACCCATGACATGAGGGAGATCTGTAACCGTGGACAGAAGCCTTTCTGAGGAATGTCCAGATACTGCGGGAGAGGTGGGAGAGGACCATACAGACACCACTGACTCCCCAGAGCAGCAGCTGGGTCCTGGAGATGCATAATGAGAAATAACTGTGTGAAGAGCAAGGATTTTTCAAAAACTATGTGTTAGAATTTTTACAAGGTAGCTCACTACTCTAAAGAGTCTTATTTTCTCAACAGAGTAAATATTTCAGGCGATTTTGAATATACTTTTGAAATATGACACTGTCTTCAATGGTGCTGTCCCTGTGTAACATGAACTCCATTTCTGTGATATTTTCATATCAGTCTATGCTGCCGGGGATAATGATATTTCTGTGCTCAATCTTCAAAAAATTAGAAAACTGCTGAAAATGGGTTTTGTTAATGAAGAATAGGACTCACTCAGGATCCAGCAATGGGTTGTATGTACATTAGAGGTACCAAGTGCATAAACAAGACTAAAGGTAAAAACAGGCTCAACAACTGTCTAAATCAGTCAGTGCTCTTATTCTTCACATCTCAAAGCTCTTAGCATATACTTTGCAGTGGAATTAAACCAAATTATGTCTGATAGATACATAAAACATGCAACATCAAAGCAAACTGTGCAAATGGGTCTCCTGTCTCACTTCATTCTCAAAGTAGTGCCAGCTTGAAAATTGAAGGGGAATGTTCCAGGATTTTTCTAAGCCATTTTTAAAACTTCTGACTGGGCTTCTGGATACCAGCCAGCCTCCTTTGGTTACCTACCTGTGTCCTCATGAGGAGCAATTTTATACCTATATCCAGCACAAACCTTTCTGATTATCTCTTGTCCTCCCATCATGTACTATTTTGGAGGACCCGTCTCCATCTCCTAAATGGGCCCCTGGTGCAGTGGTCACCCTCATTTGGTGACATCTGCAAATTCCATGGGAGAGTACTCTAGCAACTCTTCCAGGACACTGATAAACATGGTTGGTTTACAGGACAGGTCCCACATTTATTTGGACTAACAGTTACCACTGATACTAGCCGTAATATTAGAACATAGTGTTATTTGCTTTAAAGAGCAGAAGCAAACTCTAAGACCTTGAAGAGACTGGCAGACTAGAGATCTGACAGAGAAAATCATAGCAATGTTCATGAGATGTGAAGTGATTCTCCTCGGGAGACAGTCCATTCACTGAGATTCATTATGCAAACTTAATGACTCTTTAACATTTGCAGATCTTGAAATTTATTGTTTCAGTCAGATCTTGATCACTAGCATATCAGATTAAAAACAAGTGAATTTTGGCTTTTTTCAGCAGTTTCGTGTAAGAAATAACAACTAATTAATAGCATCATACTTCTTAAAGACTCATCCAAACTCCTTTAGCAAATCTATGAATAGAGAAATTAGGGTTGTTAGAAGATAATCATCAAACTCCTGGTAAGGAGTACTTTGATAATGTTATTGACATCTTAAGGACAATGTCAGCAGAGTATTCTGTGGGACAAGCTTCTCCAGAAACACTGTCAGCCACAAACAGTACCACATCCCTACACTGGAGCTCATTGATGCTAATGTTAGAAGGCCTTCAGGGCAAGACACAAGGAAGTATATTTAACCCAGAACTGACTGTGCTTTCTCTTCTTTTGCTTTGGTAAACTCAACCCCTCCCCTCGCCCCCATACCAGGCCGCTTACACAGCCACATGATCAGTTTGTGTACAGCAGTACTCTGGTTGTCCAACCAGGGGTAATTTTTGTTGCTCCTACTTGAACTTCGCAAAGCAGCTAAAGGCTGGGGATGCTGTATAAATTCCAAGATGGTGTCAGCAAGTTCTAGGTTAATGCTTTTCTTTAAGCAAAATAATGTGGTTTTTTCCTACTACTTTCAAATGTACAGAAAGTATAAAAATCTTGTAATATACAGGGAATTGTTTAGATGCAGGAACTGTCTGACTGTTCTGCGTGGAAGAACTGCTAATACTTGAAAAGAACTTGTGTTTCTTGGAGAAATATCCTCTTATTGTACAACACCCAGTACAACCTGTATTTTGACAAAGGCACACATGCATACCAGTTCCTGCTCGAAGATTTCTACATTGTTACACTTATTTTGGAAGAACATTTTGGAAACTTTCCTACTAAATTCTTAAAGGTCACTCTTAAAACAAGGTAGTCAAACATACCCATAGGGATAGCACTGTCTGTGTCATCCTACGAGTGTGTAGCACCAATTTAATTCTTTCATGTCTCTGTGCAGGTGTAGTGACCCATTCCTAGGAGAATTGCATTCCCTCCACATCACTGTCTGCCTCTGCACTTCAGCTCTGTTCCAACTGTCAGACATCCAGAAATCCCAGCATCTAGACATTGTTGAAAAAATATGAATGTTTCTCAGGTTTTGGGAGAGAGAATGAAATTAGAGGTAAGAAAACCTGGATGACAAAATACAGGAAACACAGACTGACTCTTACCGTTGTTGACAAATATTGAACCTACACATCCACCTTTTGAATATATTCAGATATATGTGAGGTAGCTCAATAACTTTTTAAAGCTGCAGTTAAGTTCTTTGTTATAGAAAACCGGCCTTCATATTTAGTCTTCAGGTTTTTTCAGTATTGTTAGAAAATAATGCAATGGGTGAACTTGCAAGAGGAATAGTTATAAAACTGAAATTATGTGTCTAAATATTTCCATCAAGTAACAACTAGTTGTTACCCGCTATGAATATTATGATGCTGTAATAAATTGGCTATTATTGTTATTATTAAAATTATATATTAAATAAGTGACTGTGGCTCTTAATAATTATATATAAATAAGTGGCTCTACATAAAGAATACAGCTTTTCAGTGGTCCCACAGAATAAAGCAACTAGATCCTCTTCTCTGAAAACTGCAGCAACCCATCCTGCCTGCAGGAATACACACCTCCACTCTCCATGTGGGAGAAATACTTGAGTGACTTTGCAAAAGCAGACAGTTAAATGCAGCTTCTTAAAAAGCCAGTATCATCGTGACTGCCTACTTTGGAGACTTTGTGTTTTCTCTGTCCTAGTGAGACTTCTCTGTGTAATTCCTTTTTATCTTTTCTGCTAGGCCAGTTTACACTGACACTTCAAAGGTTAAACCCCTTTCCCTTTCCTTCCACTACTTAATTTGCTTTTCTATCACTGCATGCTGCCTATGTGAGGTGGAGCTGCCTTTTAACTTCAGAGATAATCACGATAGGAGGTCAGTGGAAATCAAACAAACTTTCAAAATTTCAAGGGCAGTGAGGAACCCACAAAATTAGCACCTGGATCCAAAACTAGATGGGTGGCCGGTTTTATCCCAGACAACCCATCAACAGCCTAACCACAGGCCAGACCAACTCCAGTGTTACTCATACTGTCTTCTGGCATTCACCAAGAAGCCATGTATTTCTGCCCAAGGAATTTCCTCCACATGGATTGCCTTTAAAGAGGGAGGGGAAAGTGAGTCTCCTAAAGAAAATGCACACGTATGCCGCCTAATGAATGATTTATTTAAAAAAAAGAGATAAATCAAACTTTCGTTGTTGATTGTATAAGTATGGGGAAATGGGAATTGGACTTCCACCTCATTTCATAGCAGCCTGATTTTTCCTAGACTTGAGGAGAAAAAAAATAAAAGAAAAAAGTGTTCATAACTGTTTGTTTTTCTATGTGAATTCCTTCAGGTGGGGTTCTGTTAATTCAGTCCCTGTTCATTCAACTGCCAGTATAAGTATCCAAAACACTACTTTTTTAGGCTTTCTTCCTGCAGTTGAACAACTGTTTATTGTTCTTCATTTCGTATTGCTGGTGTAAGACAGAGGATTCAGATACTTTTGGCAATCAGTAACTTATATTACACTTGTTTTGAATGCATATACAAGCTAGAGAATTGCTTGAATCAAAATGATGGTTAAACAGAAATAGAACACCCCAGCTCCAAAGTTTTTGCAGTCTCAGACAACAGACAGTGTACGTGACAATTTAATACAAATTTTAGCATAAGTTATTTGATTCCATCAATTTAGACTCTGAAGACAATTTAGGCTCTGAAGACTTAAATAGGCAACTAAAGGGCAGCTGCTGAGAGTGTGATGGGCAGATGAATCCATCCGTGTAGAAACAAGCATGGAAAAGCTTGCAGCTTCATGACAAAGTTGGGATTCAGCACCTCTTTTAGATTTTAAGCTATTGTCTGACTTCAAGATCTGATTAAAAGTGAATTGCAGTAAAAAATCCAAAAAGCCCAAACTAAATATACCTGGTTGCTTTCCCTTTGATTTCAGCTTTCCTACCCATTTATGCTTCTGTCTGTTAAACAGAAATGATTGGGTTTATAATAAGAAAAAGTGTGATTTCCAGCTGTTGATCAGATTTCTTGTTAACAGAATTTTGACTATAAGACTCATATAGGAACTTGGTCAAGGTATAATTTTAAGGAACTAGCACAAAAGAAAAAAAAAAATTGCTAATAACCAAGATATTGAACTGTGTGTGTCTGTGGTGTGCAGGTAGATTCCTTAGGATGAGCTACCTGGAGGGACACCAAGTAGAAAAATATTGATAAAATTATAAGGAGTTGTGCCCATAGTTCTGCCCTAAATGCTGCAGAGCAGATGACGGGCAGGAGTACCTCACACTTTTTTGTTATTAGCTTTCACTAAATTGAGCAGGAAAAATCTTTGATTCACATATGCCCGCATTTTCCAATCAGCTAAGCTATATGTTATGCTCTTGCAAAATATCTTTTCTACTTACTGACTAGAACAAGGCAGGCATTAACTTTTTGCCACAGCACAAAGTGAAATTCTATGTAATCCCCACATTATGGCTCCTGTTCCCTCTAGTTTAATCTACAACACTGGGAATTTGTTATACAACAAGAAATACATTTTAAGAACTGTCACATTTTTTAATTCCTTTTTGTGTTTGGAGTGTCACAAGCATTGTGGCTCCAGTTCAAGCCAACTGCAGCCTGGAAAATGAAATATAAGCTAAAAATACCATAAAAATGGAAATTTTTATCCTTAATCTTGTATAAGGTTTTTACATTCTGCAGTGAAGCTATCTGAACCTGAAAGAGACTATGACTGAAAACTGAGGAGTTTTGTAGTAATTTGTAGATCCTCTCCTCCACCCTGGCTGAACCCATGAGTCCTGTTCATGAAAGGATCTTTGCAAGGAGACCTTGCACCACCAAGGGACCTACCAAAAAGCCTGCAGAAGCTTTCATGACAGGATGGCTCTGTATCGAAGGAAAGGATGATGGGTTAAGTGGCACCAAGGAGGATGAGGGCAAGAATGGCTCAATAGATAAAGGCGACTGTTTAAAATATGGGCAATCTGGGTTGTAGTTTCTCTCCTGCTGTTGGTTTCTGGTGAAGCCCTGGGCATATCTCTTACTCATAGTGGTTGACTGTGTAATGAGGAGAACAGCCCCAAGGAGAATGACAGCAAGGATATTTGCAAAAGAAAGGAAGGAAGGATGTGGGATAAGACTATCCCATACCAGATAACAGTTTCCAGGGAGGGTTGACATGATCAGTGCTCTGCTTCTATGGAGATCCCTCAGGAAAACTAGACACCTCCAGCCTCTTCAGGACCTCCATGAGCTTCTGGGAAGACGACCTGGCAGAACATGCTTTGTTATCAGTGACTTGTACCTGTGTGCCAGTGGCATGTATGTGAATGGGAGGAACCACCTCTCTCTCTGCTTTCAATTATGAAAATTCTGTAATTTACACAAGTATATCAAGGTTGAATAGAGGCATAGAAAGTTTGCAAATATGCATTAATAAATAATCATGCTGCCAAAATAATTGTATTTGTAACACATCTGGTGCTCTTAAGCATTGCTGTAGGTGAACCTGAAAGACAGAAGTAGTATTTTTATGCTAATGCACTATATTGTGTCTTAGCAAAATATGCAAGTCCCTCTGCAGTGGGTGTTTATTTTCCTTGATATGATTTAGTAGATTCTCATGTGACAGTCTTTTGTGTTGTATTTGTAAAATGATCTCTATGAGAATAGCACTATTATAATACATTACAATCTGAAGGTGCTTGAGCAGCAGAAAGCTGCTAATACAGTGCTTCACAATGGAGCATTTTACCACTTTAGAGAGCAGCTTTCATGTACAGTACTTTAAAGAACTGCAACAAGCTACGTTTGCAGTGCTTTTGGAAAAGCAAGGTAATACTCAGGGGACAACTCCTCACCAGTGAGCTTCCTGTCACTGAACGATCGTGTTGCTGTTCCAGCAATTCCAGGTGGGAACCATTTCAAGGAAATTTTGAATACTTCTCCTTTTGCCCAGAAACAGCTTAGCTATTTTTAGGGATATTTTCCATTGGCCTGAAGCACATTTCAGTTGCTGTAGCTTGATGGAGAGTGGCATATTGTATCTTGAATTGAGAAAATGACTATGTTGCATCATGTCTGCATTTGGCACTGAAGGATGCTGAGATGCTCATATTTCCTCGTACTTGTGCCAATTTTTATGCAACACAGATACACCATAAATAAAATGTAGGGTATTGGATCCAGCCTGCACTCATTTAACCTTGTGACACCTGGATGGCATTTGACTTCTTTGTGGGAGACTGGAATCAGTCACAGTGTGCCCCAGTCATAGGATACTTTAAAAAAAAGGTGCTGTTGCTGTGCTGCTGTAGTAATGTATCCTTCTTTCAATAGAAAATGTCAGAAATGCACCCTAGAGTCCTCACGGGGTTCAAACTATCAGGAGAAACAAGTTGTCCAGTGGGGAGATATAGTCCCGAGTTCAGGAGGTGCCTCTGCCCTGAAGAGCGCCACAACTATGTGTGGAGATCTGCAGCCATTTCCTTTCCTTCGCATCACACACTGCCGGGATGTGATCAGATTCAGTTGCTTCTATTCATCTTGAGACTAGATGGGCAGATGAGCTGCATGGCTAGGCCAAAATGGGTTCCAGGGAATCAGCTGCAAAACTTCTTTTTGCTGTTTTTCTCCTCAAATCTTGTATCACATTTGGGGAGAAAAATAAAGCCCTTAGGCACTCTGTTTTAATCTATATAACTAGTACAATTAGAGTAATAGTAAGTCAGCTTTATACCTCTGACTAAAATGTGGACAATTAAACAATTTTCTTTGGAGACACAGCAATTGCAGTGATTTTCCAGAATGAAATTGCAGTGATTTTCCAGAATGAAATTGCAGTGATTTTCCAGATCTGGTGTGTAAGGAAGAGGACTCTGCACTCGGTAGTATTCTATCTTGCACTGCTTGATGTAAACTACCAGGCTGAGTTTGCACAGGGATTACATTACTATTAACCCTCACGACTGACAGTGATGGAGTAACAGGGGCATCACAAGCTAATTTTGTAACTCTGCCGCTAGAAACAGGAGATTTTAGTTTTTAAATCTGCAATTATTTTCAACTTTTTGGTACGTACATCTTTATTCCCTCAGAAAATGCCACATCTTTCATGTAAAGATTTCAGCAATAACCAAGAAAAGATCTGATCTAAATTGGAAAGATCAGCCACAGTCTGCTTGGCAAGCTGAACAGCATATTGGAGTCACTTTTGATTTAGTTCTTTTAGGAGAACTGTCCCTATCACAGTTGTTTTCTTTAGCCCTTGACAATGAGTTGAGGGTGCACTTTTGTTTCATATGTTACTTAGCTGAAATAGCAAATAAAAAGATTTCCAAAAGCTCTTCTAAACTATTTTTCATGTGAAAGAGTTCATTTAGGCTGTTGAAATATAATATTTAAAATGGCTCTTAGAAACAGTTTTTAGTGACAAATTGAGGCCTTGTCCACTGAAAGTTCCATGAATGGCAGTGAGAACTTTGCCTCCAACCCAGGATAGGATTTGAGTCAGGATGAAATATCAGTGTATTGATATTTAATCCTGTAGTTTCAGCTGGTGAATCAAGTAGCAGCTCGTTAGGAGTCATCCTTTCCTCCATGCAGTGAAGCTGCAATTGATATTTCATGCCCTCACACAGTTCCCATGTTCTGATGCTGTATATATCTTAAAAAAATGAAGACACAAACCACGTTTTTCTTTTTATTTTCTATCTATTCAAATGCAGGCTGTAACATGCAGTGTTATCACTGCTCATAACTATGACACTTAATTACATTTCATGAGTTGAATTTGGGATTTGAATTTCACTCAAGTAGCTCTTGCACACTTTATAGTGTATATTTAATCCAGAAAACCTGAAGAAAACACATCATTTTATTTTTTAATCAGTTTACCAGATACAGGCTGTGAGGCATGGAAATATTTTGAGCATTTCTATGTTTTTTAATGAAGTGTTACTACAATGAGAGGCGGATGTTACAGCCCAGCTGTTGCTGTACACAGCAGTGGCTACTGTGCTGTGTGCAGAGCATCATGCGCCGGCTCCCAGTGAAGCTCCAGGACTCCAGCCAAGGATGGCCGGCAGCAAGCTGGAGACTGTGATGGCTTTCCTGTTCTGTACTTCTTTTTTTCTCTCTGCAGTGGATAAACACCTAAAAAATTTTGGAATTAAAATTATTCTAGAGGACGACATATTTCTAGAGGATGGAAAAAGGGAGATTGGATGCTTTTTTTTCCTGCCTTTGCAGATGTATAGCCTTTGGATTTGTGTCTCACAGGAGCTCTGTGAGTGAAGGAGACCTGCTGGAGTCTGTCTCCAACAGGATGTTTGCTTCTTGTGCTCTTACCTCCTCCCTGCAAGTTAATCTTCTCCACTGATGATATTTTGTGGAGATACAAGATTTATGACCTCCATGAGGATGCGGATCAAGTTCTTCCTCTGGTGCGGAGCATCTAGAGTTATGTGGAACATGTTATCAACAGTAAAACAAATGTGCGTCAGATCCCTGGGGGACTTGGATGCCACGTGTGCTGTGTTCCTTCCAAACATCTGAGAACCAGAAGTACTGTTATTCAAGTGTTTCTGAAGCAAAGGAAACAATAGGATGTGTCCATAAATTCTTCCTCATGAACATGTGAAGCTGTAGTACTCAGATTTTATGTCTGAGTGGTACCTGACACGGGTAGATGAAACTGGAGTATTGGGGTCTTCACTTCCCAGGTAATCCTTGTAAATGGAAAATCACATATTTTCTCACTGAAAGAAATGTGTATGTGTTGGTGTTTTATTTGCTTGGGTGTTTTTCCCCCCAGTAAAGAAATTACCATTAGAAGAATTCTGTGTGGCTGCAGAAACTTGAAAGTAAAATAAGTGCTCTATTGATCAGGGCCGTATACATATATTATTTTTTTTAAGAGCAAGGCATTTTTAAAGAGCTGTTACTGTCTGAATTGAAAACAGAGAAGAGTCTGTAGAACATCAGCATCCCAAGGCCTCTTAGACCTGGAGCCAGCTAGTAGGAACATCAGAGATTAGAAATTGATTTTGTTTGGAAGGAATTATTTCAAAGTGATTTGATAAAACAGAGGTGTGTTATAAAATAGCTGAGGTAAATGCTTTTATCCTGGGAGCAAAGATACATCTTTTGTTTGAGTGGCAGTGGCTCAATACTTCATGCTTTGCTCCTATTATGATTATATGCATTTAAAGTCAGATAATAGATGTACAGCAGTTAAAAAAAAAAGAAACATAAGTGAAAACAAGGAAGCCTTGTATTTCCTAGGACATTAATTCATTTATATGATTGGGAGTTGGAGCTCACATATATTTATACTTAAAATCAATGTACAGTGAAACAACTTACAACTGACTTGAAAAGATGGAATCTGTGGTGTTAAGCTTTCCTGGGAGGTGCTTAGCACTTTTGGCTTTTAGCAACATCTCTGGGAACTGACTGTG
Organism: Platysteira castanea; assembly: GCA_013397175.1. Classification (NCBI taxonomy): domain Eukaryota; kingdom Metazoa; phylum Chordata; class Aves; order Passeriformes; genus Platysteira; species Platysteira castanea. The sequence continues at coordinate 329,808 of VYXC01012391.1, forward strand.
CCTTGTGGCTCATCCACACTGAGCCCTGCAGAGTCAAGGAAATTTTCCATCCTTTCCTAACTTTAACCCTGCTGACCCCACGGTCCCGTGTTTGCACCACAGCCCTCAGTGAGGGGCAAACCACACATGATGTTGTCCAGTTGTCCAAGGAGTTTGATGTTGCAGAGTCTGGAGTCCTTTCCAACTTTCCAGTCTCTTATGATACCAGAAGTAGGACATAAAGAAGGAAAATAAACTTCTCCAGCAGCTGGACTCAAACTTAGAATTTTAACCTGACCTAGCATTTCCTGTCCTTTTTTTTGCACGTTGTAGTATCTCTGAAATAGTTATTGGTTTGACCCTGCTTTGTAAAAATTAATTTGTAGTGGTTGAATTCTTAACTAGAATAAAATTGTCACAGTAATTTTTGGGAGCTGTTATTGTCCTTTTTACATATTTCTTTAATTTATTTTTAACAGAATGCATATTGGGAATTTGTATAATTCTTCTGAAGACTGAACTCTGCTCTAGGCAGCTAATTGCTCAGTCAGTGTTTGGCCTTTTGAAGCTGTGTCAAATAGATTTAAAACTGTAATTTTATCAATCTGTGTCTTTTTTATGTAGCCTAGATCCTGATACATGAGTCCTCAATGACACAGGTATTTGCTGTCCATGATGAAAACTGTTATTACTTCATTAATATGTCAAACCTAAAACTGAGTACTTGAATTCTTTTATCCTGTGCTGAAATCAAGTCCAGTTACACACAATGTTGACTATTTTCTAACTTACATGTATTTGGAATTCAACCAAGAAACTATTTTTGCTGCCAGAATTAGAAAAACACACAAAAAATATTTCAATACTCCTCAGCATTCTCATTAAAAGAACAGAGCCCTTAACAAGTTTCACATTACTTTGTTTCTATCTACATAACTCAGGTGTTACCTTGAGATCTGCATATATCTTGCATTCTTTTAATGCAGAGGCTAATTGTGTAATAATAATTATTTTTAATTATAAACCAGCTTATATTGTAGTAAGCTTATTTGTTTTTAAGACATTACTGAGTCTCTCTTTGCCGAATTATCCAGAAAGATTTGGACTGTTGCAAAGCGGCGATAGCCAGTTTGTCTCCAGAGTTATCCATGCACAGGCATGTAAAATACCTTGGATACGGCCAATGAGCAGTGAGATGGCTCTTTGCAGTGGGATTCCGTACTATGCCATGGTCTGACCAACCCTAACGTGAGATGGCTGCACAATTGCAGAGTTATTATTTTCTCCCTATAAGGATTTCAAAACTAGTTTCTATTTTCCAAAGCTGAATACACAAATATCCTCAGCAGTATGTTCACATTGGAACTGGTCACCGGCTTTACTGGAAGCAGAGTGATACTCAGACCTTCAAACAAGTCTGGTCTAGTGCTTTCAGATTGCCCCTGTATACACAAAAAATGATAAGTTCTTTTTATACAGCAGGAAACTGAGGCAAAAATTATAAAACAATGTGATTAAGCACTCAAAAATAGAAATGTTCAGGTTTGTTAATCCTAGGAACTCTTTAGCTTAGGTTGCATCTTTAAAACTGATTTCATAATTTTTGGCTATCAAAGTAAGATTCTCGGAAAGAAATTTCTGAGTCCTTCGTATATGGTATTTTCAGTTTATGCGCATGGTTAAATAATTTATTTATTACTCTTTACTCTGTCCAAAGAGCATTCAAAGCAGGTGAGAGCAGTTTATGGATGGTCTTTAATACTTTGCAATTCATAACCTTCTGATGGTGTAAGAAAACTGTTCAGTGTTATATACTAGATCCCTGTTCATCATTAAAACTGTAAAACAAGCAATCTAAAGCACAGCAGTGAATAGAAGCAGATTGTCCTCAAGAGGCATCTGGATTCATGAGAAACAGATAAAATAGCCACAGGTTTATTCTGATGTTACAGAAATTGGTTATGTCAGTGAGTTTAGGGGAAGGTTGGTTGTTTCACAGTGGGTAGTGCATGAGAGAAACAATGAAATTCTCGGGAGGTTCAGTAACAAACTTTAACTCGCAAACTTTAGAATATTAAGGTAGAATAAGGTACTCAGCAAATTTTAAAATGTAGCCATTTTGGTTAGAAATGCAACAGTATAAAAGCATAAAAATAACACTTAAGAAAATGTATAAGCAGAAAAGAAAGAAATAAAAAGGATAAGAGTAGAAAGATATCACCACCTGTGGATCCAGCGACAAGATGTTGGTTGAAGTGATGGTCACAGTCCTCATCTGTCTGGGGTAGAGGAAACCCATGAAACACGAAGTTCAATGGGTTAATATATGCTCAGGCTCTGTGGGAATGCCCAGGTACACTCCCTGGGGCAGGGAGTTTTACACTGTCTGGTTTAACACTGTGGATCACGGCGGACTCTGGGGTCTTTGATGGTTCATGGTCCCTTCTAAAACATGACTACTGCCTCTTATGCCAGCGTTGTTGAGCCAATTTTGCTCCATCAGAAGGGATAAATACCCTCAGGTCTACCTAGAATGTCTGAGTATGTCCTCCAGGAGGAAGTTTTGACACTTGAGCCTGTGGAAGGAAGGACAGTGCCATGGTGAAAAGCATTATCTTGTCTCTCAGGATCTGCCTATTGACCTCTCCCATTACCTGGCTCAAAACTCAGCTTGTAAAGTTGTGATGGGTGGCAACCATCACAAGCAACCCCTTTCACCTGCATGGTTGCTTTGTGCATGGTCAGCACAGCATGCACTGCTTTTGCAAATGTCTGACTGTTTTGATTATTAACCATTGATATTCCAGTATCTTGCAGGAGGAAGACAGTAAAAGACACATTCTCAGTGTTTAGATTGCACAGTAAGATTATAAACCATCCTCCTGAAAGGGGAAAAACAAAGAAAAAAAAAAGAAGTGATTACTTCTGGCTCTGTAACATTTAATTTATTAAACAACACATTATGGTTATACTGATGTGAATATACAGTAGTGGTAAACTCACAGAGGACAGTCAGCATGGAGATATTCCTCAAAAGCTCAAATGCAGAAGTAGCATGTGGTTCTGCGTGCATTTCCTAGATAAATAGTAAAATTAAATGTGAATTATTGCAGGAAGTTTGGGGTTTCTTAGTCTCAGGCAATAATTTCAGAGCATTTCTATTACATGCATGTACTGTGAAGGCTTTAGGATCCGGACTACTAGTTACAAGGATATTATTTTTGAATCACCAGCAGCTGCAGGAATATTTGAGGAAGCTTTGGCCACATGCTTCTTCCTGTGACCTGACTGCAGACACTGATTTCTGTGGAGAGCAGGTAAAAGCTGGATATGCCTGTGCTCAGAGCCAGGGTGGCCTCTCTTGTAATCTGGAGTTCTAACATTGGTATAAGAAGTAGGAGCCCCGTGTTATTTGATTTCATTATTCTTCATGATTTCAGCCTCTTCCCATAACACACAAGAATAATTTATAATATCCTTCAGGCGTTCCAATATTTCTTGTACACTCACAAGAATATCTTGACTGTCGTGTTCCTTGTCTTCAGTTTTCACACTTGCAATTCGATGTAGAGTGATCTCATAATGACTGTCACGCTGCCCTCTCTTATTGCTTGAGTACAACCCTACTAAAATTACTGCACTGTCACTGGGGTTGAATGAATACAAAATAAGAAGTGCAGTGTGACAGTTTCAAAGGAAATGACACAGGGGTTTAATTAGTCCCTGTGCGTGTGCCTCATTGATTCCTAGAGAAAGTTTTGTTCTAGTGGAAGCAGACGTAGCTGGTAGGGTCAGAGCTAGGATTAGGATGCTAGAGCTAGAGCTAGAGCTAGGATTTCATTGATAACTCCAAAAAGACTAAAAGAGCAAGGCATTAGAGGACTAGACAGCAAACTGAGAGACTGGCTAGTTCAGGAATTAGTTGCATATTTTTTGCATTTTTCTGATGTAAAATATGTATTAACTCTGAGAAGAAAAATGCAGCTGCAACATTACCAGGCTGGGCTGAAGAGTCAAAGCTATGTTTGGTCTCCACTGGATAGCTTACCCAGCTATACAAAGAATTCATATGATCTCATCCAGTCAGGACCTGAACATCTAGAAAATCCACAGCATCCAAACCAAAATATATCATTGTAATTTACAGTTTGAATGGACATAAGGTGAAAGAACCCCAAGACTTATAGAAACAAAGTGAAAGTGTCCATAATCCAAGGTTGGTATTTGGAAAGCATGAGAAGCTAGTTTTTTGCAGCTGCTACAGCAGACTGGAGGGGAGAGCTGAATGAAGTTATAATGCAACTCAGTGGTGCTCCCAAGAAGGGGCAAACAAACCTAACAGCTAGTCATTCATGAAAGGAGATTCCTTATTACCAGTTTCGTCAGCCGGATCATAGGCTGACAAGCAGGCAATAAACAAAGATAACATAATTATGCTGTTTTCCCTGGATTTTTGAAATACTTAGAGAAGGACAATCTGGAATTGCATGCCTGTGGTACCTGAGACATTTCTGCTTGTGAGAAGAACAGGTTTCTTACCAAGAATATTAACCAGTGTTTCTTATGGACCGCCTGGGTGACTGATGGAAACAGGAGCCGTGATCTTCTGGTTCTGTCCGTAAAGAAACACTGGCATTCTTACTGGTAGTGACTCAATGCCTGGTTCTGACACTTAAAGGCTGTGTCAGAATAGAATGTCTTCCATACAGAAAGTGATTGCTGATGGGCTGCACAAGAAATGATCGCTTGAAACTGCCAAGTGCCACTTATTTTGAGCTCTTCTTTCAAAAGTAGCCTAAGTTTTGACACATGTCCTTTTCAATATTCACATTCATTTTCTGCAGTGGGCTTGTTTTGCTGACTTACCTCTTTTTGGCTGTGGAGTAAGACACAATGATTCTTTTACATTCAGTGTTTCATACCACTGACCAGGACCTGTTGCTGAAAAGTTTGAGAATAAAATTGAGTGGCAGGATGCATCATTCTCGGTAAATGCCCCAGCTCCTGTGTGAAAGCCAGAGCTGCTCCTTTCTCTGCTTTCTCTGCTGCTGCTTTCTCCTTTATTGTGACACTGCTTAGGCAGATAGCTGTTTCATCCTGGCTGTTTACTGTGCAAGACACTGTCCAAAAGGCATTAGCTGAAAGCATTAATTTGCAGTTAACAGGGAATGCACAACTTCTTGCGTGTGTACTCACTAAAATTTGGGTGAAATCAGCAGTGGGTGGTTGCCAAGTCTGAGCTTTGCATATTCTTGATGTATGTGCATAAATTAATACAGCTCTTTCTTTCTTTTTTCCTTTTTCAGCGATGGCCACTGTGTACAAGTCTGACAGAGATGATTCACATCAAAAGCTTTCCCTGGAATCCATGCTATGCAGCAGGCCAGCCCATGACAGTGAAGTACAGTGAAAGTTTACACACAGAGACTTCATGTGTGTGATACATGTCTTGTATTTCCATCCTGTTCCTAACAGATCACCCTTTGATCTGCTCATTACTTTCCTTCATGCTGAAAAGTTTCATCTTTCCTATACAGAAGCTGATAGAATGAGAGGTTTTATTGCCTCAGCATGTTAGATTTCCAGACTCTTACAAAGAGAACGGAGGAAACAGACCAGATGCTGAGCCAGATACGACAGCTTCAGTACCTCCCCGTTTCCAACAGAACTCTCTTCTGAGGGAAAATAGTCAAACCCCATGCATCGTTATCCACTTCATAGCTTTTCCCATCTTGCAGTCTAGTTTTCTCTGCGATTGTGGAGTGCTGCAAAATGTATTCTCTCCAAGGTCAGCTAGTCACATGTGTGCCACATGTCTAATGATAGTGCTAGAGAAGAAACTGTGGCTGGACTTTCATAACAACCCCAGAATCAGTTGTTTTGCTCAGTGGCAAAGATTTTTCAGGCTCCTTTTTAAAAATAGGCTGAATATGCACTCTTGCCTCCAAATCATTACATATATTTCCAATTTTATGAGGAGTCCTTGCTGTGAAGATAATATAGCAGTTACAGTTGGTCAGAGGGTTATTTTGCTCCTTCAGAAAATGGTAGGAGATAGAAAATTTCCTGTAAAAATCTGGCAAAATATATTTTCATTTTCTTTGTATAATTTACTAGTGATCCTGCAATTACTTTGCTCTCACCTTGATTTCACATGTGCTTAAATAACTTAGGAATTTTTGACAAAAACTCTGAAAACTGAAAAATTTTATAAGGAAATCCATATATTTAATGGAAAAATTTCTGGTAATTCCATTTGTGTACCTGGGATTGGTATTTAAAGTTCTACTTAG
>VYXC01012391.1:336097-395307 GCA_013397175.1 Platysteira castanea
TTTTTTTTTTTTTTTTAATTAGAGTACCCTTATTTTCTCCTTTCCCAAGAAGACAAGCCTTCTTTTCTGTAAGAATTGTCTGAAAATTATGACAAATGCTTTGCAATTACATCATCAAGCCATTCATCAAAAGCAGATACATTTGCTTACTTTGATAGAGCTTGACTGCAAGTTTGTGTCACATCTTCATTCCATCAACCTCCAAAACAGAGAGCATCAACAAAGCAGTTTTGTGAATGTTTCTTTTTTGGCATTCACTAACTTTATATGTAAAGTTGGAAATCTGTTAGGGCAAGAAACTGATTTTATGAAGAATTGAACTGCCAAATCTCTGTAGAGTAGAGGAAACATCAGGAAAATTTAAACGGTTGAAAGCAATTTACTCATCTAAAAGGATTTCAAAATTGTGAATGGAAAAGATCAATAGTAATATTCAGGAAAACAAAACGAAATAAACTTCTCTCTATTTGAGTAACACCTATCCAATGATAGATTTTCTTAAGTGAAATGAAATGGCGTGAGTCCAAACAAACTGTGAAAAGATTAAAGTGTTTCTCAAAATGGGAGTGCAATATTTTTCATGTAGATTGCTTTGTCTTGAACTGATCAGAATTTTATTTCTGCACTCACATTCAGGGCCTGATTCCAAACATCTCCCTGCCAGTGGAAAATCTCTATTAGCTTCAGAGTCACAGAACACATTAAAGCAGAGAACACTATTGTTGAAAAATACTGTTTTATTCACTCTGCGTAGAGGATATCTCTTGCTTGAACTAAATTCTCATTAATAGCACTAAAAATCCACCCTTGTTCCAGCTGTCTACAAATCATACTCCTCTGGGACATGTGAGATCAGGAAATGCTCTGGGTTGTCTTATTTGCTCGATGCTGGCCAGATGATCTTGTCTCACAGCTGATAAGGACACACTTTTCCCTACACTTCATGTAAATTGTGTTCAAGTTCTGTTTCACTATGGCACCCTTCTCCTTGTGCTGGGAAGCTTATAAGGAATAAGGCATCCATGCTGCACTGTCATCTACGAAACTGGGTAAATAATTAATTTCTGGCTGGTACGGAACTAGGAAAAAACTCAAGAAAGAAGTGGAAAAAAAATTAAAGTTTTCTCTTTTTTTTAATGAATTTTTTTATCTGTTGGCTACCCTCATGAACAGTTTGCTTTAACGTTAAATATTGTAACATGTAGTAATTTTCCTTAGACCTTTTTGAATTCACAGTGAAACATATCCCAATCTAAGAATGTCAGAACAAAACATGCTGGACTTTTCAAAAACAATATCTCTTGGTTGAGAAGATGCTGAAATAATTTTTTAGAAATTCTGCCTCTCATTTTTATAGGGAAACCTAAAATTTTCGGCATATAAATTTTTTTTCAGTTATTTTTTAAATAAACATTTTCATTTCTTTTCTTGTTCCATTGCCATGAAGACAGTGTTGAACTGGATCAAAGGAAAGAATGAACACAGGCTTATGATAAGTTTACAAATCATATTTTCTCCCTCCCTTCCTGCAAATGGCTGAAACCCACAATTAAATGTAAAGCTTTTGTGAAGTAAAAGTTTATTTTACTTGCTGATGAGACAAAAAGTTCACCAGTATGGCAGGACGAACATGATGTCAGCAGCAGTTCTTGACAAAGTTGCAGAACAGCATTGCTATTTTTGGGTTCCCATTCAGAAGTATGAATGATTGATTGCATTCTACATTGCTCTTCATTTTCATAAATTATTGTAAAATTATATATTAAAAGAATGAGATCTTTAAATTTAGAGGAAAGGGGAAGATACAGTCTGTTTGAAATTCTAGATTCAGATAATCTCTCAAGATCTGAATTTTTATGGGCTGCTGCTCCAAATGACTGTTTTTGTGGCTGACCCATGCTCACCTCATTTTTTTGCACCAGCCACCCCCGTGCAGATTGATGCAGCTGTGTTTCTTACCTTGGCTAGATTAATTATCTCTGATGATGTTAGACCTTTAAAATACATATTCTGCCAGTACTGTATAACAGAGAAAGTTAGAATTGTTACTGTTTGAAAACAAGCTTGCAGCCTGTTGGCAGATACTAATTTTTAAAAGATAAGACTTAAATGAAGAAAAATTGTATTTTTTAAATTTGAAGAATATTTTTCCCCTCAATTAAGTATAATGATGTGTATTTTTTTTTTTTAATTTGAAGAACATTTTTCCCCTCAATTAAGTATAATGATGGAAAATATGTTTAAAATACATTTTAGTCTTGCAAACCTCCTTATAAATACCAAACAGCTGATAGAAAGGTGACATTTCAGATGCTTAGGAGCCTGAATACTTAATCTCTTCTCCCAGAACGCTACTTTTTTGTGCTGCAGATGTGACAGGGGTGATGAGATATCCCTTACTATACTCAGAGCATTGTCACAGGATTGTGCCCCAAACCTGAAGGTCTCCACAAAGATGGACCCCTTTGCATCAATGACCTTCTGTTCATGCTGAGGACCAAAAACCTGTACTTGGCAGCTGTGTTTCGCTCTTTCCATTGAAAAAACTGCCTTTACCTGGCTGCTTCTGTATGCATGGGACTTTCTTCCCACCTTCTGTTGGTCTTTCTAATGAAGTTCTACAAATGTTCTCTTTGGTCAACAATGGCACCAGAATACCCTTGCTGAATTTTCTAGACTTCAGTCTTTGGGCAAGCAAGAAGACAACTATCAGGAGAGCTTTTAAATGAAAACTCTCCTGCAATTTTGAACCCCTCTCTTTAAAAAATAGCTCAAGCCACTCACTCTTAGGTCTAATTGTGGATTTCATACTGCTAGATTTTCTATCCCTCTCACCATCAAGTAGTAACATTGAGCAGTGGCATTGCACATTTGCATTTACAGACCTCAAAGATCTTCTTGGAAGAAAACAGTAGGGCAAAACGAATCAGAGAAGCAACCAGCAGGTCTTGTATGTCCTGATCATCAGGGCTTTCCAGCTGATGTGAACTTTGATGTGCCTCACATATACTTCAAGTGCTGGAGCAATATCCAAAAGGAGTTCATGGCTTTATCAGGAAATGCAGTTTTCTTCAAGGCACTCCATCTTCTACTGCTCCATGGGAGTGAAGGAGAATGCCTCTACTCATCAATCTGATGGGTTATGCTGCTGTCCTCAACATTGTCTCCAAAACTCCAAATAGGACAAAATTGCTACTGTCAACACTGCTGTACATAGGTTACCTTATTGCAGAGTGAAATTACCTTCTCTCCTACCTGGAGGGGAACAATGCTGGAAGAAACAATGCTGGAAAATGTCCTACATTCAGAGCTCCTATTTACCAAAAAGAAAGGCTTAGGTCTGGTTCTACATGGTTGCCCACAAGCAGCCCCACAGGTGTGGACTCAGCGACACTGATACATCTGCACATCTTAACAATCAATGAGTGGAGCACAGATTCCTCCACTTCTGAATCCCAAAGGCAAAATGGGAAGCCAAATTAATTCTTATCATAACCTACCCTGAATGACACAAGCACCACTCCCACCAGCTTGGTGGAGGTGTCACTTTGATCATGAGAGCAGCAGTTTGCCTCTTGTGCAAGCACAGGGTGCCAAAATATCTGGGGCATATTTCCTACAAAGCACTTTCCTACCATGTATTTTATTGACTGCATTAACCAGAAACATTTTAAGGAATTTTCCAGATGCATAATAAAGTTACTAGAGATTGGGCTATGAAGGTTTGAAAATCAAGGTCATGATTGCAAAGGATCATTTACTGAAGAGGAAGTAAACTCCTTGACAAAGAACTTGAATCCTACATGTTTAAATATTCACGGCACCTACAAGTTTTGCTGCTACTTTGTGAAATACAGCTTCATTTGCCAGTGAGTCAGGCTTATAAAAATGGTAATTGTGATGTGCAGTTGCTAACTGTATCAAGAGAGAAGGGTTTTATATGTAATGGAGATTCTTTTTAATGATAAATTATCTAGCTCCTGGCTACCATGTATGAGCTCTATTAACTGCCAATAAATTGTTCATCATTAAATCTAGTTCACTCTTCTTAATTAGGCCAAGAGTTCTTTTCTCTTTAAATCTTTTTCTTGCTTTAATTTGGAAATATATTTGAAATCCTAATGATCCTAACAGCTGCACCAGACACTACTGTAGAGTCACTCAAGGACTGATGTTACACAGCTGAAGTCTGGAAAGATCTGAAAACCTATGCATTATACAAATCAGGGTTTAAAACATATACTTAATAGAAGTGACTGCTTATAGCAGCAGATAAATTCTGAGTACACTCGTATTATCAGCTTAAAAAAACCCAACAGCACACTCTAAACTTGTGTCTAGAAAAGATGCATACTGTTACCTGATTACATGAAAAGAATTAAAAAATATGCCGTACCAAAAAAAAANATTAGCCTATAAACTAACTGCTGCTTAGGGAGCTCCTGGTGACCTCTGCACTGGAGCAAAATGTTGAGTATTTTAGAGAAAGAGAGAGAAAAGCTGACGTTACCTCTCTGGAAACTACTTCATGGATCATTCCTAGAGGTAAAATAGATTCCACCTAAAATAAAATGCTACTATTAAACTTTCATTAACTTTTAATTGTCAGTTCATCACTACACAGAGTGACAACCTTAAGTACTAGCTTAGTCCACCATATCTACATCATGCTGAAACACGTGTGTTTCATCAGCACAACGGTATTAATAGCCATTCTAAACAAGGACTTAAATAAGACATTGTCTAGAAAAAGTGATTAAGATTTGGAGGTGCTTGCTCTCCATTGCTGGAGACCTGCTTTTCCTTTCTACTTTCAGTTGTCCATTTGAAATAATAGAATTAATACACCTGCCTTTTATATGTTTTAATGCCCACTTTAAATTGCTAACTGGCTCTCTGGGTACCATTTAAGGTTCAAACTCAATCAGTCAGCAATTTTCATACTTCTGAAGATGTGAATCTTTTCTTTAGGGCAGACGGAGCACTGGACTTGAGTGACAGGAGTTGTGACTGCAGGGAATCCCAGCTGTCAGAGCTGGAGTTAAGTCAAACTCATATGACTTTTCTTATAGGATACAGTTAGCAAATCTTTCTGACAGAGTCTGGAGGCAAGAAGAGACCAGATGTGCTATAGCTAAAATGTATTTGTGTGCACTGAAATATAGGTCTCCTCTATCTGCTGAGCAATTATCAGCAGTTTAGACAATTGTACTTCTGCCTCACACTCCTCCTGTGAGTGTCCTTTCCTGCAATTTAGCCTTCTTTGGCACACTTCACATCGCTGGGTGTTTCAAGGCACTGAACATGTACTGTCCAGAGTGAAAGTGAACAACGGGGAAAAAAAGGGCTGTAGATATTAAATATTATTAAAAAGATCAGCTTCATGATAACAAATTTCTGTAGCAGAACAAATGTTTCTTTTGATCTGAAGAGGTTTTGAAAACTTCTGACAGCTGCATCAAAACACTCAATTTTAAGTATTTGTTTTGATATCAGTATTTTATGTCAGTTTGTACAAACATACCTCTTTCAACAAAAAAATATATTTTTCAAAAGAAAGAATAATTTTTACTCTTCACCAATTTTAGGAGGTAATGAGGCAGGATGTATGAATTCAGGTTGATCAAAATAAGTATTTTCTCCAGCAAGCTTCTTATCATATAGTTTTTTTTGGAGTGAAATATCTCAGTTTATATTTATCTGATCTGGTATGTTAGTAGAAAATAATTCTTCAGATAGAATGAAATAATTTCAAATTATTTATATTTATCATACAGTTACAAGACATTCACTCTCTTTGAGCATTAGAGTTATTTATACTTGCTTTTCACCTTTCCTGCTCTCCCAGGGCTGTTGCACACTTCCTCCCAAAAAGCCACATTCAAAACCTTGTTTTTAAGTGGTCAATTTAAATCAGATAGCAGCAGAAGTCATGCTTTTCCTCTGTTCCCTGCAAAAGCCAGGTGCCCTCCAGCTCTTATTACTTCCCAGCAATGTTTTGTCTCAGTGGGTTACAGCATTACAGCAGACTCAATAATCAATAACGGGCCTTCTCACTTCAGAAATATTCTCAGCTATATTAGATTGGGTATGTTCTATAGAATATTAGGCATATTGGAAAAGTGTCTACAAATCAGAAAGCAGCTGGCTTGGGAGACAGTGGCAGATTCATTCACTTCTTACCACCATTTCCTCTTACCATTTACATGGTATTTATGTTCCTAGTTTCTTAGTATTCACAATATGCTACAATTTAATAATCAAAATAGAACTAATGGATGGTCAGTGATTGTTTAATTGACATTTAAGTTCAGAATTAAATATCAACACTAAAACCATGTACAAATCAGTGTTAGTGACTCAACAGGGCAAATCTAGCTGTGAATCAAGGTATACACATGCTAAATTTATTCAATGGATTTATTGCTTGTCCCACTGTCCTCCAAGGTTCTGATAAGGTATAATCACTTGCATGCTCCAAATTATGACCACAATAAAGATCTTATTTTTTTTTCTTCAGACCTTTTATAGCCAAAAATATAGTAAAGCATGGACTTGAAAATCTGAATTTTGAATCATCATTTTACTTCCTCTTTCAGGCAGTCATACATGCAGCTGGACAATGGGTTAAGAGGAAATTACTGTGGGTCCAGTGTAAACTTCTTCCAACTCAGATTAAAAAAAAACTGCTTTAGTGTGTTTCTGGACGCTGATCTTTCAGTGTGGTAAACAACTTCAAGTCCTGTCCAATCCAATAAATATTTAGGGCATTCAGTTTTACTCAGAATGCACTCAGAATCTTTCAGATTAGTTACTTTAATTGTATCATAATGGTGTTTATTTTGTTTCTATTTCCTTCCTTCTTGCAGCAAAGGATTGCTCTTCCAAAATATTTGTTATAGAGCTCATAAATAATTAAACCTCTAGTTTTCAAGGATACAGTTGTGAGAGAAGGATAAGGTTTTAGATTTCTTGTTCATAAAATAAGCTCTCGGCCTTTCATCTTTTAATTTAAATGTATCTAAGTGATGTCTCAGGACCTCCATGAATAATTAGTGCACGATATTAACTGACAAAGAAGTCAGACTGAAGCTACGCCTTGCTGTAATTAAATACTGCTGCATTAAATATCTGACCATTTTCTCCCCCCACACAAAGAAATTTTAAGCAGAAAAAAACCCCAAGAAGCAAGCTGAAGAACAGTCCAGACTTTCTCTCTCCCTGCTCTTTAGTCTGGAGACGGAACTACATGCCAAATTCAACATCTTTAGCCCAACAAGTAATCTGCCATTCAGTCCTGCTAATTCACTGTCTGTGCCTAGCATCTTCCTCTGAACAGCAAGACACTCTCAGCTCATTGAAATGGGGGGAATAATGAAAAAAGAGACCCTTGAGCCTAGAAAGTCATCTGCATCTAGCAATGTCTGCAAGTTTGTCTGTGAAATCTGAGATAGTGGTGTGTGACTCTTGCCTTCCCAGCAGAGCCTGCAAGCCCAGATCTCAGTGTCTGAACCAGAGCAGTCCTCAGGAAGGGTTTTTCACTCTGCTGACAGTTCTTGACAAATTGCAGTGACAGGACCCAGTGTTACTGAGGCTCGAGATTCACCCAGTGAATGTCAGTGCTTGAACAGAGAGAGATGAAGAAGCCAATGAGTATTTATACGGGCATCTTACAAATCTACTTCATCATCTCTGCCTGTGGGGTAACACGTGGTATTGAAACAGACCTACGGAACAAAAACTACTCTCATCCAAAAAAGCAGGAGAAATTGACTGTCATTTGGCAGAGTTTGTGTCTGGAATTAAGGTGTTGGAGACATGCAGTTAGTCCACTGTGAAGGCAAATAATTGGAAAAAGCATGCTTAGGAATAGAAAAGAATGAAAAGTTTTGTTCTAGCTCTTATGAAGAAAAACAAGGCACATAGTCATGGGGGGAATGTGTGGAAAAAAAGCAATGTAAAAGTTATTTTTCACACTAGCTCTGCCTAGCCCTGTAAAATGTCCTGCCCATAAAATAATTTCAGCAAGTGTGGAAACTATTGACAGGTCTGCACTACAGAGAGCAGATGCCTGTTAACTCCTGTCAATCTGGAGGGAAAGGGAAAAAAGGAAATACAGAGGAAAATAAAAATATGACTAACCTGTAGAATCCCTGGGACCACCACTTCCCCTCACCCAACACTTCCCCTTTTCTCCCCGATGAACTGTGAAAAGACCTGGAGCTATTATAGAGCTACAAAGAAATAAGGAACTGGTACCAGATGGGACCTCTTGTCTCCATCTCTCTCCAGCCCAAACAATCTGCTGCAGAATTTAGAAGAGAAGGGTGGAGAATCTAATAGTGTCTCAGAGTCGGAAAGATGGCTCTGGCTCGAGCACTGCCAGCCTGTTCTGGAGGAGGATTATTATTACTCTGTGTGCCAAAGGATATGGCTATTTTTCTCTCTCACTCACTCTTTGCAACAAACATTTGGCTACTATTAGCCAGCTGGCAAATGTAGATGAAACATCACGTACCACTTTAGTAGGGAGAGTGCCATCCACGCTTTGCCAGTCGTGCAGCGGTCTGACTGCCAGTGCACAGTGCGGCATGTGCCTTGCATCTTGTCCTTTATCTGGAAACATGCATGAGGGTCGCAGGGAAACTTGTTAGGGAGAGAGAAAGTCAGTGGCACAGTTACAAGACATCACACAAGAGAATCAGGCCAAAATCTGTCTAGTAAAAAATGGTGGACTGGCTATATGCTCCTAAAAATTCATTCCACGTTGCTTATTTATAGCAAATTTACTCCCCAGTTACACAGAAGAAAATGCAGAAATTGTATGTGGAGAGGATGGTGTTTATACCTGACGTGGAGATAGATTTTTGGGAGTTGGTATAAACAAGTGTATATGGAAGCATGCTTTGCTCTCAGTTGCACCATGCAATGATGCCTGGGTGTAACAGGGACCAGAATCTGGCCTCATGCCATTGTTATCCTCTTACTCTCCAGCTTGATGTTCTTACTGCCTCTCTTTTAATTTTTGTTTTTGTTTTTAGTTTCTGGTTTTTGTAAGTGTTTATTTTCTGACTAGCACATCAAAGATTGTCATGTCAAAGATTGTTCAATTACTATTTTTCCTTTAATGCAACTTTATCTTCTTAATTACCAAATAAGGTAACACCATACAATAGGACACATTTATTTCATTGTCAGGCAATATCCCAATGACCTCTATTTAACTGTATGGTAGCTTGGCAAGACAAGTATTTCAATACCCGTAACTGTCTCCCAGCAGAGTTAACATTCAGAACTTGACTATTTGCTTTTGGAACAAACAATGCCATGTGGTATTATAAAATTTTTCCCAAAAATTTTACAGCAAAACTTAGTAGCTATTTACTTTAAATATGCCAATTAAGTATTTCTAATGTACAGTACATTTCTAGGTTAAGGATGATTGATAGCAGCATACAGTGAAATATTCTAAAATTGCAGTTGGAAAACTGCAGTTGGAAAATGTAAATGTTCAAAATGAAAACAAGAAACCCTTACCTACTGTCAGTACTATTTGCACATTTCAAAACAGTGGTTATAAATTGTTCCTTTATTGTTCTTTAAAGATTTTTTTACTCTGTTGGGTTTTTTTGTTTAGTTTTTTTGTGTTGCTTTTTTTTCTGTTTGTTTAGGGGGGTTTTTTTGTATGTGTCTTTTTTAACAAGGTAGAAGCCAATGCAAACTTTTCAAACGTTCTTTAAGGCTAGAATGCAGTTTAGTATGTAGTCCTGAAAGATCTCATTCCAAATGATGGAGGACAGGGGCTTGATAGAAAACAAGAATTTACACTGAGCAAATATGTCTGTGCTTCCAGGAGTGTGGGTTTTTTCCCCTCTTCTTTTTTTTTCTTTTTTATGAAAGCAAAACAATGTCAGTGAGAGAGAAAGAGAATGAATAACAATACTTAAATCTAGAATGGCCCAATAAACCCAAGAAACCACCATAACGATATTTGCCAGAGTTAATGCGCTTTTGTTAGTTCCAAAGTTGACAGATAAGTGATGTTATGTATTATTTCTCTGACCCTGCTGGGAAAAATGGTCTACTTTTCCTGATTTGCAGCATAGAGGCTGCAGAAACAATAAAAATCACCAGAAAGATATTACATGGCCTGGTCATGATGGTATTGTACCATTCCAGGTGCAGTGGAAGCTTTTGGGCTAGATTCCATCTTAAGATGTAATTTACACTTTTGTGCAAAGTCTCTTGTTTCACTTCTATTAACCTAGGAGGAATTCAGAGTGTGAGCTGTTTGCCAAGAATCACAAGGATTGTCTTCCAAGCTGGGATGATCTGCAAGTCCCCAGAATTTTGACTAATTACAATTGTGAAAATGGATAACTATTTTTGTTTTTCTTCTCAGAAAAGGATTAACCAAGAAGTTGCTGGCCATTTGCAGAGGAGATTTATCTCAAAAGCAAATAGTAATCAATCTTGCCAAATTAGGTAGGTAATTGAAAAGATCAGTTAGTATAATTTACTGTACTATTATTTGGATCAGAACCCATATATATGTTTGGTGCTCTTCATTTTCATTGGCTCTTGAGGGTGGATGAAAATCAAGAGGTGCATTTCTGTTGAATTTAATAAGCTGTGGCTCATGATGCAAAAAACCTCAGAAATAATAGACAGTGAAAGTCCAATCAAATAAAAGAATTCACTTAGCTGGGTGCCCATTTTACCTGATACATTTATACTGAGCAATTTGACAGCAGTGAAGTATGTGCAGTTGAGCCATACGCTGTCATTTCTCACTAACAACACCCAGGGACTTTGTGAGATGGTGTTAATAAGCACATTTCAGTTTCAAAGGCATCACCTGCATTATTCCTTCGGATTCCAACAGGCACAGCAAATAGACTCTTGTTTGTGATGTAAAGGTCTTGACTCAATAAATTGTTAATGCAAAGGTATCTTATTTGTAGAAAGACCCCTTGTGACTTCTCTTATCAAAGTCCAGTAACCACATTTCAAGAAAGAATATAAAGTTTTGAACTCAGTAGATAGCTTTCAAGGCACTCATTTGTAATTTTCACATTCAAGATATTCTTTGTTATTTTAAAAGTATATATTTAAATCTTTTCTGATGTTCTTTTATACTAAATTCCATATCAGTTAACAAAGGAGAGTTTCTCCAAAGCCTTCACTCTGTATTTTATTTTCCAGTAGTATTTAAAGTTCTGGGCAGGGAAGAAATTTTTTTCCAGCTGAAAGCATCATGGTCAAAAAATCTGACATTTGTGAAAAGTGGTCTTCCCACCAGCATAATCCATTAGCTGTCACCTGTGACAGCAGGAGCCAAAAATAGATGGTGGCAGCCATTTACTACCCAGAGTTGTTTCCAGTGACAAAGAATAACCAGTAACATGTAACTTTCAAGGAACATTGGGTCTTTTGTTTGTTAAACAGTTTGAATTTCAGGAAAATCACATTATCTATTTTAGTGGAGAGTGCAAATGAGTATACAAGAGACATGAAGCCTCTTGTCTGGACTACCAGTGGTCCACTGCAGTTAGCAGCCTGGCACACCTGGGATACACTGGTCACTCTCTATTTAATTTTCTTCCTTCTTGTTGTGTCAATTTTTATGTCACTTCATTAAAAATGCTTTTTTGTTATAAACTTCTAAGTTAAAAATGCTTCCGGACCTTAGAGCGCAGAAGCAGCCACTTTGTCAGTATTGTGGATGTTCAGTCAGAGTCACTGACTGCTTCAGTGCCTGCGCTTCAAATCAGCTCTGTGCAACTATCTGATTTAAAAAACCAAAAACCATGCTTTTTTTTCTTTAACTCAGGAAATCATTTAGAACATGTCAAGACAAACAACGGAATCTTCTCCATTGAGATACACTAGAATCGTTTTATTAGAGCTTAACCCTGTCAGGAAAAAGAGATGGAGGAAATACCCAGTCTCTGACACTAGACTTGCAGACGAAAGGGATCACGTTGCACAAAAAAAAAATGCCTGAAAGTTCCCACCTCCCAAACTGTTACATTATTTCATATCTTTTTGAAGTGAGTAGTTGGCTTAATATAATATTTGCCTTGTCTGATATTTTTATGCTTCCACAAAACATTTGTCGTTCTTCTTTCTCTGTTTAACAATACAATGTTAAAAAACAATTTTAGGTCATTAAATAACAAGTTAAAATAGACCAGTCCAAACATCACATTTTCTTTTAGTTTTAAATGAATGTCTAATTTTCAAAGGAATTAAAAAAAATTTAGATACCTAAAAAAAAAGTCCTGCATGCCTTCCTTTCACTGGTGCTTCTGTGTGGGGCATTGAGAACACTCAAAGCCACAGCAGGTGCTAAGGGTTGAGGAAGGTGCAGAAGGGTTCTGTTGAAGGTGCTGTTAAAGAACCTTACCTCTCTTCATGGCCTGGGGGGAGAGGGGAGGTCTTTTGGCGTCCCATGTTAGAGGGGGGATATGAATCATGTGGAAGTATGTCCTGACCATGTTAGAGAAACAGGGAGGCAATGCAGTGACATGAAAGGGAATGGATTTTTTTTCTAGAAAGGAGAGAGCTGTTTCTCTTTGTCACTTTTTTTCTCTGTAGAAGAATTCCCAAAATTCCACACTAGATTCAACCAAGGGCTCAGTAGTTGCAAGAAAGTAAAATGACCTTATACATGTTATTTTTCTGGGAGCTGAGCTCAAGATATTTGCTCTCTTAGGCAAGGAATTGCTCACGTTTAATTGCCTTGAGTTGGGCATCTGAAAACCAGAGCCCTCCAGCTGGTTAGTAAGTGTAGAAAAATTTGGCTCTGCTTCATAAACGTGCTTGCAGAGAGCAAATATCAGGCAGAGATACTGCACCAAAGAGCACATGTTTTCAGACTTTCACCCAAATGGGTTATTTTCCACACAATCTGAAAGTATTTTAATTGCTCTGTCAATGACTTAGTTGAATACCAGAATGTGTATGGATGGTAACATAAAAGAGAATAAGAATGAGGTAGGGACTTGACATCACATGTCAAGATCGTGTTTCTCATTAATGTTGCCACGGGGAGACAAATTTGCCTTGCTGGACAAAAGGTGGTGACTACTAAAAATAATAATTCTATATTTGGAAATTTCTGGTGAACAGAATGATTGACAATTACAACAGAAGAAAAATAAATATTGCCATGTATTGCAGATCTTTTGCTTGGGTCATACAGCTCAGAGTTCAAATAGCTGGCTTTTGAGAACCCTATGTTTAGCTTTCACCCTTGGAAAGTGAAGAAGAATATTTCAATGACACACAGTCAATGTACAGTAGTAGTAGTAGGAATCCTGGAATTCATAAAGGCCTAAACCTTGGTCTACTTTTATTGATGCTGTGGAAAAGTCTCTGATAGCCTAAATACTAGACATCTTCACAACTATTTTTCTGTTATTTAAACATAGTTACAAAAATACGTTGTTACAAAATCGGTCTGATTAAAACATATCTGGTAAAAAAAAATCATCCAGTATTTTAATGCTAGTTCATAGTGACATGCCAATGTCAGGGGCATGTCATACCAGATTCTGGTATGAAAGTACTGGAGATATGGTGCACTGAGATATCTTGGCAAACAGAAGCAGTTAAACAAAGTTTGATTTTGTTAACTTTAGCTCCATTGGAAACACAGAGATGAAAGCCAAATCAAAATATCAAACAAAATAACTCAAAACACTCTTCTTCACGTTGAAATGGAACTGACTGGCATAATACAATTCATTAGCTGGCGGCAATCAAATGCAGTGATCACAGCAGGGGCCTGAAATCTCAAATGAATGCTGAATGTCTATGAGCCAGAGATCACTAGGAATGGATTGTCTGTCTGACCACCTTTACTCTAGACAGGTATGAGCTCAATGAAAAAGCAAGATTTAGCTTGAAAAGCTGTCCATGTGGTTTTGCAGCTTGCAAAATCCTTCATACAGTGGCTGTTTTGAGCTATGCCATTCAAAACCTTTGCTGATAAAATCCTTGCAGTCAAGAATTTCTATACAGAGAGGTATACTAGCTCTGAGCAAAAGTTAAAAGAAGGAAATTATCACTAGGTTTCTTAGCATATTTAATAAAAATTCATGAAAAATATTATCATTGTAAAGTTCCACCTGTTACTCACTAGGTCTCTGTCATCTATGTGTCACTGTAAGTATTCACTCTTTTTCAGAGCTCTATTCCCACAGACCTTCAATCCTAAAGTGAACAGATTGAGCTCTTCTGTAAGTTGCAACCAGATCCCAAGATTCACTTTAAATACTCCTTTTTGGAGAATCCAACCTGGTCTCTGGTAGCTGAACTGTCCCTCCTAATATGTTCTATGATTGGTATGTTTGGAGGTACATACCTACCACCACCACCTATGGTGGTGATGATGCTTTCTGCTTTGGGGTTGTTTACATTTTCCTGGACTGAGACAGGATCTGCAAGGACTTGAAAGACTCAGTGAGGTCTGAGTGCCCACCCTACTGTCTTGACAAATGAGGTGGACATGGTAGTATACATCTTGTGTTTGACATAAACCTCTTTCATGGACATTAAGGTAAGGAGAATGAAATTCAGCCTCCTCTGCTGCACTGGATAACTTAATTTCTGTAACTGAAATTACTGAATAGTTACAGCTATGGATCTGAAGAGGGAACAGCCTTCAAACAAGAGGAATTTATTCAGAGAGGCCAGTGATGATTTAAGAAAAAAGTAGCTGTTTGTCGTACAGATGGGCTTTATCTTGCTATAGGTGAATGATATCATAGTTTGTTTTAATAAAACAAATGTGCAAACAAACGTATGTGCAAAATGTGAGTGAACCTTCTCCACACGATGAAGCAGTCTAATGTTATGCACATTTTTTAGGGTGAATTTTGCAAACTCTAGCTTAGAAACAGCTTTTATTTATGTCCCACAAATATCAATTATTGCAAACATTATAATCATGATATTTATTACCTTCACCATCAACTAGTTTACACGTGTAGTCATGGTTTAGACTCTCAAAGATGAGCTTATATGGTCACAGTGGGTGATTTTTGGTTCAGAAAGTATGATTGTGAACCAAATTATCAGGCAGATGTCTTAGTAGTTTTATTGAGGTGGATAGTCACTTCATATTTACCTTGTGTGTGAAAGTTAGGTCTCCTAATCTCCATGCTCCTCCATTTCCATGTTTTTGATGAAAGAAGAACAAACAGAAGAACATTGCCACTTGGTGTGTTAGTCAGAGTGACCAAAATCTGAGGATGTATTTGAAACTTTCTTTCAAATACTGCTGCTTTGAAGAAAATGCTATTAAAAAAATTGGTAGGACTTTGACTAGTATCAGCAGTCATATAAAAATTTAGACCAGTTTATGAAAAGCAATTGTAAGGTTTACACAACAGAGCTGGGCACACTGTGAACTGAATGGATAGTTTGATGGAATGGAAAGATGAGACGGTTCTCTTTAGCCCTGACATCACAGGATTACGTGGTTTGGAAAACTGTGAGATCTCACATCCCACCTGGTCAGTGCTGATGAGTGCTTTCTGGGGACTGGATCTGTCTGGTTAGGGTGGAATGATGAGACACCTAATAAATAAATACTTTTCTCAATTATACCACTGAGAACCAGTTCCCGTGTTCCGTCACTTAAAATGATTTTTATACTTCATTGTTTGCAGTGAGAAAAATACAGGTAAAAAGGATTATGTTGTATTTTCGATGAGGGAGAGTGTGCAGTTTAAGCCAATAGATTCAAAAGGCAAGTGTGTTTTACTGAATTTTGAATTCTTATTTCCTATGAACACAATATATGTTGACCATATGTGTTTTAGGTTTACCTGCATCTCTTCTCATCCATATATCATCAGTTTCAACACAGGATATAGCATGACTGGCAGACAATCTGGAATCAATCTGTGTATCTTTAAAATGCTGCTGAAAAGTTTTAGAAGTTGCAAGGTCCTGAACTGGAAAGAAAACCTTGGAAGAAACAACAAAGTATTGGAAAAACAGACAATAACTTCAGAGTCTTCTATCTGGATCCTGTTGTACAAAAAGCATATATGCTATCTCCCAGAAAATAATTTCAGTGGAATAAGGTCTTCCTCATTTATTAATGCAACCAGGAACAAACCAGGCAGTTTTTAATTAGCATTGTAATTTTCAAGACGTGAAAGATGGTTGCTTTATAGACTTCATATGCAGCTCAGAAGGAGCTCCAAACACAGCTGCATTTGTATATAATATACTGTTATTTTTTAAGAGGATGCATCGGAGATACTGTATGTACTTGAAGATCTTGTGCTGCATAGCTAGAAAAGTTTTATCAAAAGCCATGAATTCAATGTATTGCAATTTTTTTCTCTGATGCTTTTCTAAGCATTAGAAATCACAGGCTGTAGATGGTTTGTAAATAACTACTCTAGGAGAAATCTTCCACATGTATATTAATAAGAATAATATAAATATTCCACAAATAGATGAATGCTCATTGAGGGGCAAATATAGGGCAAATCTTCTGTGGTATCTTGTTCTGCATTTCAGCCATATCTGACATTTATCTACAATATTTTGCATTCCTTTATCTCTGGTACTCAAGGATCACACAACGCTTTACCAACATCGGTGGATTAAATCTCGAAATATTTCTGAAAGTAGGACTCGTATGTGCCTGTCATTTAATACTACCATTCATAACTTTCTTATCATTCACATCATTCTACTGTTTTCTGAGTTATAAAATTCTGCTTGGAAATGTGTGTGTTTTTCATGTTTTACATATTTCATTGTTGACTAGAAGACAAAAATCTTGTTGCCTTTCATCAACAACAGCAAGGCTATGGGTTGGCATTGTCATCAGCATCCCTATCAGCATCATCATCATAATATTTATAAGAGTTCGCATGCTTGGCACATAACTATGCATCAAACCATGACAACATGGAATCATAGAACAGCTCAAGCTGGAAAGGAACTATAATATCACTGAGTCAAGGTCAGATTATATTTACAATACCAAGATATTACTGCTCTGATTTTGGCAGCTGTGGAGTTCTCACTGATTTCTAGAGGAAGGACAGCATAACTGAGGGCTGAATTAGGTGATAAGCTTGCAAATTCATGAAATACTCCTTTCCAGCTCATAGATACTGCACCTTTTAGATGCTGAACACAAAAAAAAACGAACACAGTTTTCAGTGCCTACTTTGAAGACTTTACAAATAATATCTACAGAAATTTTGTTTTCTCCCCTAAGGCTAATGATTAGGAACATTTAATCCTTTCCTACTACAATTTACAAAGGCTGATAGGCTCGAGCTTATTGAAAAATCCATTGCCAAAGGGTACAAACAAAGAAAGGTGTTGTAAAATACAGATTGCCCTGTTTTTTTTCCATTGAGACTTGTTGAGCATGTTATTGATGAACAGAATAAGCAAAGGTTTCAGATTTGGCTCATATTCCCTAATTGTCCATAATTATTCAAAGTATCTTAAACTATTTGCGTAATCTAAGTTGGTGGCAACTGAAGGTGGACTCAGGGAAGGTTTCCAGGCTGATTTCCATGAACACTTTCAGTTCTCCAAGCTCAGAACAAGTTTAGCACTTAAGGTCTAATATCAAGGTCTTGCTGTGGCTAACAAGATGTAGCCAGCATTTCTGTCTAGATCTCCTGTCTGCCTCTTGTGCACTCACTCTAAACATGTAGCTCAGTCTTGTGAAGCACAGACTATTCTCTTCTCCCCTGGAAGTCAAAAGGAAATACTTTAAAGTCCCCAGCAGCTCTGAGGATCAAACCCACAAAAAATGCTATTGTTTGGAGATTGAATTGTGGTAAGTCCCACTTTTGTACCATGAGTTCATTACGATGCAAGTTCACATTTCCCCGCAAGTGCTGCTGAAACATATTTTGAACAGCAAGCCTCCATATTTTATTTGTTCAGTCTGGTACTAGTTTAGAGATACTTTGTTTTGTTTAGGTTTTGTTCATCACATGGAGTATGGCCTAACTTTCACTAGATAGGAAAGTAAAGATGACTCCTGGATGCCATGCATCAAAAGTCAATTGAATCAGCTAAGATTTTGTTTCTAAAGAATTCATCCCTAAACAAGTGGACTGAAATTTTAAAAATATATCCTTTTTGTATTTTCCACCAAGATTCCTAGTTTTTAATTTTCTTCCATTGTTGCTGGTATAATGCTTGTAGGTTATTTCTTGTCCACTAGCAGTAGCGATCACTGCATCTCCTCATCTCCTGCTTCAGCAGGGAATCTAAATGCAAGCCTTTAGTCAGCAGGGCCACTTTTTAAAAGTTGAAATCCCTTCCTGAATGCTGTTCCAAAACCATCTGGACAGTGGGAATGTTTTTTCATTTATTTATCCAGTTTCCCTTGAAGGACAAGGAGGAAAATTTAATATATTAAAAAAAAAAAAAGGAAGAAAATTAATGGCATAAGAAGCCAAAACAATCTTTTTCTTCTAAAAACAAACTTATAAAAACTTCTACAGAAGGGTATAAAACCTACACTGTTTGCCCAAGAGACATTTCTAATTACTTAGATAAATATGGGAGGTAGGCTGGGTAAATACATATCCAGGTTAGGCTAAATATTGAGGTGTTTTAGAGGAATATTTATTAAGTTAAATATGTTTATGCATACACACACAGGCATATTGGTACCTGAAGATTATATATTTTGCTATACTACCTAAGAGCCATAGCAGCTCTTAGATGAACAAAGTTGGCAGTTGAGGAATCCAATTTAAAAGTCCACTTCAGCAAATAATAAGAACAACATCAACAAAAATCAAAACCCAAAAAACCCCCTAATACTCCCTCATAAATTTAATGGAATCTCAATGTTATCACCTCATTCATTTGGATAATACCAGCTTAGAAATATATTGGTATTATTTAAACAGCTGCTTCCTTTGTGGTGAGTTTTTTATATAAACATTGCCTTAAAAGTCAGAGGACACATGAATACCTGGCAAAATCTTACTTGTCATATACATTCTTGGATGATAAACTTTAAGAAAAGAGACTTGAAAAAAAATTAACTGAATTATTTCCATGCAGAAAAAAAAAATAAAGTAGTTTACAAGAACAAAATTAATCCTGCAGGTGATTTTTAAAATTTTCTTATGGACACTGGAAACCTTCTCTATGTTATTATTCATCCTGTCTAAAATACCTCTATTGGCAGATAAACCTCAGGGAGCTTTGCAGAAAAATATTTTAATTTATGAACTCTAAAACAGAATGATTAAAGAACACTGAAGAAACACTAAATATATATACTGACAATTGCCATAGATTGGAAGGCTTCTAAAGGAGTATTAAAAACCAAATTCAAAAAAAGATGTAAAAAAAAATGGTAAACATAAGACAGAAATGTTGATATTAAGCTATCATTGTTTACAAGCAAAAATATCTTTCAGTTTTGAATTTCCTCAGTAACTTGTAGGCAGTTCTGTTAAATGAAGGTGTTACTGACAGCAGTTTTTACTTAAAATNTCATAGGGACACACATGGGAATGAGCAGCTTCACAAAGCAGCCTGCGGTGAAACGTGCAACAGCTAAATATCCAAGGGGGTGATATAGCTGGACAATGAAATGGTGGCAAAAAGAGCTAAAAACATGTTAGGTGAGGTTTCTCATGAACCGTTGGGTTTATTTACTGAGATATTTTGAGCTGTTTTGTAGCCAGAGCCAGAGCACAGAGCGGGGTGCCAGTTACCTGGACCCTCCCAAAGAGCTTGCCTTCCTGCTGTTGTGGCACACCTTGAGCAGGAGTGGCAATGGAAGAGCAAGGCTGGTACTAGCACTCAAAACAATCCGATGCTGGACTTCTGTCACTTAAATGTTCAGCTTTTCCTTCCTGCGGTAATTATTTATTTTTAAAGTGGTTTGAAAGTTAAAGAAGAGGGAGATTTTCTAGAGTACACCTGACACGGAAGTCAGAATGACACCAAAATCCCTGGTTCTGCAAGGTCATCAAGGTGTTTTGATGAATTCAGAAATCTCTAGAATAAGCAAAATGCAATGTAGCTTTCTTCATTAAATGANCTTAAAATGAGTAAATTAAAATGTAGAGAAAACAATGTCATTGCCACTTCAGACAGCTGTGTATATGAGTGCAACTGGAGAGACAAGTGAAAAAGCAGATATCACATTTTTGGTGTTTAGAAGCAGAGAGCTGCTAATAGTTTTTAATTATGATTTGTTGTTTCTTTTATCCCTGCATATTCTTATGTCATGGACAGGTTCCCTGTTTCCGTGTAAGCTTCCTCTGGGAGCACAAATTGCTGCGTCCAGATCTAGAGACATAANGTGCCAGTTACCTGGACCCTCCCAAAGAGCTTGCCTTCCTGCTGTTGTGGCACACCTTGAGCAGGAGTGGCAATGGAAGAGCAAGGCTGGTACTAGCACTCAAAACAATCCGATGCTGGACTTCTGTCACTTAAATGTTCAGCTTTTCCTTCCTGCGGTAATTATTTATTTTTAAAGTGGTTTGAAAGTTAAAGAAGAGGGAGATTTTCTAGAGTACACCTGACACGGAAGTCAGAATGACACCAAAATCCCTGGTTCTGCAAGGTCATCAAGGTGTTTTGATGAATTCAGAAATCTCTAGAATAAGCAAAATGCAATGTAGCTTTCTTCATTAAATGAATACATATGTGTATGGTTTCTCTTTCTAACTCCAGTCGCTCTTGTGCTGCTTGTGGCTCAAGAGGGTAAGCTCAACATGCAGATACCTGAGTCCGTGTGGGTATTTTTAGCTCAGTTGTCCAAGGGTCTGGAAGCTGTAAAAAAAAAAGAATAAAAAAAAAATCTCCAAAGTGAAACATCCTCTCTTTTAAAGAAAAATCTGGATTAAAGGAGCTGTTGAGAACAATGAAGATCTGGAGGGTTAAGCAATAGCATAAGGGTTTGTGAGAAATCAGGCGAGCAATAGGGGTAATTGGTGACTGAAACAGACTTTGCTCATATGTATCTGACACTCCTGAAAGTCTGCTGATTCACTCTGTAAAGGACAGGTTCTGCTTTCTCCTTTGCTGACATTTACAAGCAGCATAAATGAAAATGGTAGAATTTTACACCTGTGTCACACATGTGTAAACGGCTGTAGGAAGAATACAACAGCTGCAAATAAGGTCCAGAGAGTTTAAATGAGAAGAAGCAGAAGGTTCATAAAAGAGCATAAGATAAAGACTACTTCCAACATGGACAAAGAAAAGAGAGGGAATAAGAGAGGAAAAGGTCAAAGGAAGTATGTGAGAGAGAGAGAGAGGGAAAAACTGGAACCAGGTTCAGAACAAAGAAAAGGACAGGAAAAAAGTTGGTTTTTTTTTTTTTTAATGAAACCATCCACAAGCAAAAAGCAGGGACTAGTAACAAGGAAAAAGGACAAGAACATGAGAAACAGACAAGAATATCCTCCTTGTCTTCCCTGACAAGCAAATCCTAAAGCCCGCACCAACCAATTCTCTAACAAAGGCTACAAGGGAATAAAAAAAAAGAAATAAATTTAAAATGTGCTTTTCAGGTGTGTTATTGCAGGGAAATTGAATGAAGAGATTAGACAAAATTACTCCCACAGTAAAAAAATCATATTGGGCCCATATCTTGGATTTTGCCTTGTGATAGTCCTGCATGCATCAAATATATTTTGCAATCTTTGTCCTTTTGGTGCCTTTTCGTGGTGCAGCCCTCCTTGCATTATATGAGGTATTTGTTTAGCATCCTCCGAGCTGACAGTGGGGAGCCAGGCTCTGTCCCAAACAATCAGAGAGGCATAAGAGTGGAAGCTCTGATTAACATTGCGGGACTGGCATGCCATAATGAGCAGTGGGGGGACAGCTGCTTGCATGCCAGTTCTGCATGGCACGCTGTCCTTTCTCTCCAGTACTGTTCCCATCTCACTTCTAATGTGCAAGAGGAGAGATTATTCACCAGGGTGGTAGACACATTTCTGTTCTCAAGAACACCATGATATCATTAATCTTCTGTCAAGTCAGCAAGGGCGGGTTATGTGGATGCAAGTATTTTGCAAGGCTATAAATAAAATGTAAAGAGAGAAAGAGGCAGAAAGAGATGATGCTTTCCTGAGGTTTCCATTGCTACAATACCAACAATGTTAATGCTGTAATGGTTTATTGGTAAAAATACTTTAAAAATCCCTTTAAAAATGTATTTTAAACATCTGTCCAGAAAAGTGGAACATAAAATGGGATCTTTAGACTGATTTTCTAATCCTTTCTATGAAACAGATAGTTGATCAAATGAAGTGCAAGATGGAACTTTGTATCTGTAGTAGTTGTACTGTACTGCACACCTGGCTACCCCCACATGTGTAAATGTCTGAAAGGAAGAGAAAGAAAGGTAAAGTGGGTACAATATGAAGGCTTTTCAGAAAAAAAATGTTTGATAGATAGCCTTATTAGTTAAAAGTAGCAACAACATAATTGACTTATGTAGGTTATCCTTAAATATCCATACCATGTGTTCTGCTTGGGCCTCATGTATTTTATGATTTTTCTCCTGTCTCAGCTGAGATACCAGGACACAGAAGACAGGAATACTCACCTCTGAAAGAGACATCTCCTTTGGAAACCAACTTGATGTCTTTACTGTCTTAAGAAACTCCAGTGAAATAGCTCAAACAGAACAGAAAATATAGTTCTAAGGTCTTGCATCCTGGATCTCTCAACAGGTGCAAGTCAAGACTGAATTATATTAATACACCATGTTTCCCTTCTCCAATCATGTAAAATATAAAATCACCTTTTTTTAGCTATGCAAAGTTGAAGTAAATAAGATTTTAAAATCGGGGGGTTTTCAGTATTAATTAGTAATTATTACTTGTTTTGGGGAATTAAAGCAGCATTTAAAAAGAGGAAGAAGCTGTTCATGACTTCTTCATGTCATCAAAAAAATGCTGTCCGTCTGAAGTTGCTCTGTGATCAGGAGTAGTAGAAATAACTTCAGTAAAGTCAGGTAGTCAAATTGGCATGATAAACCCAAAAATTATGTGATGCATGTTTCATATTTATCAGAAAGAAATCTGCATATCTCACTCAAAGCATTTTAATACTGATTGGAGAGCTACAGCATAGCTGTTATTTATTTCATTTGTGCCAGCCAGAGTCAGTTGCTTTTAAACAATGTGCTTATATTATTACCTTACCCAGACAAGGCAGGATTTTATTCTGCATAGTTTTCAAATGTCACACAGTGATAGTTGACTTTATTTCAATGCTAAAAACTTTTGTCAAATTAATGAAACTAGGCACTTTTTTTCTCACGCATTTTGTCAGGGTCACATTTTTGTCCTACCTTGAGTAGGCATAGAAAAGAAGAAGAAGGTTAGAAACATAAGATCACTTTTGCATGCAATCATCAAGGAAATTTTAAATAAAGCACCCTTAAGTGACTGAAGGCAGTAGTGTACTAAGTGGGACTTGGAAAAGAAGAATTTATCATTTCCCTGTTGGTTTTTTGACTCAGTTAAAGCTGAATTGAGTTTAGACTTTAGCTGCAATTCCAGATGATCAGAAAGTTCAATACACTTAAAAGAGGGATAATATTACTGGAAAATGGGAAGTGATTTGCTTGAGGAAGGAAACCAATATGTTTTCTCTACTGCCCCTAGCAGATCTTGTGAACTTGTGAGTTTCTTGTAAGCTTCTTGGAACTTGTGTGCTTTCTAGAGGGCAGCTCCAGCCTTGTCTGCCCAGTGAAACATAACTGGATTCAACCTGATTTGTGTCTGCGTGCTCCCTGTACATGCCTTGGCAAAAATGTGAACCTCAGGTTTGTGAGGGCTGAGGGTTCAGTCCTCAGTTCACTGGGTTACTGGATTTATCCCTGGAAAAGTACTTCCTGGACCGATATGTAGGTCATGCCTCCTCACCTTAGGAGATGGTTAAAAATGTCTGTCTGGAAAGCAGTTGAGTTTTCAGGCTCCTCCACTCCTACCGAAAGGGCTTGCAGAATCCCCTAACGGTTGAGAACACTCCTCTGATTACAAGCACACACTTACTCACTGCAGTTTATATACATTTGTTCTTGTGCCAACAATGTCCTTCTCTAGCAGTTGTTCATTACTACTTATGTATTTATAGACTGCAGTCATATCCCACCTCAAGTTTTGCAAACTAAAAGAAGCCAGACCCTTTTCATTCCCTCTCATGAGCCAGGCTCCTGGTTTCTCTGTCTGCCCTAGCAGGCTGCCTCTGTCCATGTGCCAGCCATGGTGAACCTTTCACCTGGCTGGTTATCGCTGTGCTTGTTATTTCAAATGTATTTTCATGGGTACTTTACGTGCTGGAGAGCATACTTCTGAATTTTTACAGGAATACCGCACCTAGTAGGGTTTTTTTGGGTTTTTTTTTGTTTTGTTTTTTTGTTTGTTTGTTTTTGGTTTTGTTTTTGTGGGGTTTTTTTTGTTCGTTTTGGTTTTTTTAGGGTTTTTTTTTGTTTGTTTTTTGTTTTTTTTTGTTCTTTTTTTTTTGCAGCAGCAGTATTGCAAACTCATAATCCTACAGTGTAAATGTAATTAGTCTACGAAAGTCTTTCTCCTGCTCCTTACTTCCAACTGGTGAATTCCAGCTAATAGCAGAAATTCCTGCTATTAGCCTCCAAGTTCATGCTGTTGCACTTTGTACTATTGAATTTCATCACAGTGCTTTATCTTCCCTCTTCAAGGTCATCTAGTTTTTTGTCTGAATAATGCATCATAAAAGTGCTGGCTTACTGCACTACTTACTGTTAAAACAGTCAGGCCCGTGTGTTTTTCTCACAACATATTACAAGCTGAACCTCATCTGCTTGTCTCATAGCTCTGCAGCCTAGTGATACTCTGCTTTGGACCATGCTTCATGAGCAGAATACTTCGGGGAACTGTACTACATTGTTTTCTCTGAGGACACCCTTTTCATTTGCAGTTTTTGATAGTTTGAGAACAAAAGATATCAGAGTGAGGGAGTGACTAGCAAACGAAGGACAATAATCTTCAGGTGTGAATCCAGCCTGGGGACTTTTTTTTTTAAAGCCTCCCACCTTCCTACATGGATGTCAATATCATGAAATCCAGATGTTGCTTGCTTCTGTTCAACACAGCCCTTGTCTGAAATGGAAGTCAGGCTGAAAAGAGAGTGGAACAGGATTCTGGCAACCAAAAAGTGGATATGGGGAAGATCCAGCAGCAACACCAAGCTGCCCTATTAGCAGGGGTTGTGCTCCTTTCCTCAAAATTAACCCCATTCCACCTTCCCTGGACATGTGCAGAGGGGCACGTCCTTGCCTGGATGAAGTCACGGATGTGTTGGTCCTAACTGAGCTGACAGAGCTTGTTTCACTACAGGACCTGAGGACTGGAACTATTGTTCTAGCTCCTTCTTCATGTCCTGGAGTGAATTAAAAAATGTGTGAAAATAGACTGGGTTTTAGGATCCTTCTCACAATTCATTATGGTGGCAAGGTAAGGTCATTTGACTGACTTGGAACTGTATTTATCAAACTGTATTTATGTTAGACTACTAGGATTTCGTTTTGGAATAACCACAAGACTGAATTTAGTGCATCTATAATTTTTGGCTTGTGGATAACTATTGCAACACCTGTCTTCCTTTTGAATCACTGATATGTGCTTTATGTTTCAATCCATTTTAATATTGTTCCTTGGCCTCTCTGACTGAAACACCACTCCACAACATGAATATAGATCTATCTGCATAGATTTTTCACAGAGGGTGTGTGACAAACAGGAGGGCTTGAACAAATTTCAATAATCCATTGTTATGAAAATGTATGTTCTAACCTTCCATAAAATGATTTCCAATGAAATTTTTTTGAACCAGAGTTGAGTTTGTTCCAAGTCCCTTACTTCATTATTTGTACCTTTGATTTATTATTTTCATGTTATAAACTCAACATTTCTAAATGTTGTGCTATGGAATCCATTTAGAAAATGCCCTGTGTTCCCAGACCAGATTTTGGAGTCTTTAATACTATCTATCCTACTGTGCTTTCTTCCACTGTAATATTAGTTACTGTGCAGGAGCTGTGCCTTGGCTTCCGCAATATTTTACCATTAACAGGTTAAAGCTGTAATAAATAAACCTGCAATATGTGCAATAACTAACTTTTAAGACTATCATTAAATCCTTTTAAAGCAGATTGATTAGGTTTCCATTCTGCATGTTTCTTCAGATTTTGATTTAAACTGAAGTGTTTCTTTAGGCTATTCTGCAGCTGTGCTCACTTTCCCATACTGATAGTCATTTAAATCCATCTTGTGCTATTGTAACCTGCTGTTAGCCCATTAGTTGCAATCTGTGGGAGGAGGAGAAGACAAATTGTGTCACTATTCCTTATCAAGGGACCACACAGTTGTTTGCCACTTTGACTCTGTGATGGATAGTTATCTTGAGATGTGACAGGTGTGAGACTGGAAATTTAGAAGGAAACAATGCAAGGGCTCAGTACCATTTTGTTATTGACACTCGGTAGATAACAACAGAGTGTTAATCAATCTCTTGTGTTGTTTTTAACCCCCTATTCTTTTTGTCTTCAAGATGCAGTTTTTCTCATCAGACTGACATGGCAGGAAAAAGGTTCAAGTAGATAGCAGACATTTTTCTTTTACAGAGTACTAGACACAAAATGTCCAATTCCATGAAAAATTAATATTTGTTTCCTTTGGCAACTTTTTTTAACTTTTAGAAAATCGGTCAGGGGTTTGAAAAAGTAGAGTTTAAATACCTGAAATTATTTACAACAAGACATCCTTTCTTAGACAGAGAAACAGTGTTTTTTTCAACTTTATTGTCAACATGCCTTTTTATCTCTATATTTCCACAAATTAACTTGCTGTAGACCATCTCTTATTATTTCCCTCCTAAATATGAGCTAAAGCAATGAAAAAAAACCTAATACCCTGAAAGTTAAATTATCTTATTTACTTAGCTCTGCTCAAAGCCACATAGTTTAAGGAAATGTGAATCCAGGACAGTTTCTGCTGATATTTCAGACTGAACCACATGGATTTGGTTCCTTTATGACCTTCAGAAAACTGCATAATAGTACAAAATTCACAGTTTTCAAAAAAGCTAGAAGCGGTGTTCAACATTTGAGAAGTACAGAAAAAATGACAGGAGTTTATGTGTGAGCTGAGGTTCTTGTTAAATATGGATATCTGGTAAGAACTAGAATTTAGTTCAAAGAGATATCAGTGAACATGAGACTCCTGCTGCACTAGCATGAAATGAGAGGCCTGGGTCCAAAGAGTTCACAGTTGAAATAACCAAGAGGAGAAATGAGGAGGACGTTATTGTTATTTACTTAAACATGTCAAACTAAATAAACAGTGGTGACTCTCTTGAGGCCTCCAGGGAATTTGCAGGAAATGAAGACCAACTTCTAAGATCCCAAGCTCATATTTGATCTACAGGGTATTGGTAATTAATCTTAGTTTTGGATGTATCTGTTTGCTTTATTTCTTTGTCCTGTCCTACTCTTTTGTATAAACCAAGTTTTTTACACAAATGTTCCTGCTGATGGTAAAGGAAAATTCTAAGTGTACTAGCAGAGCCTTTCAGTAGTTTGACAGTAAGTGACCAGCTTGTTCATACTCTGTTTTATTTTGACAGTGTAGAAATTTGATGTATATTTGGTTGGCAAATTAAATAACATGTTTTCTGACAAAAAACAAAACAGAAAATATGCAGTCATTCATCTTAGTAAGCCTGTGAGTTCAGTGCCCTGCTCTTGGGTTGTTCTAAAACCTGCAGAAACATCCAGCAGAGACTGCACATGTGGCTGCCTCAGCAGCCATCCTGAAATGATTTCAGATGGGCTCAAGGAGCTACATGGTAAGTAGGATGCTCTGTGCTGCTCTCCAACTCTCACACTGTGGCACAACAGGTTGGTGAATTGGTGTGAAGGCACACTTGTTCACAAAATCAGGTTTCATAGGTCTAGCTGGAAGAAACAGACTCTGGATACCTTTTACTCCCTCTGCTTACTTCTCTTCAAAAGTTTGCATCTGTTTAGTCACACAGCTTCTGCTTGGCTATACTTCGCAAGGCAGAGTTATGATGTACACAATACCAGCTTCTTCTGTCTGACAGACATTCACACAAGCTCCTTTCATCTCCACTGTGGGAAATATTAGGGGTAGCAAGTGATACGCCACTGCAGTTCTAAAATGTCTCTATCAAGTTTCCACGTTAGCTTGCTTTCACCACTTTCCCCTTGCCTTCTGAGTTTAAGTAGCTGCCAATGAAATCTCAGAAAGGTCTCATTAGATTTGAAGCTCCTATCAGAGCTGGAGGAATATTTATCATGTGATCTTCATATATGAGATTTGAGAAACTTGTTTCTGTCCATTCAAATCACATTCAGTTCCTGTGAAAAGAACAGTAATCAAATGACAGTACTATAGGAAATAAAAAATTCTTATGCACAAGCATTAACTAGCAACTCCCCACACCTTGCCCTTTAGAAACACCAGCTGACCACCCAGTTCAGCACATTATGTACCAGTGACATCTGTTCCCATGTCACTGTGGCTTTCCTAAGCAGAAAGGTAATTTGTGTGCTTTATAGCTCCCACATGTCTGACATTGTTATTCCATAATCTTGTGCTGCTGTTCTTGCACCCCCATGCCCCTAAACCTTGGCTCTTAAATGCTTCTCTGCCTTCCACCCCACCTCCGTAACAGCTGAAAGGCACAAATGCCCAACAGCAGCTGGGATTCCTAAGAAAAACCAGCAATAAAGTAACATACCTCTAAGATGAAGGAGACATGTAGGTTTCTGAATGCTTGAGTGACAAGTTTGAGTCATCCATGATAGCCAGAATTTGATATTTTACAAAGAATTACCTAGAGTAGGTCAAATAGTGGAAGTATTTCAGGAAAGTATTTAAGATGCTCCTGTCACTAGGACTTATGATCTAGGTTCACATTTGGTCTAGTTGGAGACTTTCTGTGAAGTACTATAATATTGCAGCCCAGCTTCTTGAAGGTATTTGAAAACTACTGAAATCCAGCTTCTTTTCAGATAGAATAGACAAAATATTTTTTCACTGAGTGTGTCATTGTTCAAAACACAGCAAAAGATTGCATTAAAGTAGAAATTACCAGGCTGCAGTATACATATTAATCATTATATCTGAAATACTTCCAAATGATACCCAGAAATTGCTTTGGGTTGTCTTTGTGCCACATATTCACAGCCTGTGGCAAACGAAGGAAAGCCTGTGGACTCCAGCATTATCACGGCTTCCTTGTGTAAAGAGAATTAAAAAACTAAATATCATTAAAGATCTACACTTTAATATCCTACTTTTAGAACAGGGATTATTTTATAACATTTCTGCTGGTTACTATTATATATATGTCTAGGGAAAAGAAGTGTTTGATAGTGTGCTGTGTTCAGTACATATTATGGTGGGCCTTGATTTTGACTGGGGGTTGATGGCCACCATAATACAAACATATAATAATAATAGCTTAAGAACATCAAAGAGAAAAGGAGAACAGAATGCCTTTTATGCTTAGAAAAAGATTAGGTCAATTGATCTAGATTTCAGAGAGCAGTAGACAAGAAGAAAAGTGTAACTTGTTATTGTTAGAAAGTAGAAATCTGTTAGCCTTTGATTTACTTGTAACACTGTTTAGCACACTGTTAAGTACAAAAAGAGTCAGGAGAACATAATATATCAGTGTAGTTGCTAATATTCTTTACAAAAACCTAGTAAGGAACAAAAAGAATAGGCATGAGAGAATTTTTATCTAATACAATCCTTTGCTCAGTCTTGAGCAATGTTCTGTCTAATAAAATACTTTTCTCCCTAGTTAATCAGAACAGGGTTCAGATGAAATAAAATAATTTGCAGATGAGTTGCTAATATGTCCTGTCATGCATGCCCTCCTAACAGCATGTCTTTCTAGCCTGTTAAAATACTTCTATCATATGGAGAGACCTGAAAAGTTTGAACATTTTGGTCCACTGCCAAGAAAAACTATTTATCAGTGGTACATACTGTGCTGATATACACCACAAGAACAGATTTTTAACTAGGAATGAACATTAGGACAGGACCCTTTCCCTTCCCCTGGTGCATTAAGACAGACTGGGATGCTGTGCTCTCTTCTCCAGAACCTTCATGAAGAAGCCTCAAATCTATCTTAGTAAAGCAGTTCTGTTAAACACAGAATCAGAGTTCTTATAAGATTCAAAGTCATTAATCTCACAAGCCTCCCAAGAAGCAGTACCACGCTGCTCTCACATTTTATGAATGCAGAATTAAGGTGCAGGAAGTTTATGCGGATGGTGTGTAGGTGGCTGTAGGTGGTGGGATGTGCTTGCATGCCTGGAAGGGCATGTGTTAAATGGCTGTACTAAGTCATATGCTTTCTCCATAAAATGTAGCCCCATGTATTGAACAAGAAGTACCCGTTTTACTGCAGGGTAGCTGTTGACTCTGAACCAAACCGTAACTGTCTCAGCACATTCATAGCAGACACGTATTCCTCAAAGTAATTTCTGGACTCCTTACTCATCAAATTAGGTGTGAGTTCTAAGAATGTACTTTTTGTCGATTGTACCTGTATGGAATAGCATGTCATGAAAAAGACTTTATTTGCTTTCACAGTCAAGCTAACACCTTCGAAGAAGCTCAGGGAGAGGGACCTCAAAGATGCCATTAAGAATTTCAGAGAGATCCCGCTTGAGCTGGAGAGGGTTGCTATCATTACATGCTGGTATGCTCCAAAGGTCAGCTAGATCAAAAGCTCTACTCAGCAGCCAATTAATACATTATTTAATACCAGGGAAAATAGGAAAAAAAAAAAAAAGAAACACAATTAAATTTTCAATATAGAAAAAGCAAGTGACTGCTATACACTCTGCAAGTGCCATCCAGGAGGGCTCGGATAATTTACTGTGATAGGATTAAATTATAGTTCTCTTACTTTTGGGGAGGTTTAAGTCTTCAACTTTAATATTTCTTTGCTGCATTAGCTGCATTTGCATTTATCATTGGCTTGTACAATGGAATTTTCACAGGACTTGACATTTTGAAGTCCTAACTTAGCGCTTGGTCCTACTGCCTTTGAAGTCAACAAGAAGATTGCCACTAAGTTCAGTGAGAAGTTGGATCAGGCTTTATATTCACTACAGACTCATTATAATCTCACAGCTGGTAACAACCTTTTAGAAGTAGTATAATAGCTGTGATACTGCTGGGATGAGTTCAGTGAGAAGCAGAATCCCCTCACATTTAACATAACATTTTAAACAGATTTTAGAAATAGGTGCTCTCTTTGCACAGTACAGTAGTATCAGATGACGCTTCCCAAAATTTACTGAGAAAAGTCTCTATATTTGCTCTCTGATCTGCCTGAATCCTTTAATATGCTTTTGTTTCTTTAACTTCAAATCAAAGAATGAAACTTCCCTCTGTCACCACAGAAAACAATTTTCTGCAAAATGGTTGCTTTTCCAGTGCTTTGCTAAAATGGCTCCTGCTAAGATTAGGTCTAGAATCCCGGCAACTGCAAATGCTAACTGTTTTCCCATTACACTTCACAGTCTGTATATGATCAGCTACTCTGTGTTCTTACTGTGCAGATGCTCAGATTGCTATGATGAACAAATCGAGGGCAGATCCTTTTCAAAATGAAGTGAGGCTCTGCAATTCTTTTGTGAATGACTATTTATTATGATTATAAACTAGAGGGTGAATGTTTCTGATGGGATTGAGGGGTCCCCAGGACTCAGGTGAGTTGATGTTTGGCTGATCTGACAACCCAGGTTCAGACTGACTTAAATGGGAGGTATGTTGCTTGCATGCAATCACGTTCCTTTGTGTCCTTCAAGTAAACTTGCAAGTATCAGCCCAAAGAAGTATTAAAGCTGATTAGGGACAAAACCTGAAGGTGGAAGAAAGTGGTCTCAGAAGTGTCTAGGTGACTCAAAATACTGAGCATCTACCCATTATACTTGCACATAAGAAAATGTTGCATGCCTGAAGCTATATTTGTGTGTTTCCTTCCAAAGGGTATTCTAAAATCCTTAAACACTTCATCCAGAGCTGCTGTCGCCTCATAATATGAAAAACTTCCCAAAAGTCACAATTCCCTCTTTGAGTCAGTTACAGATGAAACTACATCAAATATCAGTGTAGTTCTTTTTCATGGGTGAGGAAAAACTTTGCAATCTTTCTTCCACAAAAAGTACCTGGCAGAAATAGATGTCAGACATTGGGTACCCAGAGAAGAAGCATGGGTAATAAGTGCTGTAATGACAAAATACTTTTATTGACATTATAATTTGCCAGTTCTGCTTCTTTTGCAGTTGCTTTTTGTCTCAGAGCTGCAAGAAAAAATTGAAAGGCTGGTTTTCACTAATTTTGGGGTAACTTTTGTAGAACAGCAGGTGTTCAGGGTACAACCAAAAGTACTAATCTAGTTCCCTCATGATATTGTAATGATCCTTACCTTATTATTTTTTGCTTTTTTACTTCTTTTTATTTTTTTTTTCTGCTGTCCTCTGTAACAGATTAAATCCCATGTTGATGCTAAATACTGCCTGTATGTGTAGATCTTTGTTACCTATACTGTCTTCTCTTCCAGACTCAAGTATGTAAAGCGTCAGAAGCCATACATATTCTAACATAAATCCACATGGAAAAAGACAGAATAATCCTCCATATCACGCTACAATAGTAATCTAGTTTAATGCAGTCTTGGAGCATAGGCTAAACCAGTGAACCATTTCTGCCTGACTGATGTGGTTTACATGAGGCACAGAGCCTGGGGAGAGAATGATTTCCTTGTAATGCAGTGATCCATCCATTACTTTATATATTGAATCAATCAATTTACTTGTTTATGACATGCCTTATGTTTGGGGAATCCGAAATTCTGATTCACTTCAAGTCCTTTTAATTATAGCATATTCATTGAAAACAGATGCTTTTAATATTCAACTTGAGAGTTTTATAAGCCATGCAAATATTTTATTTGTGGTATTTTTCTGGTGCTCACAGCCAAAACTTCATAGCAAATTTTTCAGAAGGCTATTTTATCTTACAGAAATGTAGGGGAATTCATATTCCCAAAACTTACTTTTTCATTTGCAGATTATACATTGTACTCTACCTTCATTTTTATGCTTTTAAAGCTTTCTCTAGTAAGGAAATGAAAGTATAATATCAGTCTCTGATGTTTAAAAACACATACATAAATTTTTGGTCAATTTGACTAAAAAAGGAGTGTAGTTATTAAACAGTATTTTAGGTTGGGACTTTCTTAGATGTTGTACAGCTAGGTTAGCTACTGAAAGGCTGGAAATTCTTCCATAAAGCTCTTCTACTTGTGTACTGCATTTTGAAGAAGTGAATCCACTGAAATTTTCAAGTAGAAGCCAGTTGAAGAAAATCAGTTAAAGAAAAAAAGCTGAGCAATGCTGAATTGCAAATATGGATGCACCACTAGATATCAGAATTTTGACAGTGATTCACCTTTTGTCTATAATATTGCCATAGAGAAACTCTAAAAATCAAACTAAGCAGAAAAATATTCATGCCAGGCAAATAGCAGTTGTCAAGAAAGATATACTCAGACATTAGTGGAAGAAAGGTTATTTCTAAACATCAGCCGCTGAAAAGAAATCTACTCCAGCCCACAAAAACCAAACTCTTAGACCCACAGACATTAAAGACACCAATAACTATTAACACATCCACTCCCCACCAGTGCATTCTCAGCCCTCCTGTACATCTACCATTGCTCCTACCTCCTCTCTGTTTCAGTGCTGATGCATGTTTTCTACCAAAACAGAAAACAAACCTATAAAAATCCCATTTGAAGCAACTTGTGGCAAAAAGAATCCTGAATGTAGTAATTATGTAACAGGGGAAAAGAAAAAAAAAAAGAAAAAAAAAAGAAGAGTAATCATTAATGTTCTCAATTGAGAGAAACAGTAGGATGAAAATATAGTCAAATTGAAATCCTTTAATGTGTACATCCTAAAAAGCTCAGAGCCCTTTTTTTTGGAATTCTGTTTTCCTGGTTGTGTCTTCCTTATTCTCAGAGCCAAGCTGTCCTTACTTGTTCTAATACATGCAAAGGTACCTTGGATAAAGACCCTCAGCAGCTCACAGTAGCCCTCATCTTCTTCTTTGCCTCATATTACTGCCTTCCACTGTTCTTCTTCCTGTCTCAATCCGTCATGCAAGAGGTCTCTCAACACAGTTTCCCCATATCTTAGTTTGCAAGGCAATGGTGAGCCATTCCCTACCCCCACTTCTTAATCACCTTATTATTATTCTGACCTCGTAGATGTCTGTGTCCCTCAGATGATGGCTGAAGAGGGGGCATGGTGCTGAACCTCAAAGCCTTGCTGTTCAACAGAGAACACAATAACAGAGCTCTTTATGACCCCTTCTTCAGTAAGCAATTAACCACCAAAACCATGGGCAATTTTCCTGATCCATGAACACTACTGAATTCACCAATGTTTTCTAGTGATTGGTTCTGCAACACTGAATCATGTCTTAGAACAGAATTGTAGAATCGTCAAAATTGGAAAAGTCCTCCAATATCATCAATTAAAAAATTTAACCAAATAGCACCGTACGCACCAAAGCATATCACAACATATCACATCTACTAATTTTTGAACACTTCCAGGGATGGTGACTCCACTACTTCTATGTGGAGCATGTTCCAATGCCTAACCACTATTTCAGTGAAGAAATTTTTCCTAATATCCAACCTAAACATCCCTTATTGCAACTTTCCTCTTGTCCAGTTGGCAGTTGTCTGGGAGAGGAGGCTAACCCCCACCCGACTGAGACCACAATCACTTTTTAGGTAGCTGTAGAAAGCAAACAGGTCTCCCTTTAGCCTTCTTTTCTTCAGTCTAAGCACTACCAGCTCCCTCAGCTTCTCCTCATCAGACTTGTGCTCCAGACCCTCCCCCAGCTCTATTGCCTTTCTCTGGGCAACTACTCCTCTTTCCACAAAGGCTGAATGCAGAACAGAACTATCTTTTTCTTTAGTATATCTTACTTTTCTGAATAAAAATATGCCACGAAAATAACACATAATTTTGTGTTTTCTTCATCTCCTAATCTTT
This sequence comes from Platysteira castanea, assembly GCA_013397175.1. NCBI lineage: Eukaryota > Metazoa > Chordata > Aves > Passeriformes > Platysteira > Platysteira castanea. The sequence continues at coordinate 371,256 of VYXC01012391.1, forward strand.
TAAGTACCATTGATTTCCACTTTTTACTTTCTTGATGAATAGTACACACACACAGATACCACCCCCACCACCACCCCCCCCAGACACTAACTGGTGTTTGCNAATTTTTCCTAATATCCAACCTAAACATCCCTTATTGCAACTTTCCTCTTGTCCAGTTGGCAGTTGTCTGGGAGAGGAGGCTAACCCCCACCCGACTGAGACCACAATCACTTTTTAGGTAGCTGTAGAAAGCAAACAGGTCTCCCTTTAGCCTTCTTTTCTTCAGTCTAAGCACTACCAGCTCCCTCAGCTTCTCCTCATCAGACTTGTGCTCCAGACCCTCCCCCAGCTCTATTGCCTTTCTCTGGGCAACTACTCCTCTTTCCACAAAGGCTGAATGCAGAACAGAACTATCTTTTTCTTTAGTATATCTTACTTTTCTGAATAAAAATATGCCACGAAAATAACACATAATTTTGTGTTTTCTTCATCTCCTAATCTTTTAAGTACCATTGATTTCCACTTTTTACTTTCTTGATGAATAGTACACACACACAGATACCACCCCCACCACCACCCCCCCCAGACACTAACTGGTGTTTGCAAGCTGTACTTCCTTTTCCTGGATATTCTAAGTCTTCCAACTCAGGCATTAACACTTCAGTACGTGCTGAAATGCTCTCCTGAATCAGAGCCCAAGTATTTAACAACGTGAAGTAAAATGGATGGACATTTTAATGTTTCCTCTTGCATGTGAAGTACTCTTTCATCTCTGTATATTAGGAACATATTTTTGGGATAATTTTGAAATAATGCTCTCTTGTTTAACCCCAAAACAGAAACACATATCTTGAATCACCCAGTGTGCTTTTCATTTGGAGATGCAGGAGTAGACACTGGCTACAATTTTGTAGCAGTTTTGTATGATTGTGGGTGCTTGGTTTGCAAGATTACACCAACAGTTCGTCATGCCATGGTCAGAAGCAAGGATGCATTTCAGTAGAGCATGGGTGAGGATTTGCTACTTCCTCCTGATCACCTTTTTTCCTTCTTTATAGAGAAGAATGGCATTTCTCAGAAGACACTCATCAGAAGGTCTCTGAGCTCAGAATTTTCTGACAATTTTCTTTGTAGTTCCACAGGAATAACCTCACACATTGTTGCTGGAAATTGGCCACCAGAATTCTTTTAAAGTTAGTTTTCATGATTTGGCTAAATTTCTGACAAAGAAAGGAACCTGCTAAGTCATTGGACAGCTCTTCATGAGTCTACAGCAAAACTGTGTGCAATAAAAATAGATTACACCCATTCCTGCTGTTAAACAGCATGAAAGAAACAACAGCATTTACACTACATTGAAAGGAAAATGCCTTCTCCCACCCAAAATAAAAAGATTGAGTGCAGGGTCACTTCCTAATAAGTGTTATTTCCCCTATTTCAATAAAGGTATTTTAACACCTGTATTCCATGCCAGACCGTATTGTCATTTTTTCCACTGATTGGTTTAATGAAATGCTGGAGTGGGGGGCATGATCACTCCTCAAACATTGCTGCTTCATGCCAAACACAACTAACCTGCAGAAGGAGGAAGCCAGAGAAAGCAGCAACTGCCCCTAATTACAAACAGACGACTTCCAGTCCAGAGAAGAATGAGGAGGCTTTCAGGATGGAGAAAGGTCAGGAAACCCATCTAGGTCAGCCAGTTTCTGGCTTTGAATTGGCACTTGTACTACCCTCACCCACCCCCCCACAGCCTCACACACAGACTATTTTTGTTCTCCAAATAGTTGCCCAATGTGTGCTGAAAACTATTTATACTCATTGGGATCGCCTCTGTCCTCAGTGCTTTTTGCCATACAGACTGGTGATCTTTGCTAAGTTAGAGACCAAACCTCCTGTGAACGGAGAGCTCTGTCATTCCTGTACAAGTCAGCAAGAGGCGCTGAAAAAAATGAAACTCTTATTGTAGGAAAATTATATATTTCCATGGATCTTTTTATTCTGATTCCTGAAGTATTTTCTTCATCAAATATCATTGCACCCTTCTCTCATGGATGAGGAACAAAACAGGAAAGCTGATGTAAAGCAGAGATATTGCACTGCACTTCTTGGGCAGATCTGACAAGCTGGAGTGTCCTGGGTTTCATATGGATGATTTCCTCAATGCCAGTCCATTTTGCATCCATACTGATTTTCACCCTGAATCTTGGATCCAGCTGGGCTGGGAACATGAAGCTAACCAAATGGAGGCAAGATTTGGGGTTTGGTAGCAAATACATTGCACAGGATGAAGAATGTATGTAGCCTTTGTGTATATGTGTAAGCATTTGCTTAGAACTAGAAGGTTATTTTGCTCAGGCAAATAAAAAATCCTCTAGAAGGAAAAAGGGAATACTTGTGGTCTCTATCAGATATCTTAGCAAACTGCACTGTAAATGAATTTTTTTCTTTCCATATTTCTTGTTTTTGACAGCTAGAATTCAAAACTTAGTATACAGTGTCAGTATGGCTGAAGGTCAGAAGATCAAACAATAATCATCCATAGTACTGAAAAGGAAGAAAAAAAATGCTCTCTGACCTTTTTAGGCCACGCTGCACAGACAAATTTGCTAAACTTACTTAGTTATGATCTGAACTCTAATATTCTTCTGTGTAGTTGTAATTTGCATTAACCTTTGTTCTGCATGATGAGGGCTGTGGCCAAAAGGAGTCATTAGTGTAACCACAACATATTAGTTGTATATATATTTGTATGTATTAGTAGTATAGATGACTGTGTTTGTTGCAGGAATTACTGGGAAACACTCCTCAACCTACAGCACACCAAGGGGTCAGATCATTTGACTGTAATGGTCTACACTGGTTTTTTATCTATTTTATCTATTTTCTGACACTACTTAGGCAATATAGGTAACAGCAGCCAAATTGCCAAAGGCTAAGACAACATTCACAGCAGAACTAGAACTAGTTTTACCCCCAAACCAGTACACAAATCAAGGATATCTATCTAAGAGATAAGCAGGACAAAAGGTTTGTAGTTAGTTTGACACTAAAAATTTTCTCTCCCTTTATAAAAAGCTCTGGAAGGAAGGCAAAAGTATTTTAAGCATCAAAGAGACTAATGAATAGGGATGCCAGCATATTCACTTAGGGGTTGTATTGTCAGGAGTTGTTTTCTGGGCTAGGATACTAAAGATAGTAGGAACCAGCAAAAAAAAAATGAACACTGTAAAAATGCAAATCTGTTAAATGTTGAATCTATTAATCCATAGCACACTTTTTTCTGAATCATACTTACTCAGACATGCAGCTCATAAATTATTTATTGGTTGTGGTCAAATGACTGTTGGCACTTTCGTAATTATCTTTTGTGTGAAAGTTCGCATAGCATACAGAGACATTTCAATAGCAACTGAAGATCTGTGAGTTCCCTTAATGTTACCAAGAAGAAATGCCAGCTAATTGTAGAGTTGTTACATATTTGCTTTTGAAAAGTGGCAAAGCTAAAAGGATTATATCCAATTTTAATTTATTTTTAAAAGAATACATATTTTGTGCAAAGTCCTAGTAACTTACACAAGTCCTCTGTGCTGGGCATTCAGGAATAGAAAAAGAAAAAAAAAAGGAGAATCTTGCAAAAGTAATTTTTGTAATATTACAGGCCTGTTAGAAGTTCTTCAGTGAAAAGGAGGCCATATGTTGGTCATGCTCTGTAATACCATCAATTATTTGGGCTGGACTCTAAATAAGTAAAATATTTTCTACAGAAGAATTACAGTTATGCAGTCTTTAATATCCTCAAGTGGGGCCCCTTTTCCTCAGAGTCTGTCCCTGAAGATTGAATAGACTTGGCATAAAGTACAAACAGGTACCTGCCAATGGACACCACAGAAACGGAGATGGTGGATGCCTCCAAAACTGCTGTTGGGATTTACTGTCTCATAGATGCACATGAATTGGTCACACTTCTTTGCTACTGCTAATTGCCAGTTTAGGTGAATGTGTGGATATTAAAGCAGCTGATGCTTTTGAACACTTATTTCAACTTATTTTATTGTTTTCATTCAAGTTAATGCTGGAACTTTAACTTAGTCCAATGTGACAAAGGTTGAGATCTTTGAAGTATATCTTAATCTCCCTTTTATTCTGAAAGGAGGAAAGATTTTAGAAAAAGAGAGAATTTCTTGAAATTTGCTAGCAACATGGAATGAAAGTGATTAATTTCATACTCTGAATAATAACAACCAGACTAAGAGAAACTCTTTCTCTCATATAGAGACCTCATAGCATGTAAAGAAATCATAATTGAAAAGGAGATAGAAATGAAGCTTACCTTCATGGTATGGTGAATGGAAATAAAAAGCTAAAATCACCATACATGGATAATGAACAGGCAACAGTAAATTTCAGGTACAAAACTTTCATTAAAAATAGTGCTCAAACCCTCCATAAACCTTCACACTGCCACAAGCCAAAGAGGAAGGACAGAACTTGACAACCACTTGGGGAGCCTTCCAGCCTGAACCACAGCCTTATTCCGATTTTGGCTAGTTCACGGAATTCAGTGGGAATAAGAATTTAGTTCTGCTGCCTTTTGAATTAATGCTTCCAGATGCCAGTGAGCTCTCAAAGAAAGTGGCCTTGGAGCCAATATGCAAGCATAAAATATAAAGCAGAACAGAAATCTGAATTAGGTATATGAATTCCTGTATGTAAAGAGGGAATATGCTTTTCCACTTCAGATTTTATGAAAAATTTCCTAACTGCATCAGAGCTGACTCATAACATGATGTGCCATGTTAAGTGAGACACAGTTACCTCTTACAATAAGGCAGCTCACTTGCTGCCAGACTGTAACTCGTTAGAAGTCTAAGAGGCAAACTCTTATTGTAGTTAGATGGTATAGTTTTTTAAAATTTTATTTAACAAGATTATATAAAATTCTTGGTTAAAGAGCTTGACTTCTTTGACAAAGTTCAAGATCCATATGCATATAATTTCTTGGAAACAACTCAAGGTACTTTGATAATGCATTTCGTTCTAAAATACCTGTGCCATGTGTCCTTTTATGTGTAATAGATTTAATGTACTTTATACCAAATTGTGCAATCAATTTGGTCACATTTTCCAGGAAATAAACTTTTGTATGTATGGGAATGGATTAAGTAATGCAATGAATGTGGCAGTTCAGTCAGACCTTTGTAAATGATTTTTACAAAATTAAATGAAATGAACCTTCCTCTACTTTCCTTCGGGAGAAAGAAAAGTTGTTGTATGAAAGTGAATGTTCTAAACAGTTTGGAATGGTAAAAAATTCCTCAGAGTCTGTGTGAACACTGTGGTACATCACAGCAATGAATTTGCTGTCAAAAGGGAAGTTAATTGAACAGAAGTTTTCTTTGCTACCGCTTGCTCTTAAGAGCATAATGATTTGAGCAACTGGCTTAACCAGTTTGGTAAATCTTCGTGGATGGAATGATTCTAGAACATTCATTTCACAAAATCACAGATTCACAGAATAGGCTGACTTGGAAGGGATCCAAAAGGATCACTGAGTCTGACCTCTGGACCTGCACAGCACCATCCCCAAGAGTCACACCATGCACCTGAGAGCATTGTCCAAATTCTGCTTGAACTCTGTTGGGTTTGGGACTGTGACCACTGTCCTGGAGAGCCTGTTCCAGTGGCAAGCCCCTCTCTGGGTGAAAAGCCTTTTCCTAATATCCAGCCTAATCTTCCCCTGGTTCAGGCCGTTTCTTCAGGTCACTGGTCACTATAGAGAAGAAATCAGTACCTGCCTCTCCTCTTCCCCTCCCAAGGAAGTTCCAGACTGCAGTGTGATCTCTCCTCAGTCTCGTCCCAGCTAAACAGACCAAGCGACCTCAGCTGCTCCTCATGTGGTTTCCCTTTAAGGCTCTTCACCATCACTGTCCTCCTCTGGACATTGTCTAATAGCTTAATGTCTTTCTTATATTGCAGTGACCAAAACTGTACACAATACTCAAGGTGAGGCTGCCACAGTGCAGAGCAGTGCAGAACAAATTTCTTCACATCAGTATGTGTTTCCCTTATGTTTGGGTAGACCTGTTAACTTGGAGTGTCTAAAAGATTTGAGAAAGATTTTCGTCTTCTTTTTTGCCCAACTGAAAATGTCATGAAATAAGTGGATAGAAGCCAACAGTTCTTCATTCTTGAAATCTTCTTTCGAAAAGGAATCCCACTGGCATCTGAAAAAAGGCATCTTGGTAAGAACAGGGAGAGAGCATAGCTGCAAAAATACTAGTATCAGCTGAATTCTGCTTAAGATTTCATTTTCACCAGTGACTGAACAGGATATTCTGATTAGTAGAGCTAAATAAAATGAATCACCTAGGCCAAAGATAAGGAAATTAATTTCTTAAGAAAATAAATAAAATTCAAAATTTCCTTTTATTAGATCATTTTGCGGAAATAAAACTTCCTAATAAAAAGGAACAATGGGAGATACTAAGTATAATATAATAAGTGTGGAGGCCACTTGGATGTAGAGAAGCCAAGGAAGGAAATCCTACAGTTTAAGAATAGCTACCAAATACTCTGTCCTATGGATTGTTTGAGAAAACACTTGGAATGACCACCTGCATCATTCAATTGAAGTCACTGAAATTTTAAAAATTAAAACAGAAAAAAATATTATTTTAATTTTCCAGATTTTTTTTTTATTTTGAGAAAAGAGGTGGATCATCTTTTAGAATGGAATAAAATTTTTCAAAGAATGTGCAAAACTTTAACACAGGAAAAAAAATCTGTGCCCGTAAGTACTTTCAAAATGTTTTTCATGTTTGTCCAAATATCTTGGAAGGAAACCTAGAAATGTTGCTCAGCTTCATTCTACACTGCTGTGCAAATGTTACCACCCGTTTTTACTTGGCATTTTCCCAACAAAAGACACATACTTCTCTGAACACATTTGACTGAAAATGGAGAGGAAGCTGTAGTTCAAAGCTAATTACATCTTGCTCGATCTTCTTTTCTCAGTTATTCATTTCTGCTCACACATGCTACTGCTTAGCAGTCCTCACTGTTCTCGGCCTTCAGCAGAACCATCCACATCTCTTCCTGCCGTTACCTCACACCATAAAAATACACACAAGCAGAAAACAGCAGTTAACAACTTTAAGCTTTCTTTACTGCACAAATCAATCAGTAATGGCTGGCATGACTGGGAGCATAAAATATGTTTTTCATTCCAGCCTTTGAAATGAAAACTCTTTTCTTCAGAAACTTCCAGCTTTAGGGGACTAGATTAGAGAGGCCAAACTGATTAAAGAGTTTGTTAAAGTCTAGTTCAGATGCAATGTATGCTTCCTCCAGATCAGTTCATATTGGTTTAGGTGGTCAATCTGGCAGTCAGAATACCGTAGTTCTGGAAGAAAACCATGTGTTTGTGGGTGGTTGCATTTTTCTGTTGTAGTTTGAAAGTTGTATTGACTTACATTTCCAGTAAACCACACCAGCTTCTGAGTTTGGAATAACACGGTACTATTATATGTAATTCTGTTACTACCCACATCACAGTCTCTGTGTGGGGGAGGTAGGGAATACCAAGGATAATGTGGCCCAGTTACCAGATGGAGGGAGATCCTGGTAACACAGGATGCAGAGAAGGCAGATTTACTGAACACCTTCTTTGCATCAGTGTTCATTGACAAGAATAGCCCTCAGGGTCCTCTCACCCTGAAGACTAGGATAAAAGAGTGTTTGAAGGAGGTGTTGTTGTGTTGGTCAGCCAGGATTGAGTTTGAGAACATCCAGGCAAAGATGACATCCACAAGTCCATGGGCCGTGATGGATGCATCCACGAGTGCTGATAGAGATCATGGGCACCACAACTAGGCCACTCATAATTGTCTTTGAAAGCTCATGGTGGTCAGGAGAGGTGCCTGAAGACTGGAAGTTGACAAATGCCATCCCAGTCTTCAAAAAGGACAAAAAGGAGGGCCCAAGGGACTGCTGGCAGTCCGTCTCACCTCAGTCCCTGGAGCACTTCATTTGGGAGGCCATCTTTGTCCACATGGATGACAAGCAGGAGATCAGGAGCAGTCAGCATGGATTCACTAATGATAAATTATGCTTGACTAATCTGATTGGCTTCTACAATGAGACAACTACCTGGATGGATGAGGCAGGAGCAGTGGGTATTATCTGCCCTGACTTTCATAACACTATCAACACTTTCTTTCACAACATCCTTACAGGCAAACTCAGGAACTATGGACTGGGTGAGTGGACAGTGAAGTGAATTGAGCTGAATGGCAGATCCCAGAGGGCTGTGGGGCAGGGTCTAGCTGGAGGCCTGTCATTAGTGGTGCCCCACAGGGTTCAGTGCTGGGGCCCCTACTGTTTAACTCATTCATCAATGACTTGGAGGAAGGGGCAGATGCCTCCTCAACAAGTTACCTGGTGGCACAAAGCTGAGAGGACTGGCTGATATCCCAGAGAGTTGTGCAGCCCTTTGGAGGGACCTTAACAGGTTGTAGAGATGGGCAGAAAGGAACAGCCTGAAGTTCAACACAGGTAAATGCAGGGTGCTGCACTTCGGGGAGAATGACCCCATGCAGCAACACAGGCTGGGGGCTGCCCTGCTGGGAAGCAGAAGGACCGGGGGAAGCAGAAAGACCGAGGGATCCTGGTGGACAACAAGCTGTCCGTGAGCCAGCAGTGTGCCCTTGTGGCCAAGAAGGCCAAAGAAATCCTGGGATGTATTAGGAGAAGCATTGCCAATAGGTCGAGGGAGGTGATCCTGCCCCTCTATTTGGCCCTGGTGAGGCCACATTTGGAGTACTGAGAGCAGTTCTGGGCAAGAGGGACACGCAGCTTCTGGAGTAGGTCCAGGGGAGGACTATGAGGATGACTGGGGGAGTGAAGCATCTCCCTTATGAGGAAAGGCTAAGGAAGGTGGACCAGTTCAGCCTCAAGAAGAATCAGCTGAGAGAGACCTCATCAATGTCTATAAGTTTCTGAAGGGAGGATGTCAGGACAATGGAGCCAGGCTCTGTTCAGTGGTTCCAAACAATAGGACAAGAGACAATAGGCAGAAAGTGATGCACAGGAAGTTTCACCTGAATATGAGGAAGAACTTCTTTACTATGCAGGTGACCACATACTGGAACAGATTGCCCGTAGAGGGTGTGGAGTCTTCCTCAGTGGAGATATTCCAGAACCATCTGGACAAAATTCTGTGCCATGTGCTGTAGGATGACCCTGCTTTAGCAGGGAGGTTGGACCAGATAACCCACTGTGGTGCCTTCCAACCTGACCAGTTCTGTGATTTTGTGATTCTGTCATTCAGCGATTGTGAATTTTCCTTTGTCTGTAACCCCTCCGGTGCTCATCAATGGTTTAGAGTTAAAGTGTCGGCTGTATTCAAGCTACCCACAACAGTTTGAATAGGGCGTGCAATACAGGCATATGTAAACATGTGTACATTTTATCAGTGCATATTTCATGTATGCTTTCAGCTTTCTTTGGTACGCCTGACTGCTGGTTACTGAGCAGGCACCATTGTTCTCATGACAAGTTAATCACTCGATCTGAATATGTGAATGTTTCTGAGTAATCTCTTTTCTTCCTAACTAATTAAGTTGCAGACTCTCAGTTACTATGCAGCAGATCTCCAAATCCTTCTCTAACATTGTTGTATTGCCTTGGCTTTGAATTACATATCCATACCACTCTGGATACCGTGCTTATAAATTCACAGTATTTTTTCACTGTTTTTAGCTTTTCCCCTTCTTTGTAAAACCTACACACTTATGGAATCACAAGTTAAATAATATACTCCTTAAACATTATGTTGTAATACATGTGGGGCAAGAATAACTAATATTTGAATAGCACACCAAAGATGCACACTTATAAGCATATGTTATTCATCAAACGAGTATTTGATAAAGATAGTAAAATGAGGAAAGCTGACTGTGGAATTAGAAGTCTGTAAATTGTTATAAATATACCTACCCTTGTCTTTTTCCTATTTTAATGGGTTTGGGGCCAAGTCCTTGGTTAAGTAAGAGAAGACAGTGATGAATTTTAGTACAGGTGTACTCATCTGCATATCAGATGAATTTCAAGAAAATAGTTTCATTTTTACAATTATTTTTTCCATAAATCCTAATTTTCTTATAATTCCTTTAGTCCACTGAGATACTACTTTAATTATTCTGCCCTTGGCCATTACTGATACCTTAAACAGTGCCTAACCAGCCTTAAAGATGATGGAAGCTTGTGATTTAGACAGGATATACTACAGCCTAATTCAAAAGTCAATGTACTAAAGAGAAAGACTTCAGTTACCTTCAATGAAGATAGAATGGGGCACTTGACAGGAAATAAAAACTGACTTGAAATTCCTCAGTGTGATCTTCACACTGTGCTATGCTTTCTAGGCTCTAACTAAGCAATCAAATTATAGACTGTAAGATCCCTGTGGGGTCAGGGAACTTTTTGCAGTATTCAGTTCTCAACCTAAATCTTCTTGTTTGGGAGGAAAAAGGTGCATTTTAAGACCCTCTGAACCCACCAAGGGAAAATGTGAGCAGGAAAATGGGCTGGGAGAACAAATGCCTTGCAACCAACACACCTACAACACCCTTTACTACATTCCTCACTGAGTCTGTTTCATAAGGACGTATGTTTTTGTAGCAAAATAATTTGACCCAATAGTTTATTGCACTGAACAACCATCCACTTTTTGATCATATACGTTTATTCTTGGTGGACCAAATCTGTCTTCCCATCATAGCCTCTTCTGGGTATAAGCAGCTGAAAATAGTGTGGTGTAAAATACTGATGGTCCAGCCGCCTCAGTAGACTTTAATATTAAATAGCTTACAAAATAAACGTTTTTTCTTGTTTAGTTACTTACCACTTTAATTTGAAATCTGACCTTGAATACAGCTTTCCTGTTCTTCTGGCTTCTTTGTTGATACCTGTGTTTCAGGCAAAATTCCTGAGTATTTGAAACAAGAGAACTGATTTTTATGTGGTAACTCTACTTTTTGTATGGGTTATATCTTCAGCTTCTTCTCAGAGTCCCATTAATGGCTCTTGTAGGGTTGCTCTGCTAAACACATTGAGGTGTTGACTACTAAAGATGCCTTTATTGTAAATGCATACATGCAACTTTTATTGGTTTAAAGGATTCTTTTACCTTCCTGTGTCCCAAAGGCATTTGGACCCCACAGCTTGCTCTGTGCTAGGTGGAATGGTATTTTTCACTCTAGAAGAATAAAAAAGAGAGAGAAAGCTGTAAGCAGTAAATGCTGGGAAATAAGCATGTTTCTCTTTGTGAGTGTACATAGATGAAGCCTTTTAATTGAACTGACCCACAAAACAGAAAGGATGAAAAGTTGCTTTTATTGAAGCTAATAGCTCAGTCCTTCAAGAGTGAATGACCAGTACAGTTTATAGTATTTCTGTGTTAGTATAAAGATGCAAATATGGAGTGAGTGTTTGGGTATCTGTGTAGGCTCCCACTGTTCACCTCCCCATCAGCAACTACCCAGTTCCAGCCCAAGTCCTCTTCCAGCTGGAGATGCTCTCATGCCCTTTGGCATGTATAGACATGCAGAAGTACCACCACAAGAATAAAGAAATATAACCACAAATCACAGCAACATCCCTAAACTTGTGCTTGAATTAATGGCAGTGTAGCCATGGAGACATAGAATTCTTTTAAAATTTTCCATCTGATTTACCCAGCATCTCAGACAAGCTTTGAAGCTGACCTTCATGTTGCCACCCAGTACACCATTTACCTGCACAACCTACTGGTGTGGTTAGGAATACAATGTTAAGATATTCCACCTCTTACAACATAGAAACGGAGGAGAAAGATGAGATCCACTCATGGGCGAAGAACTCACAGGTATTTTGTTGCTGGTTTTATCTTCCTAGAACTGTAAATCTGGAATCCACTTAGTACGGGTGTAGAAATTTTTTCAAAGACAAGCCCTCTATTCATTCTTTCTCTATGAACAATTGAAACTGATAGTTGGAAAATACTGGCAGTCATATTTCTCATTAAAGAGAGCAGAGTTGTGTAAGTGCTGAAAACATAACCTGGATCTCTGGTGTGCAAGCTGTCAACTTTAGCTCAAGTAAGAAGTTCCCAGGCCTTATCATCGTATGGAAGAAGACTTCTTGTGTCACAAATGTCTCAATCTATGCTAGCAAATGGCATTTCTTGACTGTGCTGGCTGTCCTCAATCTCATGTGTGTGAGAATTAAAGTCCTTCTTGAAGTGACATCCCTCCCAGGATGTTGGGAAAGATATTCTCAAACACTGCTCTAACCAATTTGGGATGTAATTTTATTAGTCATTCTAATTACTTTGACATCCCATGTAGGGACACCTGGGGTTTTAGATTATGTTCTGTTTTCAGGACACTTAGAACTCTTAAATAATTTCCTTAGTTTTTTGCACAGATTTCATAGTGACAAGCTCTGTAAGAACAGACAAAAGACATTTCTTGGCTCTAAAAATCATGCTGCATTAAAATCAAAATCCTAGGGCCAGAGGTTTGCTTTACTGTAAATAGCTGATGAGTATATCTGAAATATGGAAGATTTCCAACAATTATTTGGGATTTATGCAGGAATTACTGGCTAGTATTCTCTTACATATACTACAGTCAAACAAGATAATCACAATAGTCCATTCCTGACTTTAAAATTATAGACCATAAAGATATCTCTGGGCTAGTATCAGGCAGATAGGCAAGAATAAATTCAAAGTACACATCTGCTAATTCTCAGCTTAAGATCCTATTGTTCTGTGGGGTTATAGGTCTCCAGATCCACTCTTCATCACCCTATAGCTAATAGCAGTCATTTCAAGACATGCAAGGCCAAGAAAGGGCATCAGCCCCCTTTCATATTTCCTGTAAAATGCATGCAATTAGAATAACATGGTTGAAAATATCTTGTGTCTGTTTTAGTAGATTTACTAAGCCCATCAAATGTTCAGATGACATAGTTTAGATTTCACAGTTCTGAAACTAATGTGTTGCTGTTGAACTGTAGCTAAGAGACCTGCAGTTTAATGCTTACACTGTCCATAATGCCTGGTTTGGTTTGTTTTAAGCACAGAACTCAGTCACTAATTTCTTAGACACTTCTGCAGTCAGACATTGAACAGGCTGAGCAGCGTTCCAATTATTTAGAGTTTTTAATATTTTTTGCTCTAAAAATGAGCTTATTGCAAGTATAGCACTCAACAAGCTAGATATTTTAGGATTTGATTAAACTGCATCAAAGGTACCTCCTTCTCCAACAACAGATTTCATCTCCCAGTCTTTATCTATGCAGTGACAGAGAAATAAAAGCTACCATTTTCATCACTTCATTGTCTTTTATAAAACTACTTTTTGTTCCCAAGAGTTACCTATCACCCTGAAAAGGCAGGAGTATTTGGAGAAGTGATATACTATGCATGGAAAAAAATACAACACAGAACAGTGTGGAATAACAGATAAGGTGGTGTCAGCAGCAAAGATGAATTTCAAGAGCTTGGATTTGGTGTACAGCTTCAGTCTCATCTCTAGTTATTCACAGATAATTCAGTATCTAAAATGGCTGTAGACTCTGAAAACATTTTGAGATATAATTCATAGTTGAACAATTTCACAAGAAATGGTCTAAAGATTTTTTTCTTGTAGTGTATTACTACAAGTAGCAGTAGCAGCTTTAATCGTAGTACAATACTTTATATTTTGTATTAAAAATTCTAAAATCATTCTCAGATACCAACCAGAGAGATTTTAAGTAAACAGTGTAAATATTTGTAGGTCTCAAAGTTCACTCCTTTGATTTTATCTTGCACATCAGATAATATAAATCGTTAAGTGTACAGAAGACTGAACCCACAGTAGCATGCATTCCTAGAAGGTATGAACATGACTGAAACTTTTGATGCTCATAGTTTACTTGTGAACTTTTGAAATTAAGAATTGAAATAAATTTGCATTGCTGTATTTCAACTGATAGCCAGTGTTGGAGAAGGTGAGAATGGCATGAAGTAGGAAACTATCTACAAATTTTTATGCTACTTTTACCTGCAATTTCCTTGAAATATAGATAGAATTAAGGAAGGTATAATTTAAAACCAATGATGGCTTCTTTTAAAAGAGAAATAAATAATTTGTTGTCTTTCTAGATGTGTCACAACATGAGTTTGTACACTGGCAGCAGAAAAAAAGAAGGAAAAGCCAAATAGAAGAAAAAATAGAAATTCTGGAGTAAAGAAAAATCTCAGAGTAAATTTCTATAAAAATAATTAATTTGGAGCCTGAAGGCTGCTCTTACTCAGGTTATCTGAATTAGATCTCCCTAACATGAGATCCTGAAGTATAGTACCACTTTCTTTCTGTCCCAACTTAACCTGAACAAGCCTGTGGTCAATAGATGTCCCAGGTTTTGTTGCTGTTCTCTCTGCAGACCCCAAATTAGCATAATTTCTTCAATCCCAGATTTCACACGGTGATTACTCTTGATAACAAAATGAGTATAATGGATTGACATCCTCATTTTTGCTCTCATATATGTCTCTACTAACCATGATAAACAGCAGGGAGATTTTAAATATTAAGCACTCTTTAGTAACTAGAATATGAAATTATTCTAATCATATTCTTTGCATGTGATTATTTTCCCTAATTCCTCTTTTTTTTTTCCCCTAAGTCTACTAATTTCCAGTTTTAAAATGATTCTGTGCCAGACCTGAATTATTTAAGGTATTTGCTACAGTATTCGTAGGTTTTTATGCTTTTTTCTTAAAATTTACTGTTAATGTCATTTTCACATAGAGTTATTTAAAAAATATTATGTTTTAAATGTCTTGTCTCTCAGCTACATTTTATTGCTGGTTAGAGACTGTCTCAAACAGTGAGGTCAACTTCAGACCAACAGAAATACAAAAACAGGTTTAGTTGGCCTCAGACAAAATCTGTGACTTCTCCTCCTAGATAAAGTTCTAGATAAAGCATAAGATGAAAAAAATTTCTCTCCTCACTTGTTCCTTCAGTTTTTTGTCAAGATTGACAAAGATAACGTTAACTCTTGTAGTATTGTAAAACAATAAATTGTTTTAAAGCAAAAAGCTCCCCCATGCATCAAAGTACCTTTACTCTTGTTATTTATATTTTTTAAGACATACAGCCTTTCACTGAATTCCTTTGTATAGCTTAAACTCTCCATTGCCTTTAGCAGGCAGTGTAGATATTATTTTAGTGGTAAGGAAAGATACTTGATTCATTGATGCGGGATCTGTGTTGGTGCAGATCTACTCCAGTGTTACTTGGAGTGTACAGGCAGGTTTTTTGGATACCAGAAATGTTTCACATTGTCAGTAAGTACTTCCTAGGACTTGACCTGGGGAGTTTGCTATGTTTTCATAAATGCTAAACCAGCAAAACAGCCAACTAAACAACCAATGTGCAAGCACATAAACAGCAAATCTGAATCGCAGATGGCAAGATGGAAAATGCTTGTTTCCGTCTCCGTGGTTAACACTTGCAGCAGCCTGGGCTTCATTGCTTCTTGCTGCCTGCATAATGGTGGCCTCTGGGAGAATGGCAATAAACTAAGCCTGTCTCTTGTATATTTTTATCAATATTGATTGTGATGATTTCACAAGAAGCATAGTACTTGGAGTGTCCAGTAAACCAAAATTGCATGTGTAAACATTGGGTTTTATTAAAGAATTCACAATACAAGAAATATTTCACAAACACCAACTCTTTCTGCTAATGATTTAATGTAACATCCTTCACTAATTATCTCTTTAATGTGCCAGATGAATGGCTAGTGATTTGACGCATATTTGTAACTCCTTGAAATATATTGGTTAGTTGAAATTGCAGGTAAATCTCAGCGCGTGGTTCCTCTTCCTTACCGAGTAAAGATATTTGTTATTAGGTATTTTTACAAACAACTTTGATGTTCAGATTGCACAGTCATATTCACCTGACTTTACAGATCTTTTTTCTCGAATAAATACGACTACCATATAGCATACATTCAAAAGAGGAAAACCCATGTTAAAAGGATAGTTGCTACCATTTACTTGTGCTTATGTAATGCAAAGTATACTTCTGGATGGGCTTATCCAAAGCCCATCAAATCACTAGAATTCACCTATTTTACGAGAGTCACTGTTTGGAATACCATTGCTCCACGTTACCTGCAAGATCAAGATGCAGTCATATTCATTTGAGTACTTTTTTGATATCACTTCCACCACAAGAGTGGCAAGTCTACTAAGCTTTGTTTAGAAAATAGGGTAGAACAATGGTATTAGGCAAATACTGCATTTTAGTTGAGGACAACAAGATGGTTCCAACCCAATCTGGTAAGACGGTGCACTGCTGTTTGTTTTATTAGTGTAATTTATGATTCATTCATAAACATTGAAGTTGCTTATTGCACAGATGACAATAATATTAGTCTTCTTCATCGCTTTCCAGCTAAATTAAAATTCTGATTTTAAAGTCTCATGCTACTTGGTCTATAGTAACTGATGTAGAATAAGGTTTCCATTAGAGAAAAATTTAAACATGCTGTTTAGTTTAATGTAGAGTTAAATTATGTTTTTACTGCATTACTATATATGGAAAAAGTGTACATTACATCTGGCTATAATATCTTCTGCGAGTTTTTTTTTTCCCTTACATTTCCTGTCAGTACTGTGTCTAATATACATATGAAACAGATAGAGACACAGAAGGATGAATCAATAGACAAAGGGATTATGGTGAATCCCATTCGGACTTCAGTTTTTCTGGAGGAAAAGATGATTTCTGCAAATTTGAGATTGGTATTCCCTCCATATATCAAGGACAACAGTCTTTGGAGGATTCTTCTGGGGGAAGGCGTGGTGTATATAATTTCATGTAACATAAACAAAAGATTATCTGTACAATAGAAGAGATGTAGAAAGGGCAAAACCCCATGAAATATCAATCTGCTGGAAAACAAAAACAGAAAAAAAGAAGAAAAGGAAATTGACAAAGTGGAATTTTGCAGGACTTAGAATATTCCTTAGGATTTTAATGAACTGTTCAGAGTTTTAGAGAACAAGGTGTTGCAGAGGTGTAGTCAACTGGGAACAAGATAGGCTGAGGTTACTTTTCACCATGTTAAACTAGGAGTGAGACAATTGCAGTGGAATTACCCAAAGACAGCTACCTAATTGCTAAACTGGAAATTATTTTGTATTATTTCTTCTGTTTCAGGTGATCCTTAGAAAATACAAAATACTGACAAAGAGCTATTTGTCATGAAAATTAAAAATCCCTTTAGGAACAGTAATAAGCAGTCCCATTTTATTTTTGTTTTGTTTGTTTGTTTATTTTTCTTTTATTTTGATTTTGAATTTTGTCTTTAAACAAGATCATATCTAGTCTTTTCTTGGTATAAAACATGTATCCAAATTCCCCAAAGTAAAATGTTGATTAAATCTTCCTGATGATTAGCTTTGTTGTCCCCCATCATCTGTGCTGTAAATTCAACAAGCCTTTGGGATAGCAAATAATAGACTTTAAAAACCCATGTAAAACAACAGGAAAAAAGTCAATTAAATCCCTAGTTCCACATTTTGCTTAGACTACCAGAACATATCTGGACTTCCTAGCACATGATAAAAAGATTTAGTGTTTCTTAGGTATGCAGGCAAAGAACTGAAGAAGACTCTAGAAAAATATATATTGTCATTAAATTCTCACATGTCATTTGGTCACAAAACAACATGAGCTAAAATGAAAAACATTGTACAGCTACTAAAACGCATGAAGAAAAATAACACAAATTCTGCAGTACTCTACATTGGATATTCATGAAAATATAGCAGTATATTGGGGAAGAGAAGATGGCTTTTATTTTTTTTTTAATTCCTCCTGTCACTGAAATAGAAGACTAGATGAAAAAGAAGAGTTCGCTTTTAAGGGAAAATAATCAACATTTTTCCTTTAAAAGGCCAATGAACTCAAGAGCTCAGCATGTCCTTTGCAAAGCAGAGGAGAAAGTCATTTTGTTCAAGCTGTTTAAGCTCAAGGGTCAGATGACTGAGAGAGTGCATTGTCTGGAGATTTTCACAGTTCAAGTTAATGCTATCAAACTCTTTAATTACACCAATATACAGCTGATAAGAGGCCCTAATGGCCCTTTCATATCTGTATGGTAACTAGGATGTGCACCATATATGGGTGTAAGATTGATACCTATACAACTTTGTTCTGATAACTTGACTTCCTGTCAAATGATGCATTGCAGAAGCTTCTTCCAGCTTCTCACCTTTTTCCTTTAGTGTTTCACACTGCTAAGAAAAGTTTTAGATATCTAGCAGTGTTTATAAGCATGAAAATATAACAAAGATCTACATGGAATTAAGGGAAAAATGTGGCTTACTGAAGCATGATTTTCTGCAACATATTAATCCTTAATCTTCTGTCGGCATACCTGCAGCATTCCCCAGCCTTTTGTTTCATTTTTTCCAATTAGTTACTAACTGCAGTACAGAAACTAATATTTCTAATAATTTTACAAGAAACGAGTTGTGACTGTAATACTTTAGCATTAACTTTGCTGTTTACTCTGGTCATGCAACTTCTCAGCGAAGGGAACTGTTCATACATATACATATACGTATACATTTATTTTTGTCAGTTATTTTATTGTTTAGATTAATTTTCCTATCTTGGGAAAGCAATGGGAAGAATAATTTTTGGACTAAAGTATGAACATAAAGTTTACATAAATATCATCTCCTATTTAGCAGTTACGGGATGTACAACTGATGAGCAGTAGTACACAGCAGCAGTAGTAGCTGCACCCCGCTGGGAATATTCATGTTGAGTTGGAGACAAGATATATCTTCCACTGGAGCAGGGAGTTTCACTCATACACAGAACAAACTGTGGGTTTTGAGAACTAGAAATGCTTCTCTGATTGTCATAGATGCCATTTCTGACATGTACGTGCTTCTGGAAGAGAAGAAAATCAGTTCTATAGGAAACAGTAGTGACACCTCCCATTGCACTTCACTCACAAAATCATGGTTAACACGGCATGTTCTGCACCTTCTGACTTCAGTCCATCAAAGTACATTTAGTGTCTGGCTTCAGGGAAGCTGCTTTTTTTGCTTTAATGAGCAATACTGGAGTCCTCAGAGTTAAATGTGTGTGGAAGTGCTCCTCTGGCTGGGGTCTTTGCGCAGTGTAAATGCAGATTTGGCACACTGAGTTGTTGTCATTATGAGAAATGCAACAATATAGAGGAAATATCCCTGTAAAGATATGTGAAATGGAAGATCTCATCTCCTGCTGAATGACTGTAAGGCTTCTCACTGGTTGGGGAAGTAGCATGCAAAGTTGCTGGCATGCACATGTAAAGTGAATTATTATTGTATTAAAAACTACTTTCCCCCAAACATTTGTTTCTCATCTGGCATCAAATAGAGTTTAATTGCAAGTTGTTTTATGCCATTTTCAAAAAGATGCACAGGAGGTTCCTAAACTTCCCATGTATACACATCTCATTATATCTCAGTAGGGTTCATGTTTGTACCACCTGCTCACAATTGGGAACACTTACCCTAATGTCTCTGCAACAAATTTTAGCACTGGGGTCCTTCTGACAATGCCGTTGTAATCTACATTACAATCTTTTTTGCAAGCCGTTTCCAGGTGGTTATGTTAAGAGAAGAAATATATGAATTTCAATACTTTCTTTGATTTAAGAACTTACAGCCCAACGATTTTGCTATTTTTACCTAATGAGAAAGAGCAGCAAAGTTCCCAGGTTAAAATCTGAATTATGGTTCGTTACCAGCTGTTTACAAAACTGAACAGCAGAAGGATAACACCATATTATTTATATGGCTAAAATATCAGCTTTCATGGACTGGCTGCCTCCTTCATGAGGATTTTCTAGTGCTGACAGGAGAGGGGTATAGGCTTTGTATTTTTAGGACCGTTTTGGATACTATATATATTAATAATTTCAGGTTTTATGTGTGTTTAGCCCTTTTACAAGGTATTGCCAAGATTACTTGTTTACCTGTGGCCCAAAACAGTGAGTTAAATCCCACATCAGGATTTGGGCTCAGATCTAAACGAATACTGCAGTGTAACAATGGGAGAGCTGCTCTGCTAGAAGGAATGTGCCTGGCCAAGGTGTTGAGTCAAGGTATCACCTGCATGGCTCTGATGGTCAACCAAGTGGCAGTTAAGGACTTCCAAGCCCTTTGCAGGAGTAGAGTGAGATATTTTTCTGGATCCTCGGACACTCAAGCATCAGATTGACATGACCTCCTGAAATATCAATTCTGTTTCATACACATCTAGTTGAAAAATATTGCATTATAGTGCAATCAAAGACCATATTATAATTCACATACGTACGTTGAGGATGATCATGATACTTTTCTTTCTCCCTATTCCAGTGTCTCACAACCGGGAGCCTGCCTGCATCTTTATTCCTTTCGCCTTCCCAAAGCCAGAGGTGCAGCAGCAGTATAGACTGGTGAATGCTGAATCCAAACCCTATTTTTTAACGTGTTTACACAGAGCATTCAAGCTCTACCTACTCTCTAACTGAGTGTCCAGAGCAGAGTCTAAGGAGCTGTGGATCTGTTTGCATTTGTTTTCTCACCCCAGCTAGGTCATCCAGGCCATGTCTGTGCATTACCCTTGCAGCACGTAGTGCTGCTGCTACTGCTCTGGCAGTGGCAGAGGTTTGGGCTTTGATGAGTATATTCATGTGCAGTTATTCTTTTGACAGGGTGCCCAAATTTTCTTGAGGAAGACAACCACAGCAGATATTTATATTTCGGATATTTATATCTGGAACAAAGGCTTTTCTCCAGCCCAGATGCTTTCTCCTTGCCAAACTCCAAACGCTTGTTTCCAAAAGAGGTGTTAAAACTTCTCAAACTTTTCAGGAAAGCTCAAAAGTATATTTCATAATGGGAAGAGCTAAAAAAAACAAAGTACAGGAGCTGGGACTGGCTGCCCCAACAGCAAACCCACTAGTCACCAGCTTATCCCAGACAGAGTACTCCTCTGTCTCCAAGAAAAACTTCTGTGGAAAATCTTGAAAATTCCTGTGGAAGGCAAATGCAGCCTGTTCATACAACTTGGAGAAACCAAAACAAGAAACAGGGTAACACTACATTTTATTTATCTTGAAGGAAATGCAGTTCTTTGAGTTGCTTTGTAGATACCTCAAATATTTTTTTACAAGAATTGTGTTTTTGAGACAGTATTGCATCCTAGAACAGCTGCATTATAGACCACTTCTGCAGCTGTTGCCATCCACTGGGATTGCCATGGCAGCTGTGGAGTAGCTTGCACTGAATCAGGAGTATTTGTGCAGTTTTGATGGGTTTTCAGCACGTTGTAGCCACTCAAAAAGAGAGTTTCCAGTCCAGCTTGCTCTATACAGCCACCAACTGCTTCATGAACTGGTTTACAAACTAGTGCTGTGTCCAGAAAGCATCATAAAACCCTCTCTAGCAATTTATTCTCCTGATCTTATCTCTTCTGCAACTTTGCTGGGTGATCCTATAACATAAATCCTTTAACATAAATTGTACAGTCTCACAAAGAGATAATGTAGCAGATCATTGTTTATTAGAGAAAAAAAATTGCCTGCAATTAGTTTGTTGTGTGTCGCATTATCTGTACCCCTTCTTACTTTCACCAGAGTCATCTACATGGGCCATGCATTTTTGTTCCCTCCCTCCCACCTACCTGACACTGAAGCTGTTACCTATCACCCTTCCTCAAGTAAGGAGTAAGAGGCTGCTGCTCTGTGACCAGCTGGCAGGGATCAGAGGAAAATGCGATAGTCCTCTGGCTGGAAACTATTTGGGTCATCCCACCTCAGAGGTGCTATTTGAATTAAAGTTCTATATTTGCTGTCGTGTGTAAAAATTCTTGGTGCCATAACAGAAACATATTGTTAATTAATTGCAGTCTGAAACACGTGTCAATCAAATGTGTTTGCGGCTAGTAATCTTCATGCTAATCACTTTCTCAAAAAACACCCCGGTCCATCTGAATTATGTCTAAATTAATCTGAGCGAATCTGTACATCTTCTTTTAACATAAAGTAGTTGTAGCTTGTGCTCGTTTGTACACAGACAGATAGACTGTCTTAGACAAGTAAAGAATCATTTGAGATTTTTCTCTAACTAAATCAAAGTTTTCATTTTTGAAAAATTTTTCTGTAGAGGTGATCCATACCCTGAGATGCATCATTTTATACCCCACTTTTCACTGAAATTATCTCCTATGAAGTAGAATTCCTACAGTTCTATTGAAAAGTCACCTCTGCATCTATAAAAAGTAAAATTAATCAAATCAGATCTCTTTAAAAATAATGAATACAGGCAAAGAGAACACAGCAATTTGAGCAGAGCTCCCTTTAGCTTTTCAATTACAACTATGATCAAGACCAGTCAGTCTAGGCTGTTGTCTCATTCTCTTGGTCTAGACAAGCTTGTGGGTTTACAAATCAGCCACTGAAAACACCAGGCTCAGCATTCACCTGAAGTTAAATAGTCTTCACTTGAGGATCTAGTTTATCTGAACTAGAAAGACAAATTGTATTTGATTTCAGGATCAATATGGCAGAAATCCCAGAGCTCTCCACCCATATGTTAGGAACATATGTGTTCATTCCAGCTACACTCCCTTATTCCAACTCCACTAGGAAAAAACTCCCTTTCCCCCATTTGCTCTCTCTAGGATTAAGCCAAAGTCTATTAAAGCCTTTAGAAATATTTTCACTGATTTCAGCAAGCTCTGGATGGTGCCTTCCAGCTTCCAGTCATTTCTGTCATCCTTGCTATAATGACCAGTAGCAGCTTGATATTCCTCCCACTGACGTCTTCAGGAGATGGCTATTCCAGCTTGTCCAGACCCCAGAAATGGACTTCTAGAGCGTTTTTCAACTTACAAACCCTCCTCCTCATACTAACAAATACTAGAAGTGGGTTAATTTGTTTGAAAATCTGTGTGTAATTTTTTCTTACCTCCTTTCCTGCATGCATTGCATGGTTCAAACAGAGGAAGAACCTCTGTCGTTATAGGAGAATGACACACTTCGTCTGGGGTGCCAGCAGTTGTGCACTGTAACACAGCATGCTACGCAGCCCTGGTACCACAATTTTGGTCTCCCTCCATGCCTATAGGCGGCAGGAGTGTTGCTATGGAACAGCTTAGGCCCTGTAAAGTAAAACCTCTCTAAACCCTTTCCCTCCCCCACCCAAATTTGCTAATACTGAGTAAAGATGGCTAAAACACTGGTTTTGTTCATGGTGTAGAGGAAGGTGTTTCTGCATTTGGAGGAAAACTTTTAAAGAATACTCATTCCTGATCTTTTAGACCTAAGTTACAAGTTCAATGTCAAGAGCGTCTGCAAGAACACAGCAACCTTGACAGTGTGTACAGGACTGTGTTTAGCGCAGTCTTTCTTCGCCCAGAAGGAGAAGAGTCTTCTGTCCTTTATATCTAGATTATAAGTAAATATGCTTCGATAAGTTAGTAGGTGGAACATTTCACTAAGCAATGCACTCAAACTTTATGAATTCTCTCTTTTTTTTTTTTTTGTTTAAACAGGTGATTCCAGTGAGTCATCCTCCACCGTCCTTTCCAGAGACATAGTACTTAGTTCCAATACAAAAGAAAAACAAGAAATTTCATCTTTTTCTATAAATTTCTTCCTAGTTTAACAGAGACTTCTGTAAAAGTTGCCTCTCTCCCCAGAAAAAAAGTCCAAAATTTTCAGTTTACCTTTGTAGAGACACCTTGCTATATCAATACTTTGAATGGCAGCTGCATGGCAATTGATGGTGAGGAATGCAATTACTGAGGCACCTCACAAAACCACACAGTAACTACAGGAAATATCCCTATAGCACTTACAGAAATTTTATTAGAGTGGTAGAATGCTATTGAATGGAAAAAGAATTTCCAGAGGAAAAGGGACAGAATCTGAGAATGCGATTAAAAATATTTTTTCTATGGTG
>VYXC01012391.1:396209-420931 GCA_013397175.1 Platysteira castanea
ATGGGAAGGAGGAGGAAAAAACCAGTTGAGCAAGGCTGTTCTGCAGCAACTTAAACTAAAGTAAAATACTGTAAAATCCTGATGAAATAGGATTTTTGTTTCTGTAGGGCTCTTTTCTATCCTCCATTTTCAAGCTTTTTTCATGAAATAATTGAAGATTGCATTGAAACTAAATTCTCCAACATTCGAGCAAATATTTTTAACCTGCTTGCAACTCTTTATGTGTTTTTTCTATATTGCTTTAGATTATGGAAGATACAGGGGTTTTTTGTGATATTCAGAGAAGTCTACAATGATAGTTATATATAAATTTATTTTATATATCTTGCCTTCCCATAAAACTGAAGATAGGGTGTTGAATTTTAATAGTCAAATAGCTCTCTGTGCGGGCCTTATGTCTGCCCATAAGAGACAACTATTAATTTTGAGTGCTTTGAGATAGGCCTTGAGTTCAGGTCTTCAAGCTCAGGTCCCAGCGTGCTTTGGGGATAACTGCACTACAAATGCTTCCTCTAAGCCTATGTTCTAAATTTTTTTCTTGCAAGGTAACGCACTGATCAAATGCTGTGTGATAGTATTGATATTATTTAAGCACAGGCAAAAAACTAATAGCCTCCAAGGTCTGAATAAACACCCTCCTCTCCCTGAGTTTATTCATTCTGAGTCTTCTATGTAAATGTTAACTGCTTTCATGACGGGTTTTTCTACTCCAAGTCAGCACCTTGAAATCGACCATTAAGTTCATAACACCTTTTTTTCTGTCTGTGCTTTAGTAGGACCATGTATGATTTATTAAGCTTGAATAGAGGTTGCAATGAAAAAGGTTTCTTAGGAAAAAAAGGAAAGGCCAGGTAAATGGGCAAAAAGTTAACAAACTTTGGCCTTTAAAGTCTCATTTTTCATCCACATGCAGATTCTTAGATGATGCAATGTGTATTACATTTACACCTTTGAACACCCACTCCATCAGTGATTCTGATTTATGATGGAAAGCTTTGTCCTGAACTGCTAGTATCAGACTACTGTGGCAAAGTGATCCTGTAAGAGACAGAAACGCCGCAGGCTCTGTAATATGTACGACTCCAACTTCCTTGTGACAGGAAGAGGAGGGGCAGATACCAACCTCTTCTCTGTGGTGACCAGTGACAGGACCCAAAAGAATGACCTGAAATTGTCTCAGTGGAGGTTTAGGTTGGATATTAAAAAAGGGTTTTTCATCCAGAGTGAACAGACTCTCCAGAGAAGTGGTCACAGCACCAAGCCTGACAGAGTTCAAGAAGTGTTTGGACACTGTTCTGGGGCACATAGTGTGGTTCTTGGGGTGTCCAGTGCAGGTCAGGAGCTGGACTCAATGATCCTTGTGGGTCCTTCCCACTGAACTTATTCTATGGTTCTGTGAATCATTTGATCTAGAGGAGCTCGGATAAACAGAATGTCCAGAAGAAGTCTCTAGAAAAGCTCTATATCCTGTTAGAGAGATGAGAGTCCTGAATTCTTTGTTCACTCTAATTTCCATGTGAAGTCCATCTCCATTTAAAGATGACAGGGAGAGGCAGAGAGGGCCTCCTTCCAGCATGTGCTTTAAATAACCATTCATTTTATTCTATCGGTGACAGTTACAACAGTCCTCTAGTCATGTATTTCTCATTTCTTTAACAAAAAAGGTTCATGTGAAAGGAAGAAACTGGCATATCAGTGTGTCAGTATTTGATTATTCACCTATGCTCATTTAGGTGACTGAGTCAAGTCTTCGCAGTATTTTTAAGGGTTTGGTTGTCAGTTACACAACCATCAGCTTGCAAGCCTTAGTTAAATTTACGTTGCGAATTTACAATCCTGTGAAAAATCAGATGTGCACATACATTTGTGATGTAGGACATAAATGTAATTCCTTCCCCTCCCCAACAGTTCTTTGTGACATCTTTCCAATTTTAATTGATATCACGGAAATCAAAGAAAGACCACAGTGAATCAGCAGTGTTGACAATGTGCCAGGGTGTTTAGAAAATAGGCATAGCTAGGGAAGAAGAACATGTCAAAATACATTTGGAACATATTGGAATATGTTATGAAATAAAATGTGTTTACCTTTTTGAATGACGGTGTTGGGTAGTGCTGGCGACGCTTAGGAGGAGGAGGGGGTGGGTGATGGAGCCCTAGAACGGACCACATTCCTGTTTTTTTATGTGAGATACAAATACTCAGAGAAGGAATATGACATGATATGACAAATCACTTCTCTAATTCATTGGACTTGTCAAACAAATTAACTTCTCTGGTGGTAGCAGTGGAGGGAACATTAGTATGATCAAAATGCTGGTGGCTGCCTAAGTTCTGCTATCACATAGTTTAACCAGGCTTAGACAAGTTTAGACATCTGAGTGCTAAAAATACTGGAAGATAGTAACATCTGTTATGAAGCAAAACATGTGATGATCTTACCACTGGTAGCAGTGAACTAAGACATTTAGTGTGGTGAGCAAAAAGACATCTTAGACACATACTTACACATCTGAATGAGAGGCAAAGGAAGCTCCCCCGCTCTCCGACCTCCCTGCCACCCCCACAAAAACCCCAACAAACAAGCAAAGGAAAAAAATGTCCTGAAATACTTCCCACAGAAATGCCATTACAATTTTTTCTCCACTAGTAAGATGTCACTAAAAGCACCCGAGACATTACAGGAATAAAGGATTTTGCTTGATTTTAGGAATTTTCCTTTGACATGAGCCACTTGCCATATTTTCTTCCCATCCTCATCAATATTTGGTATTTGAATTCAGAGAAAGAGGAGAAGGAAAAAGTTCATAAAAAATCTTTGTGTTTCAGGCTTTCAGTAAATAACCATCAATGTCAGCCATTTTATAATCCAGTTAGCCTTTTTCGACATTGAATAAGCATTAAAAACCTCACCTAAATATATTTTGTGATATTTTCAATTTTTCTGCTGTTTCCTTCATTGGCATAATTTGTCTAGACTGAATCTGGTTTTAAGAGCTCTTAACCTTTTAATAAACTTTGTCCCATTGTTATTGTCCCATCCCCCTAATTCATCATCTGTCATGTTTTGTAATCTGATCCATTATTGGGGGACAGGAGCACCCTGGAAAACACACACTTCCTGAAATAGATATGCTAAGTAAAACCCATTATTTCAGTAAACACTGATACATAATATTACTTCTCGCTCTCTCTGTCACAGCTATATTACACCCATTGCAATTTTTTTTCTTGTTTTATATATATGGATAATGGAAATTATTATATTTTAAAATATTTTGACATTTACACCAGTTTCAGCTATTTTTCACATAATTTACTCCTGCATCTTGATCCATAGATTTCCAATAGGATGTTGTGGGATTTGGCAAGACATACAGATCAGTCATAACCATATCCCCATTTCTGAGCTTCAAAAACGTACAGAGCTGCAAAATACTTCTTTATTGCATACCTCTATGACCTCAGAAGTCATACTTGGGTGTCACCAGCCTCTCTCATCCCAGCTGGGAACACAGAAGGTGAATCTCATTCTTGCAGTATCAAACATAGAATATACCAACCATTGTTTTTCTGAGAACAAAAATTGAGCAAACACCTTCTCGCAGGCTTTGTGAACAATGATACAAGAGATACAAATCTCTTTGTGAACAATGAAAGATACTGCTTTGCTCTGAGGACAGGCCAAGTTAGGGATGAAAATGTGGCTCTGATGCAGGCAATGGAGAAACAGAGGAGTGAACCCATTTCCAATAATGGAATAGGGGAAGTACCACAAAATTTTGTACCACACTTTCTAGAGTCCCGAGTTTATTCCATTGAATGTATTTCATTGAATTTAAATTTGGACACAAGCAGCTAAAATCTGGGACTAAGTGGGGTAATGGGGGAATTATTTGTTCTGGTCTCCACAACAAGCCCTCTCTATCTCTGACAAACCACTCAGGGCATTTAAATACTGGAGTACAAATAACCAAAATAAGTAATGGTATAATTATTTTACACAAATTAAAAATGTTGCTTTCCCCCTTAGAGCAACCTGAAAATAGGACGATTCATTGGTTAAATTTTAATGGAACAATCAAAGAGCAGTTAATTCCCCAGCATGGGGTACCCTCAGTGGGCAATTACAGGGTTAGGAATGCTTTGTCTCTGCTTTGATCTGATTGGTGTAAAGTCCCTTGATGGTTTGCAATATTTGTTAAATTGGCGACAGTCCGTACTTGGATATACCCTATTAGCCAAAAATAATAGACAGTTTCGTTGCCAGTTTTAATGTTCATATGTTGCAATCAGCAGGGTTTTTTTTTCCTTTTTATATCAGTGTTTCAGAGGTTAATCTCTGTTATCATCGTTTTAAACTCACTCTTATTCTTATCAGTTATATTTAGTGGCAGATTGCAAGCTTTACTTATTATCTTGTTAAATCAGTAGGTGAAAGCCTTTCAAGGCATCTCTTTTTAAACATCTTTTATTAATGTTAATATGCCAGATGGGACAAATTAAATGGTTCTGTTCTTCATGCTGCCACTACCCACAATTTTACCACATCGTTTGCTGGTTAAGGAAGCATATGAAAATGATAGGTACAGAACTTCTATAATAAAAGTTCAGAAAATGATAGCATAACGTCTCTGGAAAAATGTTTTGGGTTTTTCTGAGTTAAATTCATACATTAAAAATATGTCAATTCTGTGCATGCAGCTGGTTTGATCTTATTATAGCTGAGTTCAAGGCTGTCTTGGTCAGAACAATGTGGAAATATACCTTTTCTGTACTGGTATTGGGGGTCGAAAGAAAACTTCAATACCTTTATCATCACAATAGCACGCGTGTTATTGGTGCTATAGCCCTGGTGATCTCTGTGGCATTATGTGTGGATGCCAACAGTCCCACAGACCACACAGAAAAGCAACCTTTCCATGGTCCTCTGGGCTAGGTCTCTATGAAAGACACATGTAAAACCGCCTTTGGAAGTCACCAAGTGTATTATTGGATGTTCCTTACTGGTAGCATCATATAATTTTGTCAATTGGTAAGGCACTTTGGGGACAAAACTCTTTGTTGCCAGGGTTTGCTTAGTACACAACCACTGATGAAAGACAGAAATAATAGTACTTTTAGTAACAGCAACAGTTAAACTATAAAAACAAAATTAAGTAATTTACTGGCAGACGTCTCCTTTTTTCACGCCTGCTGAAATGTCGCTTTGGGATAAATGACTCCCTTCTCTGATTTCAGTGAGATTAGACTTTTATCACCAGGGGTCCTTTATCCCGACAGCAGAATGGCAGAGTCTGTATATTTGTGCTTTTCCCTACTGTGGCTTTGTTGAACTCCTTTTATGATGTGATGTCCAGAAGCCCTGTGGGGCTTCCTTGGTTTGCATGGAGAACCCAAGAATTTCTTCACACACTCCAGTGGTATAATCTGCTATTAAACCAGAAAATTGGGCCCGGATATAGTCAAATCTGTATGTTACAGATGTTTGGGTATTCCCTGTCAATATTCAGTTCATGATATTTCCTGCACTGGATCAAATTTCACTTAGAGACTGATAAGTTGAGAAGACAACATGTTAAATGAATGTAGTTAAAGACTGTAGAGAAAAGAGCTTTTCTATGAGGGAAGTGTGTATAGTGTCTAGGGATTAGCCTGTCATCTAATTTTACCATAAATCTACTTCTAATATTAAAACCAACTCAGTTTCTTTATCTCTCAGTACCAGCTAGAAGGATTTTAGTTTGCTCTAGCCACTGCCACTTCAGGCTGCATACTGAATTGATGTGCATGAAAATCACTTAGAGTGAATATAATAGAAAATTAAAGTACTGCTGAAATATACTTAGCTGTTAGAATTCAAGGAGGCAATGTTAGGATTTGCCCACTTAAAACGTATCCACGTATTATAAATTGCTTTAAACAATTTGTATTTTTGCAGCAAAACATAGTATTGTTTAAGTTATGTTGTGGCAATTTCAAGGTTGTTTTTCCTTGTAGTTTTCTTTGTGAGCAACAATAGCAAAAAACCCCTCAAAACTGCTATACTTGTTATCACTGGAGATAAATGATGTACATACAAATGCGTATGCCTGTATGATATATAAACATATATGTGTGTGTTTATGTATGTGTGTACACGTAATTATATATATTGTGTCTAGTTACGTCCATCATCTTCCTTTTGGATGGTAAGGATTTTGACTAAACATAGGGCGCAAATCAAGGTTGAAGGAAAACCACCACTATAACAGGATGACTGGAATTTTAAATAGGGGAGATTGTAACTGGGCAAGGTTCTGTGCAGGATTTATGTTTGCCACATTATTCAGGACTACAGATGAAAGCATGAAAAGCAGACTAGAAGAGCAAAAAGTCCAACCCTAGAAAGGCCTACCATACTTTCCTAGACTCCATTACCCACAGGACGTTGTGGCGTTCCCTGTATGGGATATTCTTCTTAATGGAAGGGAAGCAAAAGGGAAAATATCACCCATCTCAGGGAATATTTCAGACTATATACCTTTAAGGAATAAGTGAACACAGTATTAGAACTGCTCTGAACGAAATAAAAAAATTATTTCTTTAGCTTTTCTCCCCCCAAAATTTCCTCCAAATGTTTTGTTAGTATTCAGGAAAAGCTTTCTTTCTTAATTTCTTTTTACTTTTTTTTCATTCTGTATTAATTTGCTTCCATTAGAAACAGGAGGATAACTAGCAAAGTATAACAAAATGAATATTTTAGGTGGAGCAACCCACAAAGGTCTAGAAATACTAACAATTACATGGCAATTCTTGTCAGCCTCCACCAGTTCTGATTAATATCAAAATATTTATCTGAGGAAAAGGAATTATAGAACTTGTGAAATTTACTTGCCAGAGTCAGGTAAACAGGTCTAAATTTAACTCTAGTTTATGTTTTGCTGCTGAACTCTCTGGACATGTTGCCACTAACTTCAAAAAATAAGATAAAATGTAAAACTTTTATTATGCTGCTGACTGTTATAATGAACATGTAATAAATGGACACTTAACTAACATAATTTAACTTGCCTGTTTCATCATTAGAGACACTAAATGATCTTGGAAGATGAGCTATCACTTTTTTTCTGCACATTATATTATCTAGATTAAATGTAAAATATAAAAATGTTTCAGATTGAGCACAGACCACTACTTTAGGTATCTGAGTGTTTGTATATTAAATATATATCACACCTGACACTGAAAACAGACAGGGATGCATAGAAATTTCAGTCAGAGAAGAGTACAACGACCATCTAATTGCCTAGAGGTGATGGTGTTTTACCATATAATTCATTCCCAAAACATGCAAGAGAGATGGTGAATATCTTTCAAAATATATTTTGACTCAGAAACATCGTATGACAGTGAGCATTTCATTTGTCGTACTTATGATTAAATAACTGGAAAAGAATATGCATCTTCTGCTCTGAACAGATTTTGGTGACAGGCGTCTTGTCATGTCTTTACTGGATTGAAAAGCCCTTCCTGGCATTTTTTTGTATGGACTTTGCCCCTTAACCTTCTGTTTGTTAAAATGTGTAGACTGAGCTCCTTCAGCCTTTCTTCATGAGGCACGTTTATGTATGTTCATCTCGAAATGACAGCAGCACAGAAATGAATGTTTCTTCTAGGAATCCTCCCACTGAGGCAGACACATCTCAAAATTCAGCGCCTTAGCGGCTTGACTGCTATGACAGTACAGATGACTTAGGTTTTTGCTGGCTGAGAAGATCTATCTTAATTAAGATAAAAATAGCAAATTGCCTAAATATTGAGCACATGTAGAAGAATATATAACTCAATGACTAATACGTGGTTTTGAAAGCCTGGAATAATGTTTAAAATGTTTCTTCAATTAAAATCAACACAAAATCTTGAACCTATAAATAACATGATTAGGCCTTTGTTTTATTTTCTTTCCCCTCAATACCTTTTATTTTTTTTCTTTCCCTTCTGTTGTGGTTGTCGTTTTTTCATCTTGGGTATGCTTTGTTTGGCAAGTTTTCTGCCAAATATAATTATATGATGCCCAGCACAGGGCTTAAGACTGTGTTTGAGAGGGCAGGGAGAGCCTCTGCACATGACTGACTTGAAGACATCTCTGTAAAGGCTTGGAGATTACCTCTGGGAAGTGTCACTCGCATAGGTTTGTATATTACCACAGGCCATAATGTGAGGAACTCTGTTGTCTTCTGGCTTTCACAGCCTTGGTCTGTGCCTTTCCCTCTCTTCAGCCCACACCTCCTCACCTTATGCTTCACCAAAATTAAAGGCAGAGACGTTTTCAACTGGTGTATGATTCAACCACACTTAAACCCTTGAGTCTGGGCTTTGTAGTGCTGTTGTAATATGAATGATAATTAAACAGGAAATCAGTGGGAGGAGTAAGAATAGCAATGCCTTAACCAGTGAGAGAAATTTGGGAGGTGGATGGAGGTGGATGGAGTGGTGAGAAGAGTTATTATTATGAGCACTCAGCCTTTCTCATAATTTTCACTTGTCCACTAAAAATATATCAAACAAATGGCTTCTAACTGTACTTGGAAGTGTGTGTGAGGGGCAGGCTTGCACTTTTAAAGAGTATATCACTTCCAAGATTGTGAAACTGTTAGCTTCTCAGTAAGTTGTTTCCCTGATGTATAAATTCCACAGATGCAATGACAAGGTGCCCAAAGCTTACACTTAGAAGGTGAATAGAATCCTATCTATTTTTTTTGCACAGGAACTCTCCAAAAACATACGGGGAATCAAAATAGTCTTCCTACTTATTTTCTATATTCATGGGAGGTAAACCAAAGCGTTGCCCTTAATGTTTGTGATGACCCAGTCTTTCCGCAAGCAACAGGCTGTCTAAAGCTGTATGCATTTTTTTCCAGTTTCAGTTCACAGAACTATGAGTTTTATTTTGAGTTTCATATGAACTAAAAAACTCAAAGCAAAACTCAGCTGGAATATTCTTTTCTCGGTTTATGGTAGAAGGTATGCAAAACCAGAGACAGACATCACTGTCACTCAAAATTAATTTGTTCCAGGTTTGAAATAAATTTAGCTTACGTTTAGTGCTCAGGTTCAATAGAACTTTCCAGTGAACCTAATTTGACTTTTATTTTATTTATTTTTTTTTTTAACTGAGGGCATACAGTTGATGATCTGGTAACACCCATATAAGAATAAAATTTACTTGTATAGTGTTCTTCTAATATGGCTGCTAAGCATAACACATATGTGAGACAATTTTCTTGTATATGGAGTGTGTTTGCAGTAGCTTTTTTTGTTCACTTTGAGGAATTGGGATTTTTCTGTTGTTTGCAACTCCACATCCTTAATCCATATGCAAAAAAATCCAGAAGGAACCCCTAATTTTATTGTCTTATTTTGCATAAATGATTTTAAAGACATGACTGTGGTATGAATCGCTGTTGGGCTGCTTGCTTTCAGAATCCACTGAGCAAAAATCAAACAAAGGTTTTCTATGCTACTGTTCCTTTGGTAAATTTGAAAGGATGCTGACACTGGTATTCAGGGTCTTGGTTAGAAAGCAATTTTCCTCAGAACTTTTTTTTACCTTTACCACTACTCTATAGAAAAAAAAGCTTTTTAATATATGGATTTTCTACTTTGATCTGAATCTCAATGCTCTTGGTGGAATTGACCTCATTTTATTCCAATACAAATTTCAGTGAGAATCAAATTCCAAGCCATCATGTTTATGCATAGAAATGAAACAGGGAGATTAACCAGGGAATAAAACCAGCACATAATATACATGGTGTGTCTTTAATTGTGATGTAACACTTGGAAAAAAAGGTTTAAATACAGAGACTGGTGTATTTATGACTTCATGGATACCTTTTTCTATCTCTTCTCATGCCTCAATTTAGTAGGATTCTTATTTACAAAAGATCTTTAAGAAACACTTTTTATACCTATACCTCAGCTTGCTCTGGGGTACAAAAATAAATAAAATTTATAGAATAACCAGTTCTGAAAAAATCAGATTCAAAGAAAAAAAATAACAAAACATTTTCTTCCTTGACTATGTTCTTGGGAAAAAAATCAAAGTCGACATATTTCTATGTGCATTTCCATGTTTCAATGATTTTAGCAACTCTGAAATACCTGAGCAATATTAGGCACAGATGGTAACCCACGGAGCAACACCAGATTTCTAGAGGAAAATGGAATTTCATCAGGTGAAATGATGCAAGGAGGATCGTGATGGAGGATCACACATCAAAGACTCATTCTGAGTTTCATAATACCCTGCAATGAAAGCTTAAAGCTCAGGTGGTAACATCAAGTTGTATTTGAGTGTGCTAGCAGCCTGAAGTACTCTGAGAGTGGTCTACTGCCCAGTGTGTTCTCCAACATCCACAGTCCCAACGGCATCCGGTATCTCAGAGATCCCTTTCAGAATGGCCAAAACATTTAGCTTGCACAATGTAGCTAAGGACAAAAAAAAACAAGACAAAGGCCAAAAAAATCAATGCCTCCTCCCAAAATAAACCAACAAAACCCCCCCAAACTATCCAAACAACCCAAGCCAAAATAAAACCAAAAAAAAATTAGAGTATACCAGCACCAGTGAAGGTGTTGTGACAGTGCTGCTAGTGAAGAGAGCTGATTTCAGGGCCCCACAACCCATGCTGGCAAAGACTTGAAGCCTGTGAAAGCAGTGCATTGAGTATCTGACACAAAGTGCACTCTTCTAGCACTATTTAGCCAATAATTGGAGCAGATTGGCAGAATGAACTGAGCAAAATCAGGCAGATCCTCTGGGTGCACAAGAATATGTGAATCAGAATGACAGGTTCCAATAAACCCTAAATAATCAATATCCACTAATTCTTAATTTTCTCATTCTGTTGATGTAGTATGAGAGATATATCAAGAAACTGCCTTCCACATGCATTCATTAGGAATTCAGATTTAGTAGCTGGTGGTGATGTTAGGATAATTAGCAGCAAAAAAAATGGAAGAAATGTTGGTTGCTATAGCAACCTGCTCATCATGATCTACAGCATAAACACACCGATTAATTTACAAGATGCCAGGTAGATATATGCTTGGCTGACTGGGGTACACACAGACACCACCTTATTTGCTTTTATTAAGGCTTAATCATCAACGTTAGAGCTTTCAAAGTCTGTGTGCTATCACTGTCAATCACGGAGGAGCTAGATGTTTTTAGGGACAAATCCACCAGCACAGTCTCTTTGCACCTCTACCTGCTCCGCAGGGAAGGAGGAGGAAGAATAATATTCCTCCAGACACACTCTGGAGCCACAGCAGCTGCCCTGGGGCTGAGATCACACCTATGAGCTATCTGTGTGGTAAAAGTCGTATTCTCCCACTGTAGAAAGCCAGACCCAGTTCCATGAATCTTAATGATATTCTTCCCTAGCAAGCTCTTGGTAAAAGAACCCTGTCCATGAAGCAGCCTTTGGTGGTGTTCAGTGGTACATGATGTACAAGTGATGACGCCTGTCTCCCTGGGGTTACACACTTTGCATAATCCAAGGCTGCACGAAGCTGCCGCCCTATTGAATAAGTGCATTGTTTTTGATAAAACCATAAAATAGGCATTTGAAGAACTGGAGGTGGTGGGACAAGGAGCTAACATTGTGCCTTGACAAAGTGTGGAAAAAACCTAAAAGTAACACGAAGGTTAGAGCATCAGTGTGCACCGGCTGACTAAAGCAAAGCTGTCCCTCCAAAGAAGTAGTTTAATAACGGTAAAGTTTATAGACATATTGTGAATAACACAGAAAAAAATGAACAGCCAGAGTCCCTCTGTCACTACTTTTCTCCTGCTAGTGAGGAAAACCTTCACACCCTAGCCTCTTGTTACTGCTTTACAGAAAAAAACCTTCTACTTTCATGCTGCAAAGTTTTGTGTATATTTCCCCAGAGATGGTATCTTTTGGCTACTGTGAATACTAGTTGCATGTCGCACCAACAACCTTGCCTACCAAATACACATACGTGTTTCTGCTGCTGGTCTGGACCACCACAGCATGCCTCTGCCTCCCCTGGGGCCCTGCAGCTGTTTGTGCAGCTATGTGGAGAGACATATTGTGGAACTGGTTCAGCTGCATAACTGTGAGGCTGCTCAGAGCTGGGGCTGGAGGATCACACGTGGAGTCTCAGAGGCTTTGGGTAGGACAACTTAATGGGTTGAGCAGCATTGCTAGAAGATGTGTTGGAGTCAAAACTCTTTTTGTCGACTCTTTAGTCCTCACTTCCACCTGTTCATCCACAGGAGTTATGTACACTCCTTCCTTTCAGGGTTTGTTTTCTGAAACACTCCTGGAACTTACCCAGCTCCAGTCAACTAAAGGCTTCAGAGGATATTTTCAACCAGCCAGGAAAGACACAGAAATTAAAAAAAGGAAGGACACTCATGTACAAATAAAGAACAAAATGAGCGAGTAGTAGAATAAGTATGTAAATATCATCTAACTGTAAAAAGAAAAAAAGGAAATAAAAAGAACTTATGTTCCTGAGTCATCTTTACCTTACAAAGCACATGGCTCACGCTGCACTGCCTCCAAAGTTGCTGACACCTAAAATGCAATTTGACCATGTCAAAATGAAGAAAATTTTTGCCTTTTACTTTTGCCAACAGTCTTACGATTTAAAGACAAAAGGCACCATGGGACAAGAGAAAACAACCAACCAAAAGCCAGGAAACAACAACTACACAAAGCAGATCTAGTCTGCTGTGATCATCTTTCCTTTCTGGGAGCCATCATAGCAATGTAGGACATCCAAGCAACACATTGCATATTCCCACCTGAGTTGCTGAAAAAATACTATATACAGAAAAGCCACCTTTGTAGGAATACATGAATGTGTCTATCTGTCCAGCATAAGCAGTTTGGTGTATTATGTTGGCCACAGTTTGCTTTATCTGTCCATATATTGTGTAATATTGACTGAGTCTAATTTTTTCTAGCTATTCTGAAGTAAATAAATCAAGACTCAACATATGTCTTAAACTGTTATGGTTTATTTATAAGGAGAAAGACAAGCCATAAAACTATCCACAGGAATTAAAAAAAATTCATCATAGAGTCAAAGTCTTTCTTTCCATTCATATAATTTTGGTTTTGGCTTAACACTCAACACAATAACCAGTCCAAAAGAATATGCTTTGCATTTAAAGTAAACAATGGTTGTTATACAAAGACTTTTAATTTTTCTTTTCCTGCCCTTTGTCATTTTATTTCCTTATTCCAAACCTCTGCTCAAATGACATTATGCCCACTCCACAAACAGAAATTGCTTTCCTAATTCAGCTTTTTTGAAAAACAGCCAGTTCCTGTCATTCCATTTCAAGTCCTTGCCTCTAAAGTTTTCCAAACGTTTTACTATTTTAAATGGATTTTTAAATTAGATTTTAAAAATGGGGAACTATTAAAAAAAATAATTTAAAAGTAATACGTTCTGGTTTTGAAAATTAAAATAAAACGGATGCAGCTCACAGAGAGTCAAGGAATGCTTCTTAAACCCTTGTTCTAAACTGAGTCAGATTCATATTACAAAAGTGGGTCTGATACTTTCTATTTAATTAATAGTAGAACCTAGTCCACAAGACACACTCATCCCCTTAACTGGGAAGCATTTTACTTAGTTCTTTATTTAGCATTTCATAAACATTAGGCCATTTTCATCTTTAGGGTAGCTTTATTGAAACCAATGAAAAAAGCCAAATATCTAATTAACTGTAAAACTTTGGCAAGTATGCAAGTATTTGGCAAGAAAATATATATTCATCAAACAGTGCTGTGCATATAACGAATTACAGAATTATGTGATAAACTGCCTTTATTATGCCAATAAAACTTTTAGAAATAATTTAGCTCTAAACAAAGTTTCATTTTTTGGGGAAGAGATGACACAGACACCTGCCTTATCATGGCTTTGACATCTCTGTGAGCAAAATAATTTCTGAGGCCTCTGGTAGACTATTTCTGTGCTATGAGATCAATTTAGCTGCAAGTATACTACAAATTTGAATCCAATCCCTGTAAAAGTCAGTAAAATTATTTATGATTTCTTTCCTCATGGTACAGACAACTAAAAACAGAACAAACCTCTACCACAACAATATTTAGAAATACTGCTATAATTGAATTAGAATATCTGTATATACTTAATGACTGAAAGGATATAACTTAAAAGTAATGTATATAATGAAGATAGTTTTGCTAGACTGTGTTATATCACTGCATGGCAAACTACTGTCTTTCCCAAAAGAAAATTCTTTCTTCAGCATGTCTACCACTACCCTTCAAGACCAACATTTTGAAGCAGACTTCACAGGCACACCAAAAAAGCTGCTCTGAACTATGCGACTGTGCATGAGAAACTGCAAACTGAGCCATGGGGAAATTCTTGCAAAGTTGCTATTCCCCCACCATACAAAAACTGCAATTGCTATCGAAAACAGATAAACTGTGGGCAAAAATACTTGCCTTTCCTGAGATCTGACCTGCTGAACAGCTGACTTCCTTAAAAAATTAAATGCAATAGTAAATATTGTCATAGAAACCCCTTCACATTTAAAGTTACTAATAAATCTTCTTCATTCAGACAGACTACACATTCTGTGGTTACTTGTTTTAAAGGACTAGTGAAAAGAAAACATATACATTAAAAAATACTAGAGGAGGTTCTCCTACTTTAAACATTTGACATAAATATTTAACAGTATTTATTTCCCATCTCATTCTTTTAAATATTCTTTTTGTGAGTATGTAAGAACACACTTATAGTATACTGCCTTACAT
Organism: Platysteira castanea; assembly: GCA_013397175.1. NCBI lineage: Eukaryota > Metazoa > Chordata > Aves > Passeriformes > Platysteira > Platysteira castanea. Next base: position 411,032 of record VYXC01012391.1, read on the forward strand.
TAATTTTTTATCATATTGTGGGCTTTATTGTGGCCTGTAGTGCATGTGCAGAGAATGTGTGTGCAGAGGATCCAAACCCGTATATTTCATTTCAAATCAAGAAATGACAAAAGAGTATGTATGAGGAAAGGGAAGGGGAAAAGAAAAAGGGAAGCTGTTTCTGAAGCCTGTAAAAGCAAACTGAACAAAATAACTGAAAGCACTCTTGATATGCACAGAAGCAGCATTTCTCAACAGGAAAAAGTGTAAAATTCAGTGAGTCAGAAACTTTGTCATGGGATTTAGGTTTTGCATATATCTCATTATTTTGTATGTAAAACAGTCCTGTAAAACACCATGAAATACCCATGAAATACCCACAGTTTCACCTAACAAGTAACATGCCTCTTCAAATCTTGAATTATCACGCTGGCCATCTTTCAGTACCTTAAATCTCACTCAGTGTCACTAGACTGAGTAGTGACAGGAGGTCCAAAGGCTAATGGTTTTCTTCCTCTGTACTTTTTCCAGGCTGGACTTATATTATGCAATCACTCAATACTTGTCCCCTAAGCACCAATAGCCTTTGAAAGAATTTAAGTATTAAAATTAGGGAAACTGAGTTGCACATAAATTATTTTTGTTTCTTTTCTTTTTAAAGAACACTAAAGATAAATTTCCAGCAGAAATTAAAATCCTTGCTGCCCTTAGTGTAAGCTTCATTTTGACACAGGGGCTTATTAACTGGGATGGAAAATATCTGGCAATTGCTTCATTTTCCATCTGATATTGTCACCCTTATTGGTTTTATATTATAAAAAAGTGAGAACTGCCCTGAGTATCATAGCCTAAAGCGAGGAAATCATACTTTGCTTCTTCTACAACTCCCAGTAATTTCACAAAAATTTCCTATGAATATTTTTGAGGTCATCATCATCATCCTGCATAGCATCCATACACTAGTTTAAACAAAGGCAAATATGGAAAAAAACCTCAATAAAACCACTGAGGTGGAAATCTCCAATAATCCACTTTTCACCAAAATAACAATACGTAAAAAATTGAAGTGGAATAAAGATGAAAATTGGAGGAAATAGCATTTTTCTGTAATGCTTTCCTCTTAGCATTTGAAGATCCTACAGTGGCTGCAGATAACAAAGTGAAGTGAAGGAGAGGCACAGATGTGCCAAATTTGAAACATATTTTGAGCAGAATAGAAATTGAGAAAATAAGGGTCCTAGTGAAGCTGGCAGAGGAGGTGCACAAAAATTTCATCATCTCAGGCATAATTAGAGGTTGTACCTGAAACGCTGGATGTAGAAACAGACAGGATTTTGTTAGAAAAAGAAATTCTGGATCTTTCATATTTCCTTTTTCTTTTGTTAAATTTATTTTATGCTCTAGATATTCTCAGCATACAATGAGGAAGCTGATAGGACTACTGTGAGAAACTTGAGAGGATTTATTGTACGGCAAAAAAAGCCATGAAGGAGAGTCTTACCTTTGCAGAGTCTTAGTGGTGGGATACAAATGCAAACCCAAATGAATGCTGGTCCATAACAGGGATCCACCCATACAGCCCTCACACATAAAAAGTAGTATGACAGGAAGGCAAATTCTCTGCCTGAAAATGCATTTCAGATACTACAATCATGTCAGCCAGGGTAACAATGTAAAGTTAAGGTAATGACTGGATCAACAATCACAATGTTAAATGATTTTTTAAATGAGCCTATACATTGCTTACTTCAGCTACAGGTCCAGTTAATATTTTTTTCAACAAATGATTGATTTTAGGAAATGCTCGGGTGGAGAGGTAGAAATATGATCTAAAGCCACACAGACAGTGACAGAAAAAAAGCTGTGATGTACTTGATGCTGGTACGGTATCTTGGTTACAGATGTGTAAGCTTATCTATTTAAAAGAACCAGGTGGATAAATTTGCTCAATCTCTTCTCTACTTTTTCCTCAAAAATCATCTGATTTCCCTTTAAAAACTAATTATCCTTGTTAATTACTTTTGAATCCATAGATTGTGTCAATGTCATTGAACTTATTACTTTTTAACTTGTTCACGTGGGTATTGTTGTTTAGGTCTGAAGTGGCAGGAGCAGCCCCCCTTGCTCCCCAGGAAGCTCTGCTTGGCTGGTTTCCAGCCTTGCAGTTGCCAGGACTGAGGGAGAAGTGAGAAACCCTCTTTCTCTTTGCAAATCACACATGAAGATCTGCGCACAGTAGCAGACTCTGGCCTTCATGGGTGTTGCAAAGAGTCCTGATATGCTCCTGCAGCAAGGGCTGCTCCCAGCTGGTGCAACTCATCCTGCTCTACTTAGTGTGTCCCTGAAACATGTTCTTTAGCATCCAAAAGAGAGCTGGGCAGAAAACTAGCCAGGATCAGTCATCATGTTTGTGAACAATATATCCCTTGGAGGAGCAACATCACAACTCATGTCAGAGCATCCCTTCGAGTGTGTTTTGCTGGTTTTCCTATTTACCTACTTCAGACTTCTTACAAACTTGGACAGTGGAAGAAGTCACACCAAGAAGGCTAGACTGATGCAATCCCAGCTCTCAGCAGTGGCATGCAGATAGCATGGCTGCCCTGGAGCTAAATGCAGAAGGGTGAAACTCTGGCTATGTCTGTTTGCCTTCCTGTCTGGGTGGATCGGAGGCACTGAGCACACAACCTTTGCTTTCGCTCTCTTCATTGAGGGGTCAGATGTGACAGCCTGGCTAGCGTTTGATTGCACCTTATTGCAAAGGAACCATCACCATGTAGAAACAACACAGAGGCTGTAACCTGATTATGCAGAAAAGTAACAAGAGAAATACATGTTTTATGAAAAGCACTGTGTACAAAAATAAGGCTTTGGGAGGTGGAGAATGTGCTCCCAAAGGCAACAGAGTTGTCATTTGCTCACAAGGCTGTCTGGATTTCTCTTTATAGCTGGTACTCTAAGTCATGCTTTTCTGTATTCTCAGTCAAAAATTACTGAATTTTACTAAATATGTGTTCTAATGTTGGGATTTTTTACTATGAATTTATACTATTATTTCTTTTTACTAAATACTGCCCTACTAAAAAAAAAAACCCTACTGTAATAGATTTACGCTTAATTTCCTGAGAATATTGCATAGCACAGAGCTGGAACACTGGCAGAACATTGAAGCTTGTGAGTAGCCAAAAAGCAAACGTGTTCTGAGGTTCAGGGCCTCAGCGGCCTGCAGATGAGGAAAAGGAAGATGGCTCTGTCTGATGCAGCACCTTCCTTCAACTTGCCCAGAGCCAGGTAGCATGCTGGGGAGTGGAGGGTTGTCTTCCCTGTCCCTTGGCTCCTGTCTGACCATCCCTTCAAGGATTCTTCAAGAGCATGATACCTGGAGTAAGGAAGCAAGAGCACTGAGAATGGCTGTTTTCCCCCACTCTTGTATGTCTCTCAGGACCATATGGATATTTCCTAGCTGAAAGAGGCTTTACTTGGTAAGTAGAAAAGACACCTGACTATACATTGGTTTCTTCTTTCTGTTTGGTTTCCCTCTGAAGGATTGTGACCATACTTTGCCTGCAACTATGCCAATAGCATCCTACAGATAGATGAATTCCTTTAAACAGCTGATGTGAAACGTGTCAGTCAGTATGTAGGGAAAGAGTCTAATTTTTCACTTGAAATGAGGACCTGATCTGAAGAAAAGATGCAAACAGGTAATTCTCATTTTATTTCAACAGGATTTAGAGTAAAAGTGGAGTTAGACTCAGTATGTGCCTCTGGGTCTAAGTGACTTCAGAGATACCCACCAGGATAACATAACAAAAAACCCCATCAAAGTGTTTACGCACATTGCTAGCCTTTAAAAGAAGAATGAGGAATGATAATGATGCTCTGATATACACAACTAGGCCAAACTGAGTTGATAGGAACCTGAAAGGGTTTCAATAAAAGAGAAATTCATAAGGGTATAAAGAGGTGCAGAAGAGCAAATACACAGAAATGAAGACTTGCCTTCTCCCCCCTTCCAGAATATGAATTCATGCCATAAAGTAAAAAAAAAAAACCAGCCAAAATCATTTTAAAATCAGGAAGTTGATTTGAAACTAATTCTACTACTCTCAGAAACAAGATATTATTCTCTGCAATTGTCTTCCTTAAGAAGGGTTACTAATGAGTGCAGATACTATTTTATAGAAGAGGAAGAGGATTTGAATTGTGTATCAGATACAGAAGAATTGCCATATTCATCCCACTCCCATCTGAGCCAGTAAGAATTTTGCCATTGATTTCAGTGGGATCAAGGTCTTCAAGTGCAGCAAGAGTAATCCCTTGAAAGCAGAGAAGAAAGGCACAAAAGTTTTTGAATGCCAAGGCCAAACATTAAGCTGGAAGATGTTTCTAGCCAAGGGCTCTAAGAGTTTTTATTTGATGCCACTTTTGAACTGCAGGCAGCAGTTCCGGTCAGCTGGGGCCAACATGCTCACCATCCTTGGGTTCATTCAGATGTAGCCCCAAGGCAGATATTTCTTGCATGAGATTCTTCATTTGTAGAAATTCATCCCAGAGGAGAGCCACTGGAATGTCTCAGTCACTGCCCTCAGTGCCTGCGGCTAATCTCATTTATTTGGGCTGGTGTATTTTACTCCTTTCTTACTATTTCATGTTAAACTTTCTGCCTGGTCCATTTTTCTTACTACTTGGTGGTAAGGCAATCTGTGTAGCAGTTATTTATTTTTTCCTATATTCACTACAGTTTGCTTAGTCTTTTTTGGTAAGTTGGGCTGGGGCAGGTCTAGTCTATGCATCTGATCGAACAGAATACAGACATATTGCAGCAAGCAAACTACTTATGGTAACTTCAGTGCATGAATATTAATGTCAATAGCATGGATCACCAAAAGGTAAATTAAGAGCCAATGTAAATTTTAACATAAAGTCAGTTTTGCCTTTCTGGTTCCAAATGTTTTTTTCACCTTTTTTCCCACCTGCCTTCATTTTTGTGTCTCAGAATGACTCCAAATTGCCATCATAGAATGGCAGAGAATGATCTCACAATATAGATGATACTGGGGAGAAAAAAAAAAATCATGGGAAGTTTTCAGCTTGTGTTTGGAAAAGCAGCCAACTGAGATTACTCAGGGAATTTACCATTTTCTTGGATTTGAGTGGAATATATTAATAGGGTTTGTACTCTAGAATTCAAACCCCAAAATTAAAAAATGGCAAATTTAAGTCAAACAAAAGACATATACTTTAGGCACTCTTTCTTTAGTTATACTAACAAGTTAACAAAGTGAAAATGGACAGGGAGACTTAGTCATCATGTAGGTGTTTTAAATTACAGTACAATGTTTTTACTGATGTCTGTTTACCATTTCTAGGATAAAATGATAGCTGTGTCATTCTGTGATGGGACAAGTATGGCAGCTATTTTCCAGCGAAGTTTGAATATCACAAGGGTGTCTATGATCCCCCAAAACATATATTTTTTAATGAATTGAATTAATATAACATAATTTTAGATAATCATTTGATTTAAGCAGAACTTACAAAGTAATTTCATCTTTTAAGGAGGTACATTAGGTATAGATCAACAAAAAAAGCTGCTGTCAAACTTTGTGAAGCCTTATTCTTTGTCTATTAGACCCCATTCATCCCTAGAACAGTACACTAATCATTTCTGCCTGCTTGAGGAAGAAGAAACACTTAAGTATTTGGTTCTTAAAGAAAATGAATAAAAGAAAGGCATAATATCTGGTATTTTCTTCTACTGAGTTCACTCAGGATTAGTTTTCCATATTTAGGTCTAGATTTAGCTTTCAATGAAGTCAGAGATTTCTCAAGAGTCACCAAATTAAGTGTTAGTGTTATTGTGATTGATAACACAATGGCTTCAGGAGTTGTAGGCAAACAACAGGAGCATCCTGCTTAGAGGAGGCTCTGCCTTTTCATGACTGGCTGGGGTGCACCAGGCCCAGCATCGCCAGCCAGGTGAGGCAGGAGACTGTGCCACTCTACTCTGCACTGGGGCAGCCTCACCTCGAGTGCTGGGGGCAGTTTTGGGCACTGCAGTATGAGAAACACATTCAGCTTTTAGAGAGTATCCAAAGGAGGGCCACAAGATGATGAAGGGTCTGGAGGGGAAGCCAAATGTGGAGTGGCTGAGGTGACTTGGACTGTTCAGCCTGGAGAAGAGGAGACTGAGGGGGGGACCTCATCACAGTCTGGAACTTCCTTGTGAGGGAAAGAGGAGGGGCAGATACTGATCTCTTTACTCTCATGACCAGTGACAGGACTTGAGGAAAGGGTCTGAAGCTTACTTGGAGAAGGTTTAGGTTGAACATCAGAAAAAAGTTTTTCACCCAGAGAGTGGTTGGGCACTGGAACAGGCTCCCTAGGGCAGTGATCACAGCAGGTAGCCTGAGAGAGTTCAAGAAGCATTTGGACAATGCTCTTGGGCACATATTGTGATTCTTGGGGTGTCTCATGCAGGTCCAGGCATTGGACTTTGATGATCCTTTTGGGTCCCTTTCAACTCAGCATTTTCTATGACAGCTCTATGATTCTAAGAAAATTTATTTCCTCATTTGAGTGCAGAGACCACACTTATAAGGAGTTTTAATATAGCAAACCAACAGTTCTTTCCCTCTTTCTCAGCACTCAGCATCCTTTGTCATGAATGGGTATGAAATGCAACCCGAATTCATGAGGCAGAATTCATGAAGCAGGCCTGAGCCAGGTCATGTGCCAAAACAGCCTGAAAGACGTGGAATCAATGCCTCACTCTTCCAAGACATTTCACCCCTCTCTGCCTCATTTCCCCACTGAGAAACAGAGAAAATTTCTCCTTTCTTTCTCCTCCTTGAGCCACTGTCCCTTGTCTCTCTAAACACCTAAGACCTTTCAATAACAAGGGATGTGCCCTCTGTTTTCCAGTTTCAAAGACTGCCCTTATTATAATGCTATTGATGTCACTCATTTCATGGCAGGTTTTATTTATTTATATGTAATTACATATCTTTTTCATAAATACTGCTATTTATGAATACTAATAGTAAGACTGACTGTTTAGGATCTGGTTCACTATTCTTTTTCTGTTCTCCTAATCTAAAGTTTGGAGAAAACAGCGCATAATAGCTTTGTGCCTTTAGCTTACAAATGAACCAATCAAAACATTTGAAATAATACTAAGTATTGCTAATAAGATGGGACATATAAAATGTTTTCCCACTGGGACATGGTGTGTTTCTGTACAATAAAACATTTTATAAAGAAAACCTCAACAAAAATATTTTAATAGAAACCACTTCCTTAAAACAAAAAGAACAAAAAAACCCAAATCCATGTCAGCTACAGTGAAGCCCTAAACCCATTGAAAAGATAAATGTCCAGAAGCCTGGAGTCAAGGACTGAACCATAGTCTCTTTGAAGTAATTGGAAATATTTACACAGAGCAAAACACTGGCTAGTGCCCTCCTGGGTGATGGCTCTGTTGTGGAAAGTTCCTATTAGGTGTAGCACAATCAACTCTCACCAGATTTTGGAGCTATGGGTCTCACAGCAGTGTAGGCTCTCATAGTCACTGATGGAAGGCTCTGAGTATGCCCACTGGGAATAGAAATCTTTGGTTTTCCAGTCTTTTGATGAGTGAGCTGTCTCTTCTGCAAAATCTGATTGGGATCATAATGAGAGGAAACTTTGCTAGATGTTGGACAAGAGTCATGAGACATTTGTGTGGCCAAATAATATGATGAGGGAGCAGTAAGATAACTCACTCATTATGCCTAGAGCTGGGAAAAACAAAAAGGGAATTAAATGCAGTAGAGATCAGAAGAGAAGTTCAGTCAGCCTTAGACTTGGAGGGTAAAAGTTCCCTAAGTTGTTTAACATCTTCAGTTTGAACGACTTGACACAGTTACTGCACTGCCATCACAGCCACTGCCAGAAACCAGTGTGTCCTTCACATGGCTGGTTTCAGTATTGCTTTTTGCACTGAGAGCCATGAGCTGAATGTGCTGAAGCACAGCTTATGCTTCAGAGGACAATAACTGGTTTTGTTAAGAAAACAGACTAATTACACAAAGCTCCTAAAGGTGGGAAGTTATTTGGTACATGTATTTTAGTGATGGGATAGGATGCAAAGAGAAGCCATTCTTAAAATTATACACGCAGTGAGGTGGCTTGAAAGTGATTAGCTGGTAGAAGATTAATCACAACCATTATAAGGAGGTTTAATAATTCATGCTGGAGCTTAGATGTAATATTTGTGCAAAGAAAGGCACTGAAGCTGTGGTGTGATTAACTTTCTTGATATGTTTCAAAAGCTTTTTGATGAGTTGAGTTGTTTCTACTAGATCTGAAAGTCTTTGGAAACCTCCCAGAAGCAAAAATGACTTCCTAGTTTGAAGCTTATCTTTTCACTAAATAATCACCTCATAAACGGTACAAAAACTCAGCAAATATGATTTTGTTTCAGGATGTCTGGATGACTAGACAGTGTTCGTTTTGGTAGGATTTTTTTATTATTATTATTACTATTGGCCTGTTACATAGGCAGAAATTTATGATATCAGGTGTTGATTTAAGTTGTTACCAAAAGTTTGGAAAAATAAAAAACTCCTTGGTGCCAATGTGACAATAAGAAGCAGGCATTCTTTATTTGGCGGGATGCACAGAGGATAGCTCCTCCCAAAAGCTGTGCATACTGGGTACAGAAAAGTTTCTGTTTATCTACTGTATTCTACATACATATTCATTGACTGTCCCAGACTAAACATATGTATGTGTGACAACCACTGCACAGACTCAGATTGGCAGGGATACTGAGACATTTATTGTGAGAAACAAGCTGGTTTTATACACTTCTTCAAGACACAGTATTTCCTAATATGGTATTTTTCATTAAGCAATGTATCACACATTGCCATGTCAGCAACACGCTCTCTTAATGTCCTTCTCTGAGGGTGATCACGAGCTGCTCACTCCTCCAGCAGGCTTCTCTCCATGGGGCATCTGCCCTGTGGCATTTCTTCCCCCCACGGTGAGGTGGAGACAAGCTTCTCTGTGCTGCTGTGGCCTTCTGCAGGCACCTCCCACAGCCTCTCGCTCAATTCTATCTTATCTGTCTCCACACATATAATAATAACTTCCCTGAAGTCAGGAACATCTTCCCTTCCCTTTATGCATGGGTCCTTCTGTCCTGGGGGTTTCTCTGGTGGTCCCTAGTGGTCATAGACCCCAGTGTTCCCGGTGACATACTCGAGTTGGCAGGGCACTGGAGCCGGTGAAGTTCCAGTTCTCTTTCTTATGCAATGGGCATCGTGCGGTTCTATACGCCAGTGGTTTTGGTAGAACTAGCATTGTGTTAGCTCACCAGGTGTAGACAATTTATCATGTGGTAACGTTCCCTCCTTTGAGGCTTGTGAAGCTTGTCTTCTTTGCAAGCCTCACTTTGCTTTTTGCTTTGATTATTGACTAACATCATATAAGTTCTTACGGCAAGTATCAGAATTACAATTATTACTTTGATCTCAAGTATACTTTGCAGAAGTGAGGCCAACCAACCAGTTAGAGAAAATCCAAATGCTTTAAATATTTTATTTAACTAGTTACTTTCTAATCCTGTCCTTAATTCTCTGCTAGATGCAGCAACAGATTTTTATCCTATCTGATCATCCATTTTAGCAGTCACATTTGAAATGTGCACAAAGGTATTGTTGTTTAAATTCAAGTAGTCACATACTCCATGTTCATGTAACAGTAATAGGTTTAAATCTATTTTTAAGGTCCCACATGAGCTCCCAAATTATTGTCAAATTGTTGACTAAAATTCCCCATGGAACTGGATTTTCCGCAGACGGTGTTGGGAAACAAGATGTTACAGAAATTACATCCTATAATCTGCCAAATTCTTGCACTAACTTTAAGACT
>VYXC01012392.1:3963-28796 GCA_013397175.1 Platysteira castanea
GCCGCCGCGCAACCTCCCTCCGGCGCCGCGCCCGCGCAGCGCCTCGAGCGGGGCGGCCTCAGGGAGCGCGCGGGGCCGCGCACACGCACGCGGGGCCGCGCACACCCCGGCACCCAGACACAGACACACCTGTGTGCACGTGCGGCCACGGACAGGCGGCCGGAGAGCGCCCACCCACGCCGTGCCGTGCCGTGTCTCCGAATCACGGAATATGCCCGGAGCTGGAGGGGACCCGCAAGGATCATCGAGTCCAGTTCCCGGCCCTGCGCAGGACCGTTCCCAGAAATCCCACACCTGTGCCTGAGAGCGTTGTCCAAACGGTCCTGGAGCTCTGGCAGCCTTGGGACTAAGACCATTCCCTGGGGAGCCTGTTCAGTGCCCGACCACCCTCTGTGGCAAGAGCCTTTTCCTAATATCCAACCTAAACCTCCCTGACACAGCTTCCCTCGGGTCCTGTCCCTGGTCACCAGAGAGCGGAGATCAGTGCCTGCCCCTCCGCTTCCCTTCATGAAGAAGCTGTAGATTGCGTGCGATGAGTTGTAGATTGTAGGTTCTCTCGCCGTGCCGTGCCGCCCCACGCGCGCTGATACGGGACGCGCACCCAGCGCCGCCCTCTGGCTGCCGGCGCGGCCCCTTTAAATGCTAATGAGGCGGCGCGCGTGCCGCGCCGGCCCCCGCTGACTGTGTTAAAACTTCGGCGGGGCCATTTTGGGGGCAGTAAGACCGAGCGCGGCCGAGCACCCAACACCTCCACCCGGCACCATGAGCGAGGNGCCCGGGCCGTGCGGGACAGCGAGTGCGGCACAGCCGGGCTTAGTCTCTTCCCGACACCTGCCGGCGGCATCTCCTCTGGGAAGGGCTGCTGCCAAACCCTCTGTGCCTCTTTAGTATTAAGGTCCCGGCACAACTTTTCTATCCGAAAAGAATACTGCTTGAGTAATGCTTCCAGGTTTAGCAGGGTTTGCTTGTTTTGAAGTTTTTTTTGGGGGGGGCGGGGTTTAGTTTCTACTTTACTGTCAGTAAAAAGGTAAACAAAATGCTATGTTGCCATCTCGGTGCTCAAGTCCGGTGCATAGCAACTGTGGCTCTTTTTCATTGTAATAAATAGGATCAACCTGTTGAAAAGGACAAGACTTCAGTCTGCAGGCTACTGCCGATAGGGATCTAGTGTTTATAAGTGTGTAACTTCAAGAGCTTGATAAAGGCAGAGTTGAAGCTGACATATAGTGTAGAGTCCCAAACTTTCCTAAGGATAACCTTCTCTTCTGAAGGATAAGACTGAGATCTTACTGCAGCGGAGAGAGGCACCAGGTAAAGGATTTCTCTGGAGTGGAGTTAGGAAGAATTCTAGGAGAACAGAGATCGGAGGCACAGCTTGTGTGATTGGTTGTTTTTTTTCCCCCCCTTACCTCATTCGTCAGTAATTAGTACACAGGAATCATCACATCCATATCTGCTGGTTTATCTGGCTGCTTCTTGCCTTAATGTGGCTTGTTTCATTCCTGGTAATGTTTTTACTTTGTTCACCTATTGCTATTACTTAGAGAGAAGGGGTGGGGGAAGTGAAGGTAGAAGTGCCTTTCCTGAACTAGCAGGAAAATGAAAACCACCGTGGTGATGGTTTTGTACAATGACCTTATTGTGAAGCAAGCTTTTTATTAGGAATGATGAGGAAAATGATCATTGTAAATGCTAATTGAAAATAGACTTACGTTAAAGTCCACCTCAAACGTCCCTGTTAATGATCACCCGTGTAATTATGTTCACTTAAGCCTTCTTTTACAAAGATCCCGTTAGAAGCACTGTCTTATGCTTGCTCAGGCTATCCAAACGTCTGACTTCTAGGAATATGGGTAAAGGTTACTCAACTTTCTCTTTTCTCCTGGTCACAGGAAGCTTTTGGCTGTCCTTGTTAAAAGGCTATTTTGTCATCATTGTAGGAGTGGCTGATGATTGTTTCCTCTGATAGCATCAGAGTACAGCATCTTGTAGAAATATGTGGGCTTCCACTTGCTGGTGGGATGTACGTCAGAACTGCCTTCTGTGACTCATCGGTGTAACTGGTTATTGTGTTTTCCTCTGGGCTTCTCCTCCTCCTTGCCAGACTTCCCTGCTCAGGCTTACCAGTGACTGTGCCATGGGTGTTCAGTGTCATGCTGTTGTCTGAGGTTCTTTTGGCCCACAGTGATGCTTAGGGGAGACTGTAAATGTCAGCAGGGAATAGTATTTCTCTAGCACACTCTCTTGGGGGGAATATGCTGGAGTCTCCCCCCTGGAACAATGTTGTTTTTAAACTGTGTGCATACTCATCCACTTAGCAGCAGCCAGCTGACCACTGAGCAGGTTTTGACTACCTCTCCTTCCCCAGCCTCTTGACCCCTCTGAGAGGTATTTGTCATGCTTCCTAGGCTTCTTCCTAATGTGGTTCAAGTAGGCCAACAGATTCCAAAGCTACTTTGCGGGGGAGGGAAAGGATGATGTTGAGGGAAGTAGTGGTATTGGCATTGTTTCTCAAAGCAGGCTGAAACCTGTAGGTACCTTTGGCACTATTTTGGTGTTCCCCTGACCCCTCCTGTTGACTCGTGAGTTCAGGGAGCTCTTGTAACCAATGCCTTTGTGGTAGCGGGAAGTGTCTGTATGTGGTGATGTCCCTTTGAAACTAAACCTTGAAGCACAGCTATAAATACTGGTGCTGAACACTGTTTACTGAATCAGTGTTGGGCACTGAAACAATGTTTTTCTGTTCCTGTAACCAAGAATTCTTGGGAATGTATGTTGTACTAGGCAGAGTGCTTTTTCCTAGGTCATGTCTCAGTCATATTAAGACTTCTCTGCTTCTAAATAAGAACATTTTCTACTAACATTTTCAACACTAAAAAGTGTATTAAAGGAGACCAAAAACTTCACTTCTAGAAGGGCAATGAGAAATGGCCTGTTTTTGAAAGTAATAACAGCAGCAGTGCTACAATGCACTGCTGTTGTCAGACATTCTTACTTGAGAGGTGTATGAGAATGGCAAGACTACATGAGACCAAAGGTCTGGCAGGCTCTGTCATCTCCTTGTGAATGTTTAGAAAAGAATATAGGTGTAGAGTAGATGAAGGTAACAATTTACAGTGTGTTCTTGCCTCTAGCAGAGTGGCTTGGACTTGTAAACTGGAGATTCTCTAGTTCCTTTTAATTGCCTCTTGGGTTCCTGCCACCCCCAAAACATGTATGTGAGGTTTTTAGCAAGCAGTCATCTGGAGGTGACTGGACCCTTTTCAAGTAAGTACTGCACAGGTTGCTTAGGTAGTTGTGATCAAGCTGTGGTAGGAAGTAACAGCTCTTAAATTATAGAGGCTAAAACTCTTTTACTAGAGGTTTGAAAAGTACAAGTTTGTGGTGTCCACCTAGTTGCTGTGAGGTAAGGAGGGGTTGAACTGCCTCCCTCATCACTGTCGAGTTCCTCCTACATGTTCCTGTAAGTTGGAGAAACAGGTTTTGCCAGATCCTATAAGACACTGCAGTGTGGCTTCTAAGTAGATGCTGTTTCACTGTTGAGACAGGAGCTTGCCTTGATCCTGAAAGTCATGGAACGTGAACTTGATCACTTTGTAACTAAGCAATCACAGATCATCTCAGCAGTAGGAGTACTAAAGAAAAAAATGTCTTGTGGAGTCTTACTTGTTTAGCGTGATGCTGACAATGCAAGAAAGAACTTTTCCAGAATAAGGATGTGCTGCCTTTCCACTTGAGAGGGTTGCACAGTACTTGATACTGCTTCTTTGGGCAGTTCTGGTTTCCAAGGAAGACAGAAGGGTAACTGTAAGAGAGGAAATTTAAACAGCTTCCTTCAGCTGTATTTCATGTCTAGCTACTAACCAGAAGAGAACTGATGAATGGCAGTGGGATTTTCACCTTTGCTGCCCACTTCAGGGCTAAGAAATACATAAAGGGATGGATGGTCAGTTCTGAAAATGGAGCTAGGTTTTGTGCTGTGTGGTAAACCTTGGGGTGAAAAACAATGTGTTAAAGCACTTGTTACTTGTTACTGCACGTGTCTTGTTACTGCATTAGAATAAACTGAACTGGGAGGTGAAGGCACACCTTGAGTGTTAAGGAAACAGAGTAAGTCTGGTTGCAACTTCGTATGCAATCATGGAAGTATTTTTATAACATTATTGTGCTTTCTTATGTTTTAGATTAACTTCTTTAACCTTCTTTCCAGCCACCAAAGTTCTTGGCACAGTCAAGTGGTTCAATGTCAGAAATGGATATGGCTTTATCAACAGGTATGTTTAAATTCTGATGGTTGTATTTATGCTGTACTAAGACTCGTGATACACATGATAGGCCATGTACTACTGGAACAGAGACCTGAGGACCTGACTACAAGTTCATGCAGTTGATACTCAGCTTAGGCCAGGCACTTGGCAAACTCTCTCAGTAAAACACCTCAGCCCCCAGTCAAAGGTTGTGTGTATGGGGAGAAGACAGAAAGGGTCAAACTCAGTACAAATTTGGTCTGTTACCTGTTTCCCATGTTTACTTCTACTACACGCTTGATGAGCTGCATGTTCTTTAGTGACTGCCTGGCTTTTTTTAAAGGCCTGAGAAAGGTAGGAGGATAAGGGAAAATACTTTTGGGTAAAAGTTAAGTGTTAACTGATTGGTCAGAATACTTCCTGTGGATACTCATTGAGATTCTCTGATAGTACCTCACTGAAAATGTGCCAGGCCTGGGTTTCATACAAGTTCTCTCTTTGTATCTTTTGTTTTTTTCCCTCTTCTCTGGGCACAAACAAGCCTCTGAATAGCATTGAGAATCCAAACAGCTGAAGGTGAGATTGATCGCACTGCAACCTTATGTGCAGAAGACCCATGCTTCCAATTTACTGGAGGAAACTCTGGCTTTTAAGGCTGAAATATCTTTGGGGTTGAGGGACTTAAATGTCTTGTGTGCTTTTTTGAGGAATGAAACTCCTGCATGCTGAACACTTGTCTTCCAAAAAACATACCTGGCAAGTTATTTCACTCTGCAAGTCCTTGAGCTGTTACACATCAGGTAGATTTGGATCAGGGATAGAAGACCCCATGTTCATGGATCTGAAGCCAGTTGTGGTGTGGTATTAATCTCATTCTCTGCAGGTTATTATCCAGGGTTACATAAACTCAGAAGAAAAGCTTTAATCAGGAAGTCCTCTTAAAATCTGTAATAGCAGTTGATGTAAG
The DNA here is from genome assembly GCA_013397175.1 of Platysteira castanea. Lineage (NCBI taxonomy): Eukaryota > Metazoa > Chordata > Aves > Passeriformes > Platysteira > Platysteira castanea. The sequence continues at coordinate 9,178 of VYXC01012392.1, forward strand.
AGCCTTTAGCTGGTTACAGTGTAGTAACTTGTTAGCATTCTTCCTAACATGAAGTCTACTGTTGCTTCAATCCAGGACAAATTTGGGATTATGCATTATCTTCACAACCTCTTTGACCCACCTGTTCTGTTTGCAGAGAGGGAATTGAGTGAACAGATGGCAGGGCTTAGGCTCTTTCCTATTGTATGGGAACACAGATTCAGGGTCTCAGACGTATCTTTGTGTTTTGCATGTGGAAGCCTGAGCTGTCTGGCCTAATCCAGAAAACCTCACGTTCATGTCTGGGTCCTCCTCCTGTGAGCTCTCTTAACACCTCTTGTGCCTGGTTGCTTTGAGTTTCACTGAAAGGAGATCTCTGTTAACAGCTGTGGCCAGTCCTGTTGATAGTCTTGTTTGACCTCTGGGGTAACAGCTCAGGTTGCAGTTCCTCTAGAAGTGTTTTTGGGGAGTTAGAGTAGTGAAAAACAAGCAGTCCAGTCATCAACTCTGCCCTGCATAAAAAGAAAACACGGAATGTTTGCCAGAAGATTACAGAGAACCTCCTCCATCCTCTCACGCTTTTGAAGGCCTGGGGTCCTTTCTGTTCTCAAGCAAATGACCGTAGAAGTTCAGAGCACGGTTTTGGTAGCATAGGCTTAGACAGAATGTATGGAATTCAGGGCATGTGCTACAGGCTGAGAGAAGGAGGGTTTCACTTGAAAAGCCAGGAATTTCTAGTTAAGTCTCTTTAGTCTAAACTCTTCTGACTTCTCACTTTCTTTTCACAGAAATGATACCAAAGAAGATGTGTTTGTTCATCAGGTAAGACAGCAGTAATTGTGCTTAGAGATGTGTACTATGATAGGTTTCTAATACAGCTTCCTGCAACAGCTACCCAACCTTGTCCTGGCTTCTCCTTAGAATTTTTCTGCAGATAACGTGAGTGGATGCGTATGTTGAAATTTTCAGGGAGAAATATTACGTTATTTTCCTTCTCTATGAAGTGCTAGGTGTTTTAACCTGTCTTAACCCTTTTTTGTCTGTTCCAATTTGAACACTAAAGGTATTTTTTGGTGTGGTTTTTGTTTGGTTGTCTCCCCTTGGTGAGGTGACTCCTCTTGTGAATACCTTGCTACTGTTGTCTGTCCCTCCCCCTATTTCCTCATGCTCCTTGTGTCTTTTGTTTCTTCCTACCCTCTTCTTGCAGGTCTGTTCTGTCTGCCCTCCCTGGTATTGGAGAGAAAGTTATCTAGTCTGGCTCTTGACCAGCCTGGGTTGCCATCAGCTGTTTCTGCACGAGGCAGCTGCTCTTAGGAAGAAGAGGAGGAAGGCTGTGTGCCAAGTGTGCCCAAGCAGAGAGAGCTTGCCCAGCGGCTTGTTATTGGTTAACTTTCCTTGGACTGTCAGGAGGCCGTTCTAAGTTTATACTGTGACTCTCAGGTTGCAGGCAAATAATGGCAAGACAGAGGATGCTGTCTCCATGCTGATGTCCACTGGTTAGTTGGCTTAGATCTGGTTTTGCATCATTCACCAGAAACTGCTATCCTGCCCTTAGAGTTTTCAGGCTCATGTGATCTTTGAAAGCATGAACTTTCTCTGTGGCATAAGTGACAGTATTTCTATTAAATGTAACTAGGAAATTTGTTCCCAGAGCTGGTCACAGAGCGTCAGGATATGTACATGCATCCTTAGCTGATGAGTCAACGCTGAGAGTTAGTTTAGTTCCTGTGTCTTGGTGACTAAATAGTGGTAACTGCGGTAACAGTGGTAACTGTTTCTCTGGGTCACAGGGTGTACACCCATTATCTGAACCTGCCTGAAGCTGGGAGGGGATAAGTCTAGTGCCTGTTATGAGTGAAGATGATGCTGGGAAGTGTGCACAGTACACATTCCTGGTTCAGCTGGTGGTCTTAAAAACAAGAGCTGTCAATGCATATACAAATTTTTGATGATCATTTTCCTTCCTTAGCAGCTTGTGCTGTGGGCAGGCTGACATATCTGTGGTCTGATGGGATTGTGTCCAGAGGAGGATGGGAAGAATTCTGGAAGAGAAACACGTTCTGGATAGGCAGCACTGCCTTAAAGACAAATGAGGTTTCCTTGATACTTGTGAGACAATATCCTGGAAAATGGCTGTTGTGCTGATGACAGATACCATGGATCGGTGTTGTTCTGCTTGGGAAGGCTGCCAGCTGAGACCCAAACAGAAAGCTAGTGTTATCTGTGCTGTTTTGTCTCCCTCACCTGTAAAGAAGATTATTCCCCTAAATGTAAACTGGTGGGTGTGTGTGGAGGGGGTTGGAGGTGGGCACTTCCCATCTCCTGTGGCTGAAGTCCTTTTTGGGTGAGCAAAACTGGCTTTGTTTCAGAAATACCGCATCATGTGCAGGCCTGCATCGGATTAACCCTCTTGGCAGGCTCAGAATGGCAGAGTAGATGCCTCTAGTGCTGCTCTGGCTTGGTTGCAGTCGGATGTTCCTCATCCTGTACATGGATGTGCTCACTCCCAGAGCCTGGGACGCTCTGGCCAGAGCTCCTGATGGGGCCGTCCATGAGGGAGGCAAATCCATGCTGTGAGCAAACATCCTGCTTCAAGCTCCCTCTGCACTGATAGTGCCTGCTGTGCCCCTCCCTCGTGCCTGGGAGGGGCTGGATTACACTCCTAATCCCTTCAGAATAAGGCTGACCTAGTTGAATAGATACGGCTTCCTCCCTGCCTCCCCAGCGTGCATCCGCACGGGGAGGGAACAGGCCGATCTCATGATTGGAATGGGGGTTAGTGCTTGGTGTCTGGCTATTGGATGCTATTTATAACTAGTACAGATTAAAATGCTTTTCTTTTTAGGGCATGCATGGCTTGCTTTGAGTTAACCCTTTGTTTTGCAGGAGCCCCAGGCAGTGTTTTTGGGAAGTGCAGGTCTTCACCTTGCGTCTGTGTCTAGTTGGTTGGTGCAAGGTTCTTTCCAGGGCAGCGTGTCAGTCAGCTACAGGTGCCGTGAGCAACAGGGATCCATCTGCCTCGTGGGCTGCGGTGTGTCTTGCAATTTAACACCAGGAAAAGTGTCAGCAGCCAGAGAAGTTCCATTTAATTGGGTAGAATTTAAATCAACAAGCAGTGAGGAGTTGTAATCTCTTCACTTCACTGGATTGTGTTGATTGTGCACAGCCTGGAGTAGCTGCACCAGTAATTGGTGTAACAAATTTTGGCTGTTACTGGGACAGTGCTGGATGTGCTGATGATGTGGTGGTATGAGCATATGGAGAGAACTCTTTCAAACAAGAACCTGAACTAGCTCTGAAGGTTCTTGTAGCTGCCTGTTCATCAGTGTCCCCATGGGAAAGGAAAGGCTTTGGTGTTGAGTGTTGTCTGTTAATATGAAACATCTGTCTTCTGAATCAGAGAAGCTGGAGCCTGCAGGATGCTGGTAAACAGTAACAGGGAGAATAGTGCTCTCTCCCCTCTGGATACACAGAGTAAAAGTCTTGTCATCAAGCTTAGAGCTTAGGCTTGTTAGAGGCTTATTTCAGCAGTGTTTATCTGCAGCTGAAGTAGTAAAGCTGTATCATTTCTGCTTGGATTTGTAGGATTTACACGAAATTGTCCTGATTGCCTTTATAAAACAAGCTCCAGCCTACTGCAGCCTCTCTCTCCTGTTGGCAATTGCAGATCTGGATTCTTGAAGTTTCTGCCCATAGAGCTGGGAACAGAACATGTGGAATACTGTTGCTTTTATCTTCCATTATGCTTTTTGAAGATATTTGAGGAGCTTCATCAATCTGAAGTATACCCTCTGCTGAAAAGAAATTTGTTAGTCCTTTCTTCTTCTGCGCTTTTAAAGAAGGGGAAAGAGTTTGAAATACAGGTTATTGACATCTCTGTCATATACAAAGCACAAGCCTTTTATGAGTTTTAGTCAGTTGTTTCAGTTCAAATAGTACTAAGCCATTAACTAAATCATTAACTTGGCTGCAGATTAAGTGTTGTAGTACTAGTATATAACATTCATGGAAAAGCAAACACCTCTATCTGATCTTTAGAAATGGGACAGTTACACTAAAAGGTCAGTAGAAAGCAAACAAAGTTATCTGAGCTAATTGTGGAGTCTCTGCTTGCTGAAGTAATTCCCAAAGGAATTGACTTGAACAGCTCATTCTGTTTCTGTATTAAAAAACCCCAGACCTCTTGGGATGTTTTTGCTTTGCTAGTAATAGTATGTACACTCTTGCATGCTTCCTTAGGCTGTTCAGGGATGCTGCAGGATACAGGGAAAAAGGTATGGCTAGAAGGACATGCTGCTCTGTTGCCTGAAACACAAAGGAGATTGTATTCAGCAGCAAGGAAAATAGGTTTCCTAGACTAGTCAAGATGAGCTTTAAACTGAATAAATTTTTCTTTCAGGTGGAAATTTTTTTGGGCTGTTGTTGACTGAGTATTGTTGCTATGCAAAGGTAACAGCTCCAGTGATGGTCATTCTGCAGTTTTTCTTGAACTGCAGCCAGGACAACTGGCTCTTCTGTTTCTGCCCTACATCCCATTCCTTAAGCTGGATTTATGCCCTGTGTTTCCATGTGTGTTTCTTTCTGCAGTTTCCCAGACCAGGAAACTGAATGTGAATTGGTATTTAATAATCTAATGCAAGTTAATAATCTTTCAGTAAGAAAATAGCTACTCGATTAGCTTGTACAATGCATGTCTTGGTCTTTTCTCCCTGACATCTTCCAGTTTGTGAAGCCTTGCCTAATGAACAGCTGGTAAGCTTGTCTTGCTAACAACCTGTTGTGGAATCCTAGAAATACTCCACAGAGTACAAAGTATCTGTAGTTGACAGACCGAAAATCGCTCCAGGAGATTTGAGTGTTGCCTGTGAGTCTGAGGAGGTGTACAACTGGCTTTGCTCCAAACCCATGTTGTTATTTTTATGTAACAATAATAGTATTATTATTTATAGCTATTTTTGTAGTGCTTTGGGGTTTCTGTCCAGGAGATGGCTAAGTTTGCATCTGTCTGTTATGGTACTATTCCTGTGTTATTTACAGACTCACCTAATATTTGGGGTCTCCTTTACAGTGCTTAGATAAAATGCTAATTCATGTTACACCAGAGTTACAGTAACTCTTCCCTAGTTACCACGATGTGCCATGATACTGTATAGTTAATGCTTTAAAAAATGCTCTGGGTCTTGAGTTCTCTCTAGATGGTCTACAGGTCTCCTAATAACTGAAGGCAGGGGTCACGCTTGCTGCTAGAACTGCCTTGGTATGGCTTGGAGGAGATCAGTCACTCAGTATGAACTCTGTTCATGCAAAGATTTGTAAGAATTTCCATATTCAGTGTGCTGGGCAGAGCAGATCCTGGGGCAGCAGCTGATCTATAAACTCATAAATAGTGAGAAAAGAGAAAACCTTGAACTGAGTATTGGTGGGCCTGTGAAATAAGAGACATCAAATATCTTGGTGTGGTGACTGCTCTGGTGTGTAGATTTGGAATTGTAGCGGGAAAATACTGCTCTTTCCTCGTCTGTGGGGCTATGTGTAAGATAAGTAACATAAAATAATATATTTTTATGTCTCTTCTTCCTTTCAAGACGGCCATAAAGAAAAACAATCCACGGAAGTACCTGCGCAGTGTTGGCGATGGAGAGACTGTAGAATTTGATGTGGTCGAGGGAGAGAAGGTGAGAGATCATGGAGCCTCAGGGTGGGGTTCAACAGAGTTAACATCACACAGAACCTTAGCTGTGTCTCTGTCTGATGTGTTAATCCCTGGGTGGATGGCATTCATACAGCTTTTCTGGGGGAGATCTGTTTTTTAAAGGCTTCATTAAGGCATATTTCTAGATATGTATTAAAACTCTACAAGTGAACTGCATCCCAGTGCTTCTAGAATCTGCAGTTGTTACTTGATAGAATATTTGAAGCCTACAGCCTGCCCAGTAATTATTAACTGAGGCATATATTGCCCTGAACAATTTTTCTTGGAGTTTGGTAGCCTAATAGCTGTAAGAACTTTCGATTTCCTTATGCTTCTACTTTCTTGAACATTTTTTGAGGGTTATTTTTGTCTCAGTCAGTTACTACTTGCTTCCTCCTCTGAACTCAGCCTGTTGGATAGGATTTCAGTATCTTAACTCATGGTGATATCTCTTGGTTAAGGAGTTGGGAATAAAAAACCTGCTTTTGCACTGTGTCAGAGAAAGGAATCACTGTAGCTTGGAACTCAGGCAAAAAAGCCTCTTTCCTGTTTCATCTTCTCCCTGTAGCTGGTTGTTCTTTTCTCACATGCCCCTGGCTGCCTTTCTTTTGTCCTTTTAGGGTGCAGAAGCAGCTAATGTCACTGGTCCAGATGGAGTCCCCGTGGAAGGCAGCCGCTACGCTGCAGACCGGCGCCGCTATCGACGAGGCTATTTTGGCCGACGCCGGGGACCACCACGGAGTGTGAGTTCAGTTTCCCTGGATTGCTACTGCCACATGCAATACTGGCAGGGCTGTTTCTCACCTGACTGTCTGAGGCACTTCTGATCATGCAACATAGGTCTAATAAACTTTCAAGTTATGGTGTACAAAGCATCTTGACAAAAACAGAACAGATTGGCGTTACGAAGTGGTTAAGTAGTATAAAGCTGTCATAAACTGGGAAGTGTAAATTCTTTGAGTTCTGAGTCTCTTAATTATACCCTGACTGCTGTGAAATGCTACCTGTTCCTACTATCTTTCCTAGTTCCTTTGAATATTTAGTTATCCTGATCAGTTTTATGTGTGAGAGAACATCACAGATGATTGTGGGTTTTTAAATTGAGTATGGTCATGGTGGTTAAAGTGGCTGTGCAGAACAGGACGGATACCTGTCAAACTTAATGTAGACTACCAAGGGCTGTCAGGAGGCTATGGCTTTTGCTTCCTACTGGATCAGATGCAGGAGATGCACTTCTGTTTTTAGATTTCTTGTTAAATTCCTTCTTTTAAAGGGAAGAATACAGTGGGAACTGTAAGTCATGTAACATTTTATAAAACAGACATTACTGATGGCTGGCATTTGAAACACAGACCACAAACAAAAATCAAACTAGAAAAAAAACCACCCAATCCAATGTGCAGCTTTATCAATTAACAACTAAAGGGGAAAGGTAACCACTGCATCTCTGAAAGATTGAAAAGACTGTGTAGAAAGAGTGCTTGATGTGAGGTAATATAATTTTTCTATCTTGAAATTTCTTGATGTTTTTGTGGTGGTTCCCTGTGGGATGAGGCTTTGTATACAATGTGAAGTGGCCTGTGGCAAGTTTCTGTGTGATGTCTTTGTTAGCTTTCCAAATTCAGAAGTGTCCTGATCAGTAACTGCCTCTCCATAACATGTGTACCCCTTACAGTGCATTGTCATGAACTGAAATGCACTAAATATGCATCCCAGAGAATGGTTTCTAAGAATAACAGCTTCTTAGTCTGTGAGGAACAGAGACAGCACTAATGGCTCTTGTTTTGTCCTCATCTTAACTTTGCCCAAATTAAAGCCTTTTGAGAATCGGCTGCTTCTTTTTACCCAGTATGCTGGGGTTTCTGTACTGATATATTGTTTTTGAGCTTGCATTCAGGGTTATGGTTAATATACTGCCTGTCAAATACAACACCTTTGTTTTCTTTTGGGACCAGGGAGGTGAGGGAGAAATCAAGGATGGGGTCACAGAAGGAGGACAACTTCAGCAAGTGCACAGGAATCCTACCTATCGTCCCCGCTATCGCAGGTCTGTACAGTTCCTCTGCTCAGGAATATTTGGATGCTTTTGTGTTCTATACAGGCTTCCAAGTGTGGGAACACTTACACAAGTGGTAGGGACAGTGAGAAGCATTTTAATTACCAGGAGAAATTTGTCTCATGTGCTTGTATGTTCAGAATCATAATGGCCCAAAAAGGGAAAAGAATTTTTTGCATGCCATTACTTCTCACAACTGAGAAGCATATTGAAGTGAGTTGCAGGGTCCATGTCCTCCCAGCTGAACACCCATACTTTCCTGGACAAGTAATAACCCAAATCCTTGATCTGGGATTGTGCTGGGGTGCTGGTGAGTGAAAACTATGTGTGAGCTGGTAAGTGTGGAGTTGACAGCCCAGAAAGCCACCCACATCCTGGGCTGCAGCAGAAGCAGCATGTCCAACAGGCTGAGGGAGGTGACTGCCCAGTACTTGAATGGGGCTTGTAGGAAAGATGGGGATAAACTTTTTAGTAGGCCCTGTTGTGTTAGCATGAGAGGTAATGGTTTTAAACTAAAAGAGATTAAGACTAAATAGAAGGAAGACTTTTTTTACTATGAGTGTGGTAAAACACTGAAACAGGTTGCTCAGAGAGGTGGTAGATGCCCTTTTCAAGGTCAGGTTGGATGGGGCTCTGAGCAACCTGATCTAGTTGAAGGGGATTGGACAAATGATCTTTAAAGGTCCTCAGTGAGCTGGTTTGTCTGCCATTCAGTCAGTTGTCCCTCTTCATCTTGTCTTTGTTTATCAAGTAGCTTATGAAGTCAAATTCCAACACTGAATTTAGAGATAACTATGAAAATGATGTAATCCCCATTTTTTCATGAGCAAGTCTGTTCAAAAACAAAGAGGTAAATAGCAGTGCAAGAGCAGCAACAAGCTAAATTTGATAGGGATAACAAGATTGTTCTTAATTGTAATGACTTGCCTGTTCCATGCACAATGGATCCATCCTTACGGAATCTGGGTCTAAAACCACAAGCCTTCTGCCTCTACTTTGAGCTTTTCTGTTTATGAATATTCATGTTCAATTTGGCTCTTTTATCTAGGACTGTGGGAAATGGGATACCACTGATGCTTGCTGCTTGTTGGCATCTGAGCTGGATAAATTTAATTCCTGAGAGTCTTCATTAGCTTTGGGCAGTCAGAGATAGCACCATAGCAAGTCCAGTGAGGCTTTTGCACGTCATGTGGCTGAATCACAGGCTGAGTAACTTGTCCATGACTAATGGAAACTTGGGATTTTCTGATACATTTTTCCTATGAGAGGAATGATACATCCTATCAGTGCGAAATGCTTCTGTTTGAGTTCACAGGTATTGCTTTTGTTTACAGGCACTAAATCAAATGACACTGGTGCTTTTGTTATGTTCCTTTGGAAGAGCTAAATTGGCTTTTGGGACTAGGTAGCTGTGGATTAGCTAATGGGAATTCAGCTGTGTTTGGACAGTTTATAAACATACTTTGTTTATACTGGAAATGAGGTGAAATGCTCTGTATGCATGAAGAACATAGACTTGATAGCTTAGTGTTAATGAAGTCCACCTCACCTGTGATAGGTGCTTTTCCTCAATGCTTAAGAGGGGCAACATGAGGCAGAGAGGAAAGATCCAGGAATGGTTTGCAGGTAGAAGTGAGGAGGATTGCAAGTACTGCACCATAAATTAGGGATGGGACTGGGCTGGTATATAGCCATGTCAAGGTTAACTTAGAACAATCAGCTTGTATGGCCACTACTGGCTTGTTTCTTGTCCTAGCCAGCAATTCAAAGGGTCTAACTGCATCTTCGTTGCAGGATACAGTAGAATATGCTGATGGAGCTTCAGCAGTGAAGAGACACCCACCTTCCTTGTCTTTCCTTTCCAACCATATGCTAGCCAAACCCCAAAGGGATGGTTTGCCAGCACTCAAAATTGTTGAGGATGGTACTTCCTTCTGGAAGGTTTTGGTGGGCTAAAATTACTGTAGTTTAAACTTTCTTGGGCTTCTTTCATACTTAACACCTCTTTCTGCCCCCTCAGAGGGCCCCCTCGCCCACGCCCTGCCCCGGCGACTGGAGAAGCTGAAAACAAGGAGAACCACCACGAGGCCAATGCCATGAGCCAGCAGCCGCTGCGCCGCGGCTACCGGCGTCCCTACAACTACCGGCGCCGGCCGCGCCCTGCCAGCGCTCCAGCACAGGAGGGCAAAGAGGTAGGGACACCAGGCTGCTCAGAGCCACGAGCACCTCTCCTGGGAGGAGAAGCTGGGAGAATTGGGATAGAGAAGAGAAGGCTGCAGGGTGACCTCATTGATGCCTTCCAGTGCCTGAAGGGAAAGATGGGGCAAGACTGTTGCAAGGGCATGGAGTGGCAGGATAAGGGGGAATGAAATTGGAAGAGAGTAGGTGTAGACTGGATATGAGGGAAAAAAAATTGTTCCCTGTGAGAGTGCTGAGGCCCTAGCACAGGTTGCCCAGAGAAGCTGTGGCTGGCCCATCCCTGGAAGTGTTCCAGGCCAGGCTGGATGGAGCTCTGAGCAACCTGGGATAGTGGAAGGTGTCCCTACCCGTGGCAGGGGGTCGGAATGAGGTAATCTTCAAGGTCCCCTTCCAACCCAAACCATTTTATGATTCTATGTGGCAGAGACTGAGGTTTTATAAGGGGGTGAATGCTCAAGACCTGCCCTGTGTGAGTTTTTCATAAGTGAATTCATGTACTGGATAAGTCTGATGAGCAAATCTGATATGCTGATTTCTCTGTCTGCTTCTTCTGACTTTCTTGGAGAGTACACACCTTATCTTAAAAGGAACCAGCAGTGGGATAGGGATTGCTTCTGGATAGTTCTTAATTGGGGTCAGACTGTAGCAACTTTTTCTGAAGTGGAAACAGTTGTGTTTTCCCGCTTTCCTCAAACTTTAACTTTGTATGTAGCATAAGAGATGGATTTGAAAGCTCTAGATCCATTTCCTGAACTGTTGAACCAGATCATTTCAGGGAACCTTTTGCAAATACAGATTCTACTTTATTGAGGAAAGATTTCTCATTCAGTGTCTACTTCAGGTGTTCCCTTGACAGAATCTGCTGGGTAATATCTAATTACAGGAAATTCAAGAAAAACAAATCTCCAGAAAACATTAACTCCTAGTGTTTGTTTTAAAACCTGGGTTGTGCTGGGTGTACCACTGAATAGAGGAAGGGTATGGAGGTCAGCCTTTTCCTATAATAAGAGTTTGTTGTGTCTCAGACAAAGGTAGCTGAAACACCTGCTGAAAATCCTGCTCCAGTGACAGAGCAGAGTGGTGCTGAGTAATGTCCGGCTCCCCAGGCACCTTTACCATCGCTCAGGTAAGGAATATGGATAGTTCCTGTTCCCCAGTGGAAGCAACACTGTGTATGCTCCTAGGATTCTGGCCACATCCCCTTATGTATGGCTTGATATTTGTGAAAAGTTCTGAGCATGCTGTATAGGCAAACCAAGATGCTGCTTTTCTCTTCTTTCTCTCCTCTGCCTCTGTGTCTGTATTTGTTACAAAGTAAGTTTTGCTTTATAATTGATTTCTTTCTTTCTAGGAAGCTCTCTGGTCTGTATAGTAATAGCATCTGCTGATGAGTTATTTCATTTTAGGAAGATCCTGATTATGGACAGGATAAGCCAGTTGTGCTTGTCCTGCCTGTTATAATTCTCTTTTTATTCAACATCTCATCTATTTAATGAGAGTGAAACTTAAACTGCTTTTTTTTTTTAAAATTTGGCTCTTCAACAGGTGTCCTAAAATACAACTCAAAAGTAACACCAAAGAAACACACAAGCAATAAATTGTCAACAGTGATGACGAAAGCAAAGATTTGAAATACCAAAATGTAAAAGAACAAAATTTACCAGCAGCTGAGATCCAGGGAACGCCTACAAGATAGATGCATGAAGAGAGAAAGAGAGCGAGATTCAGAGAGAACAACCTCCCTAGTTTCAACAGCAACTGTGGGGCTTTTTGTTTTTTGGGTTTTTTTCCCTAGAATTTCACTGTTTTGCTAGTATTGATCTTTTTCAATTTTTCTTTTGGTATCAAACTGAAAAGGGAAAAAAAACCAACCAAAGAACTAAAATTGAAATAAAATGCTTTTTTTATTGGATGCTGGTGCTAAACCTCCCAAGTGTGAGTTTTTTTTTTCTGTGCCAGTCCTGTTCACTGCAGGACGTGGGGAGGACAAACTTCCGCTTTCCTTGTTAAGATCTGTTTGAAACTGTGCAGCATGGGTGACGTTCCTCACAAATAAAAGTGATTTCAACTACCAAAAAAATCTGGTTTAGTGTGCTTTTTCGTGTTTGCTTTTGAAGTAATTCATTATTTTAATCTTGTTGCTTCAGCATTTATATGTGAAAGAGAGCTGCCTCTTTAGTGTGTTTTGCTGGATGATATGTGAGCATGGTTAGGTGGATATACTTCAATACAAAACAACTTCTGCAAAGAAATCACAAAACAGAGCTATAACTTGCACTGTCCCCTTTGCTGTTCTGGCTCTCGTGATGTTTAATGGTTGGATTTTCCTGTTACTGTCTTGTGGCAGGAGTTTGGGGGATGTGGAGTGAGTTCCTGGAATGTTTTTTTTCCTCATCTGTTTTGCTAGGCTTTTGTGTTCTGTAAACAGTAGAATCCAAGTTTTAAGACCCCTCTGCTCAAGAAAGACACTGGCTTAATAACTACCAATTTATCCAAGCTTCTGTTCTGAATAATGTTTGACTGGCTTCTCCACTCTTCCTTATTTCAAACCAGTAAAATCTCTGTACCTGTGCCATCTCGTGTTAATGAGCAAAGTACTGAGCTGTCTTGCTAATACCAGTGGTTTTCTAATATTTCTCCCTACAACTTGGCTGTCTTCCAGGTGTTATCAGTCTACTTCCAGCTGTTGAATATGGGTGCATATCTTGTGTCCTTCATTGTCTAGTCCAGAGTTTCTCACGTTCCTGTCCTGTAGTTGCTGTTACCCAAACCTTAGATAAGTATATTTGTTTCTCAAACAAATATTCCTGTTACTCTTCAGGAAGTAAGCAGAGAGTGCAGGGCATAATGGCACTCAAAAGCCCTTTGCTTCCAGCTTCTGGGGAGGTGAGGAAGGGCCCTTGCACCCTGTTGCCTTTGCCTTGGGGAGAGGGAGGGTAGGAAAGGCTTAGTGGTGCAAGAGTTGCACTGCCTACAGCTGACTGAATTGCAAGGGATTAGGAACCTCTAATGAGTTGTGAAGTGAAAGCCATAGGCTTGGTTGAGGAAGAAATCTTTACTTGGAAGATGAAGAAATATGTCTGTTTTGACACAAAATAAAATGTAATAAGGTGAGGAAAATATAAGTAATGGTACCTTTTAAAAATTCTTACACAGGATAGATCTTCTTAGGCTTAAATATTGTTCAGAACTAAATGGTGAGGCACATTGGGGAGAGCTTGGTAATTTCATCATAACAGATGCAAGACACTTATAAATACTGAAACATTACTGCAGAATTTGTCATAAAAACTACTTGAACTGCCTTCAATAGGTGTTTTTTCTTGGAGAGATTTGACAGGCCAAAGAGAATTTTTTTAATCTCTGCAAAAACATAGGTCAGATTCAATCAGGATAACAAAAGTACCTAACAAGCCATATTTTTCTTAGGAAAGGAGAAACTGAGGGAGAGATGCAAGTAATGTCCTAGCATCGAGTTCTATTTGTTATTTCTGTCCTGCCTCTGTAATAACAATGTTTGCATAAAACAGAAGCTAGTGACTGGCATAACCTACTTCATCCCTCAATTCCCTGGTTATGAAAATATAAGCTTAACTCTAGCACAGTTTAAAGCACTTACTAAAATTACATTTTAGATGTCTTGGGCTGAGCATAACCCGTTCCTTTACTAAGCCATTTGTGCTCTTGTTAGTTGAATTTAGTTAGTTGAAGGCAGAAAAAAATACAAAGCTGGTGCTCCATAGTAAGGGTCATTTCTTTTGGCAGCGGTGCTTATGTACCTATAAATAAGGCTATGGGTTATTTGCCTCAAGCAGAATTTCAGAATGAGGGCTTAGTTTGAGTTTTGTTGGTTTGGTTTCTTGAAAAGACATTTAGCTCCATGGATTTTGAATTTACAGAGTAGCTAACATACTGCAAAAACATTCCCTGTGGCTTGAGAACTTGTGAGGAAGATAAAGGAAGAAGAAAGTTTTGTAGGCCTTTGTCTGTGCACTGTTTCATTTGAACATAATTGCAGTACAAGGCATTAACAGTCTGGAGAGATACATGTCCTGTAAGCTTCTGTATCCATGGGAGGACTACACAGGTGCAACAAATGCCTTGGAAGTGAAACATTTTCTGTTGCAGTTGGAAAAAACTGGAAATAAAGCCCACACTACATAGGTTGCTATGAGGGCTGTGAAATGAGCTGTGCATGTCTGGCTCTGTTATTCATTGTGGCTTTTTTAGAGAGTCTCTTTGCAGATCCTGAGTTCAAAGCCATGGCCTTAGACATCATTCTGCTTTCTGCTGGTTTGGCTTTTGTGGAGAATCAATGAGCCTTCAGCACCACAGTGATGCTGTAGAGAGGAAGTGCCTGCTCTGAAATGCTCATAAAGAGTTGTAGGGAAAAGCAGCTGCACAAGCCAAGTGGCAGTGGGATCCTTCCTCAGGTGTAAAGGAGATGAGAAGATTTTGGAGGCTGTGTCAAACAAGTGGTTGCTTGAACTTTCTGTTTTGTGCTATTTGCAATAGTGGAGCAAGGCTGCTATGATTGAATTTTGAGTCCTAGAGCAGGACAGTGATGCACTGAGCAGAAAATGGATCTTGATGACTTAATACCACCAGCTGATGAGATGAATAATTAATATCTTAAGGTTTTAAAATGTGATAGAAAAGACTCAGAGCTTCATTGTATTTCCTGACATGTCAAAATACATTATTCTTCAATATTTGGCTGTAAGTTTTGACTTGTAAATGGTGACTTTAGTAGGACCATAAGGGTCCGTACAATTAATCAATTACACATTGCCACTTCCATGCCAGTAGTGCCTATGTACCATTCTTGTTCAGAAAAAAAAGAGCATTTTTTAATAGTATGTGTAAATAGAGCTGTTAGAGATTGAATTTCAGGAAAAATTGCTGCAAGAATTTGGACCGAAATTTTAAAACAATTTATGCTAAAAGGTAAAACAGCTGGTATGGATTCTTGAGCCTTTCTGAGATAACCTGAATTGGGGTTATAATCAAGAACTAGAGAGCAGTAGTACTAAATGAAATAAATATTCTAAACAGAGCTGTAGGTCATGTTCTGACAAGGTCAAGATGCTTGAGTGGATGAAATGTTCACAGCCCCCTTTCAGTTGTTTCACACTGGAGAGAAGGGCAGAGTTTCAACCATCAGAATTTCCATCAGAATTATACAGGAAGGTCGGTGTAAGTCTCATCTGTTTCTTGGTAAGAAAATGTTCATGGGAACTCCAAAACAGAGTACTGAGAACATGTATGGCTCCATTTGATGGCTCTTGGATAGGTTACTCTTGGGCATCAGCCTCTTGACTTGCCAGCAGGTGCAGTGCATAACGAAGATCAGTAAATTTTGCTGTGATATGGATGGTAAAAGCATTGCAGTGTTACACACCACACAACTGATGCTTTTCATCACAGAAGATGGGTGCTGGGGAGTTCAGAGATGTCAGCAATACAGTTTACAGTCCTGTGAGCACTAGATGGGGCTGTTACTCCACATAATATTTTCTGAAAATTCGCGGACACACCTCTGTGACAGGAAATAAAGGTGTTGCAATGTGGGCTGTGTGGGCTTGGCTGCAGGCTCTAGGTGGGGCTGAAATGGGGTAGATGGTGAATAATAACCCAATAAATGAAGAAATTCAACCTAAAATGAAAAAATTAGCGAAGTAAAAGTATAAATATCTTGCTGTAAAGTTTTTCTAGGAATAAGCACTGCTGCCTATCCCTAACTTTCCTCTCGTAATCATCACATAATTGGGAAGAAAATCTTGGGGAGAAGTGAAGACCTACCCACTGGAAAGTCAAATGAAGAGTTCAAAGTTTGTTCTTTACCATTTGTACCTCTAGAAATACTTGGTGCCATTAAAAAAAGAAACAAAGTTAAATTGCTTATATATTTTTTACTTCAGTGGATAAACATTCTGTCTGAATTCAGTTCAACCAATCTCAAAGAAATACATAGTCTGAAAATTGGCAAACTTTCAGAAATCATTTATGTGTGATTTAAATCATTAAATACCTCTTCAGAGGAGATAGAGATGCTCTCACTTGCTACATGGTACTTATTTTCTAGGTAAAAGAGACTGATTTTAATGAAAGGGAAGATCCTTAAAACTTGTTGCACTGACTTCCATCTCACATAAATAATTTATCTATAACCACAAGGCATGAGGTAGTGCTCTCAATCCACATCCTGACTAAAAAAGTGATTTTTTGTCCTTTTCTAATATTGCACAGTACGAACATAGGGAGAGAATCATGTTTTATAACATAGTTAGTTTGGTTTCTGCAGCAATGCCACCACACACACTGCAGTCTATAATGGTAAAAAAACTTTAATTCATTTAGTCATGCCACCTTCAAAGTGTTTGAGAAGAACAATCTTTCTGGGGATACCAGTTCAAAGAAATGGTTAAAAATCTAATGGAAGAAAATGAAACAACTACAGATGATCTATCTGAATAATAAAACTATGTAATTGAACACCTAGATGAAAATCCCAAATAAAACCAACTCAATCTATCTGCAAATCTAGATTTCAGGTGTTTTTCATTTGGGAAAATAAGCAATTCTGTGTTCTTTGAAAGGCATGGGCTGGTGCAATGCCACTGCGATGGTCCTCTACAGCACCCATGCTCCCTATCCCCCCAGTTTGTTCAGGTCTCAAAGAATTCCAGTTATATTGACCATGGAGTGAGTATGATCTTCCAGGGGAAAGGACAGAGGGTGTGTAAATTGTGTGTGCAAACACCACAGGGATTACTGATGGGCATCATACGAATACACACATTGCTGCCTTTTACCCTCAACAGTACAAAGCTCTATGTGTAATCTCATTGAAATACTTCCACAGATGTACACAAGTAAGTAGTTCTTAGCAAGAGGAAAGCCAATCCATTTCCCACAGTGGCTATGAAACCTCCTCAGCTGGAAGAGAAAAGACCTAAGTGATTTTCCAAGGGATGTTGTTCTGCCAGTGTGACCAAGTTCAAGTTATTCCTTTTTCTGCCCTTCACCTCTAGATTCCATTAGCACCTTTTGCCTTTGCTTCTCCATCTCCTCTTTGCACCTCAGGAAGACAACTTCCAGGTGCTGCATGGCGTTGGTCAGGTCTGGGTTGGTCCGGATGGCTATGCAGTCGTAGACTATCCAGGTTGCATGCACTGCAAACACAACAGATACTACTAAACCAGGAATTCTGGCCAGAAAAAAGCAATGGCTGATTCAATAAACAAATAAAATTAATTATTTAATCAGTTCAGCTCTCAGAGAAGGCTGTAAAATAAAATGGAAACTGCCTGCAGTAATACTCAAGACTAAATAGACTGTTCAGTATTACTCCTTTATAAATATCTCAAAATACTTCATAATGGAAGTATACTGATGTAAATTACGAAAGGGGGATGGACACTTAACCTAAAAATCACAACAAAACAGGTAATCAAATAGAAGGAGTCAAGAGACTGTTTTAAAATACATGAATGTTATATAAGGAATCCTCTCTCCAGACCAGCTACAGCTTGTTTTAGGTGGGGAAGAGTAAGATCAAGGAGACTGCAACATAGAGATGAAATATTTTAAGGACAAAATAAGTAATGATCTTGAAATAATGAGTAACTTAAATAATGAAACTGATTTTGAAATAATGAGTATCTGATGAAGCTGAGCAAATAGTTTTAGCACTTACATGCTAAACTTATGTACACTTATGTACTTCCCCTCTTATTTTACCAAGAATTCACTGTAGTGCACTGACCTGAGAGGTGGTATGTATCCATTTTTCAGAATTAAATCTCATTTTATATACTATATTTTAGTAATTGTACATAAAACACCTTAGTAGTATTTCTGTTTTTAACCAGCACTCTGAACTAAGCATCCATCACCTATTGATTTTTAGTTCTGAGCCATCTGAACCATCTAAATTATTTGCATACTTTTTCACAATTAAGAACAAGGGCATTAGTTGATGGTGATTGTCTTCATTTACATTTCTATCACACAGAAGTTTACAGAAGAAATATAAAAAATAAATCTTCAGTGTCTTTAGTACAAAAATCCATATAATTCTTAATAAAGACCTGTACCTGTTAGTTTTTCCATTTTCTCCAGAAGTTCCTCCATGCCCTTTTTAAAGTTCTCCTTCGTCTTTCTCCTGTCATCATTGTTTCCTTCCTGAAATTCTGATTCAGAAATCTACAAGGAAACCAGGAATTTCCTACTTTATTTTACTCTGAAGCGAGTTGATTTTCACAGTTGAGACAAAGTAACATTGCAATAAAAAGCAAAAATAAATATATACATTTTAGATTTACATGTGAATTCAGCAAGAATCTGACCTTAAGGTTACTGGTCATCACCTGTATGCTACATATTATTTTCAATCCATTTTGAAATTAATTTAAGTAGAAAGAATTAGCTCAAATATGCTGTGGTTGTGCCAAATAAAGATTTTTGGTATCAGTAATAACAGATCATCGTGTCAAACCCTTCCCTAGCAAACTTCATTACTGTGTTACAGTTGTCTTCCAGCTTCTCTCCCAAATACTCTGACCCAGGGCAACTCCTAATTTTCCAAGTTAGTTGTAAAATCCCCATTTGTAACCAGTATTTATTTCACAATTGCAGGCTCCAGCCAGGTTAAGCACAAACACCACGTTCTACCACCTTAGAGGCAGATAGTGATTATGATTTCCTAACCTCTGTCTAGTTGTAGGGAGTGAAATTCTAGGATGTAAAAATGCTTGGGGCAAAACCAGAGTTTTAGAACCTCAGTGTTCAGGGGAAATGTGACACAAAGCATTGCCTTTAATTTCCTTTTCCCAAAACCACGAACGGATGGGACACAACTATGAAGAAAAAGATGGAAGAGCATCAGTGTAGTGACTTTATACATCACACTGCATAGTTTTTATCCTATGATTTCTCAGACTCAGTGGGTATCTGTTTTCCGGGTTTTATTGCCGGTATGTGCGGAAGGAACGCGACGGGTGGTTTGTAATGGCTTGACAGCATTTTAAACCGGTGCCAAACCTCAGACGCTGGGTGTTCCATGTGTCTCTTCATACAACGAGGTTAAACTGAGGTTAACCGGGCAGCCCCCTTGCCCCGGAGCCCTTGGAGAGCCCAAGCCCCGGTGCTGTCCCACACCACGGGCCCCTTTCGGCCGCCGCCAGGGCCGCGTCCCCCCGGCCGCCGCCGCCGCCCNGCAGGCGAGCCGCAGGAGCTGAAGCCGTGGCGAGACCGGCCGCACCAGATGGCCCGTGGTGGTGGTTTCAGGGACTTTCCTGAAAGTAACGCAGAAGGTACATCTTAACCCCTACGTTTGAAAGCTGAGCGCCGCTTCTGCCGCTTTTCTCAGGGAGTCTCTCCCCGCCTTCCGGATGGAGGGAGACGTCAGACCAAGGTCGGGAATAACAGCACAAGGAGCAGCAGGTTCACGGCTGAAGAGAGTAGGTTTATATTCGATATAAAGAAGAAAATACTTGACAGTGAGGATGGTGAGGCATTGGAACAGGTTGCCTTGGGAGAGTTGTGGATGCTCATCCCTGGAAGTGTTCAGGGTCAGGCTGTATGGACTAGTGGGAAGTGTCTCTGCCCACGGCAGGGGGGTTGGAACTGGATGGTCTTTGAAAGTCCTTTCTCAAACTCTTCTGTGATTCTATGATCTTTTCCTCCATG